>CM062809.1:135956525-136506525 GCA_031772625.1 Pinus tabuliformis | reverse complement strand
GGTGACACAACCCATTTCGCTTAGTTTCGGGTGGTGCGATATAGTAGAATTTGAATGCATACAAACAATATTATTAGCACTTTCTGTAGAACTTGGGGACCACTTGGGAGGAAACTCTCAAGGAGGTTGGTTTTGGCTCTCTGAGTTAACTGTCCTCCCCTTGTGTGTGGATTTGTACTCCGACCATCCCCCCAGGTCGTGTTAGTGTCATTAGTAACCATAATGGCATATAGCAACCTATCTCTTAGGGCTCATACATGGTTGCAAGTTTGGGTTTGTCTTCTCTATGCCTAGGACATATATTAGTCATAATCTTTCAGTCCTCTCATGTAGAATTTCCTATAGATCCACAAGCTCATACAGTTTTCTAAAGCACATGACAAGAATCTATTTCTACTTTCAACCAGCGAAAGCCAATAGATCGATGAAAAAAATATGAACAATAAGAAGATAAATCAATGTCACATAACACAATATGTATCTGGGGAAATCGACCACTCAAAACCCCTACTATCTATATTGCATTAAATAAGAAATCCAAGATGAGAATACAATGAATGTTCTCACAAGAACAATCCTTGCACAAGTATAATCAATCTCCCAACTCACAAGCTAGCTCAAGCCAAATCCTTAGCATATTCTATAGCTTTCCAAGCCCCTATTTCCTTGCGCAATTCCTATGGATGAATAGACCATATTAATGGGAATCTAGTGCTTCAAAAACTGTGTAATTCAACCTAGGTTGACTCCCTGATTGCATGCATGATCTATATAACTCAGTAGATCATACAACTAATAGTGCACTTTCCCTACACAATATTCTCAACGGGGTCTCTCTAAAAATTGACATGCATGAGTTTTTGATGAGGGAATCTTCAGTTAACTAGAGTGACACTTGTGGATGCACTAGTGCACCAACTGACTGTTAACTCTCCATTAGTTCTACAAACACTTTGGAGTTAATTTAACTAAACATAACTTAGCAATCTGAGTTATCTAATTACAACTCACAATTAAACTCATCTTGGACCCCTATAACTTAGGGAGAACATATACATGACTTCAGAAAGACTTCCAACCCAAAATTCCTAAGCTAATTAAGTTAATTAAACTTAATTAGCTATTAACAAGTTTCTATGAGAATATAATTCAATTTTAATTCACAGTTTAAATTCAAGGACAATTTTAAACTAGAATTTCTTGTTGCCATTTCTCAGCGCTCCATCTCAACAAGAAAGGGATTATTAGCTACCCTGATCATGTCTCTGTGAAACTCGAATTTACATCTTGACAATGCCTTTGTAAAAATGTAAGCATCTTGCTCCTTCGCGGGAATTTATTATAGCAACATAATCCACCTCAATACACAATCTTTGAGATGATGATATCATATATCAATATGCTTGGACCGATCATGAAAAAATATATTTTCAAAGAGTTTGATACAACTTTGATTATCATAGTAAATAAATGTTGGATCCATCTATTGACCAAACAAACCAACTAGGTTCTTCCTCATCCAAATGACCTCACATGTTGCCTAAATCGCACCCATGTACTCTGCCTCTACCGAACTAAGTGCAACTGATCTGTATTTCCTGTTGTACCAAGAAATTGTCATTGACCCAATACTGAAGATCCCTCCTGATGTGTTCTTTCAGTTGGATGGACTCCCTGACCAATCTGCATCGGTGAAGCCTTGAAGCTTCACTCCTTTTGTATGTCTTACCATAATCCATACTGAGAAGTGCCCCTGAGGTATCTGAAGACATGATTTTTCACCTTCCAATATAGCTTGGTAGGCCTAACCATCACTTGACTAATTTGGTTAACTTCATAGCACACATATGGTCATGTGTTCACCATGTACATGGGTGAACCCGAAAGCTACCTATAAATAGTAGCTTCCACTACTTCCCCTGAAATAGCATCCTCCTCCCTCTAGTTACCTTCTAAAGGAGTCTCCATAGGCTTGTAGCTCTCCATGTGAATCTTCTAAGTGTCTCGTTGGCATACTTTCCTTATGACACAAACAACTCCCCATCACCTTGCCATACTTCCATGCCCAAAAAGTAATGCATGAGCCCCAAGTCCTTCATCTCAAACTCTCTTGCAAGGTCCTCCTTGATATATTTGATGAGCTGGTCATCACCCGTCAATATGAGATCATGAACATAAAGTACAATGATCAACAGTTTACCTTCCACCACGATGTGGTACAGGTTCGCATCTACTTCACTCTTCATGAAGCCCAACCTGGTGAAGTAGTTGTCTATCCTAGTGTACCAAACATGAGGTGCTTGTTTCAACCCATACAATGCTCTCTTGAGCTGGCACACATGCGACTCATGGTCAAAGGTTTCAAAACCTTCAGGTTTCTCTATGTACACCTCTTCCTCAATCGTGCCATTAAGGAAGGTTGTCTTCACATCCATCTAATGTATTTTCCAACCCATCTATGTTGATAGTTCCAATATTGATATGATCGACGAGTACCTTGCAACAGGAGCAAAGGTCTCGTCATAGTCAATCCCCTCTCCCTGTGAAAGATCACGGGCCACAAATCTAGCCTTATGCTTCTCGACACTACCATTTATAGTTTTGTTTACCTTGTAAAGCCAATGGGAGCTCACCACTGACTTGTCCTCTGTTCTCGAGAGCATATCCCAAACACTGTTATGAACTATGGAGTCATACTCCACCATGTCATCAACCCAAACCGGTCGATGCAATGCTTCCTTAAAGTCAGATGGCCCTATCATAACACATTTTCCCATAAGATCCATGTATCCAGTGTACCTCTCAAGTGACCTCCTCTACTTGCGTTGAGAAGAGGGTGCTCCCACATTCTCCTGTGCATCATCCAACAATCTTTTAGTCTCTCTGGTGTGATTTCTTCCATCTCTGGAAGACTCTGCCTGAGTGGATGTATCCACTCCTAGATACTCTACATGTGGCTACTCCACATCAATCTGAGGCTCCTCAACCTTAGGAACCAAAACTTAATTAACCACATGTAGTTATAGCTCCCTCTCAAGGGAAACTTGCATGGCCTTCCCCTTATCAAATCTGACATCCCTACAAACCACTATCATCCTGTTGGTTGGAAATTACACCCGATAGTTGTGAGGTGTATCATTGTACCCCACAAATATCCCCAACTATGTCGTTGGATCAAGCTTCTTTCGTGCATCTTTGGTCACATGGAAATATAGCGATGACCCAAAAATCCTGAAGTGACCAACATCTGGCCTCTTACTGGAATACGCCTCCTCTGGTGTCTTCATCCCAAGTATCTGATGTGGGCTATGGTTCTGAACATAAATCATTGTGTTGCATGCCTTAACCCACAAGTGTAGTGGTAGGCCCTAATCATGCAACATCGCCCTCACTGCCCCTACTATGCTTCTATTCATCCTCTTGACCACCCCATATGCTGAGGGTTATGGGGTGTCCTCAACTCCTGTTTAGTCCCTTCCATTGAACAGAAGTTCTTGAACTCATTTGATACATACTCACCACCATTATCATTCCATAGAGATTTAACCTTCTTGCCTGACACTTTCTCAACCAATGCTTTAAATTCACAAAACTTTGTGAAAATTTGATCCTTCTTCTACATGAAAAATATCCATCATTTATGAGAAAAGTCGTCAACAAATATAACATAATACATGTGTTTTTCTGTGGATGTTGTCGAGAATAGTCCACACACATATGAATGGACTCGCTCTAGAATAGCCTTTGCTCAACTGTCTCTGTCGTGAAAGAAAGACTTGGTGTATTTTCCCAAAGTACACCCCTTGCATGTATCAACTTGCTCAAGCATACCTTTGGGAAGACCGATAGAGATCTGTTGTAATATCTTCAAATTCCCATGATGCAAGTGGCCCAATCGCTTGTGCCACAAATCGCCAATGTCTCAGCTCTGCACCCTTTCAGCTTTTGTGCCCGAGGCAGCACACTTCTTTACCTCCAGCTTAATGAGAATCTTCACCTATATCCCTATCTTCTTTACTTTACTAATGGTTATGTGTCAAAGAAACTTATTTTCTTTCAAGAAGATCGCATCATAACCTCTATCCTCATGCTCCCTCTAAAAAGTATCTGTGCTCAATCCAATAGCACTATACTTCCCATTGTCACCCATCTCGATATGCATCTGGAGATCTTTCTCCTCCAGGTCACTGAATAACTCCTTATCGCCAGTCATGTGGAATGAAGCTCCACTGTCTAAGTACCATAAAATTCCCATCATTGATGACACCATGCATGCAATGAGCTAAAAGTCCAATTTGAATTAAGAGGCCAAATCCTCACCCGCAACTCCTCCTAAGGACTTCTTCTTGGACTTCTTGAGTGGACAATTTATAGCAAAATGGCCCAATGAAAGCGCTTAAATTTTGTCATGTCTTTATTCTTACCTCCATGATAAGAATCTGATTTGGAATGGGAATCTTTCCCTTTCCCCTTCTTCAACTTAATCGCTAAGGCACAATTCTCTTCATCATCAATCTTTGATGAAGAGCCATCCCTGGTGTTCCTCCTGATCTTCTCCTACAACCAATATGGAAGCTTCTCTCAACCATTGATAGAGTCCTGATAACTATGCCAACTCTTTGGGAGTCTTAGAAGAAAAATACTCACCATATCATCCTCGACAACCGTGATTCCAACACTTCCAAGTTCATCATGACACTGAGTGAACTTGGTCAAGTATTTTGGAATAGTCTTGCCTTTCTCCATTTTTATTTTTTGAAGTTTTTCCTTCAATGCCAATTTATTTTGGTCACTGTTGTTCTCATACAAGTCTGTCAATGATTTCCACATACCATACGAAGTTTCCTTGCCACGAAGACTCGAGACAATGTGGTCTTAAACTCCCTCAAGGATTATATGCCTCGCCTTCGCCACACACTTCTTCCAATCGGCCAGATTCTGTGCATCTGATGTTCTTGGCTTAGGAATGTCTTGATCAACGAATTCCTTCAAGCCATTATCCTCCAAAACAACCTCCATTTTTTCCCTCTAGACTATATAATTTGAGTTTCCTTCCAAGGCGTACTTGAGCCACAAACCGTAGAACGCCATATGCAAATCCTGAAGTATGTATTGCAAATTCGAATTTCACCTATAACCCAAAACTTAAAAAATTTGAAATGTCCTCTAGTATATTGTCTTAAACTCTTATACCATGTAGAATTTCCTGTAGATCCACAAGCTCAGCAATTTTCTAAAGCACGGGATAATAACCTACTTCTACTTTCAACTAGTGGAATCCAATAGATCGATGAAAACAATATGAACAAGAAGAATATAAATCAATGGCACATAACACAAGATATATTTGGTGAAGCCACTGCTCAAATCCCCTACTATCTGTATTGCATTAAATCAGAAATCCAAGATGAGAATACAATGCTTGTTCTCACAAGAACAATCCTTGCACAAGTATAATCAATATCCCATCCCACAAGCTAGCTAAAGCCAAATCCTTAGCCTATTCTATATCTCTCCAAGCCTCTATTTCCTTGTGCAATTCCTATGGCTAAATAGCCCATATTAATGGGAATCTAGTGCGTCTAAAATTGTACAATCTAATTTAGATTGACATCCTGATTTCATGCATGATTTTTACAACTCAGTAAATCATACAAGTGATAGTACACTGTCCCTACACTCTAGTCTCAACTGGGTCTTTCTCAGAATCAACATGCATGAGTTTCTGATGAGGGAATATTCAGTTGACTAAAGTGACTCTAGTGGATGCACTAGTGCACCAACTGACTGTTAACTCTCTATTAGTTCCACAAACAATTTGGAACTAATTTAACGGAACATAACTCAGTAAACTAAGTTATCTAATTAAAACTCACAATTAAACTCATCCTGGACCCCTAAAACTTAGGGAGAACATATACATAACTTCAGAAAGACTCCCAACTCGAAATTATGAAGGTAATTAAGTTAATTAAACTTAATTAAATATTTACAAGTTGATATGAGAATAGAATTTGATTTTAATCCATAGCTTAAATTCAAGGACAATTTTAAACTAGAATTCCTCATTTTCATATCTCAACATCTTAGAGGGTGCCCCACGGCTAATAAGGGGACTTGCACCAAGTTCGCAGCTAAAAGGGTTGGGAAGCAAGTCGCTAGTATAATTGTTCCACCGCCAGCTTCTTTGTATTTTGGTTTGTGTGTGCTATCTTTTAGGGCATTTCTAGTGTGTGTTATTTGGTCTGAGTCGATAGCTTTAGCCTTAGGGTTTTTGTACAAACATAATCTTGTTTAATATATAGTTTACCACCTTGGTTGTATTTGTTCATCGATAGTCACGTCGTCTTCATGGTTTTCCTCCTGAATAAGGTGGACTTATTACTCTTGCACAGAGAGTGTCTGTCAGTGCTCAAGACTTAGACCAACACATAGTCTTGGAGTCTATACCTAGTCCTTCTGGTAGTGATTTTATCTCTATCGAGACCTTGGCATACAATTCTACTGCTCCTGCCAACCCACCTCTGACCGATCCATTAGGACATGAGTCGTTGTGGCTGAAACCTGATGATTCTACACCAACCTACACTTATGTACCTTTTTCATTTATTTATCATATGGTGGAGTCTGAGACCTACTTACCTTCTGCATCAGTAGTGTCAACTTCCATGTCATCATTACCGCCTCTTAGTGTGGCTATACCTACTCCTCCATCCACACCTCTCACTTCTTCTTGGGGCATTCCACTAGTCTCATCTATAGCTCCTACAAATTTATTGAATGTTTCCATGCCCACACCATCTCCTATGCCGGCCATGGTGCCTCATCCTACTCAGCTAGTAGGATCAGGAGTATTTTCACCTAACTTTTCTCAACCAATGGTTCATGTTCCTCACTTAGGCATGGTTACTTCTCGAAATACATGGGGCGGATCATTAGTTGTTCCTAGTCATCCTATGGGAACATCACTTCTAGTATGTCACAAGCTTGGTAGCGTTTTCCCTTTGGAGGGGTTCCACCTACTAGTACTTTTCCTAGAGGGGCTATTTTACCTGGGGGAAACCCCACTGCCAGTTTCATCTCTCACACAGGTTATAATACTTATGTCGGTCTAGTGTAGTCGCTACAACACCACCCAAATTTTTGGGCATATCCAAAATTTTGGGTACCCCACTACTTGCCCCAAGCTACTAGGGCTTTGATAAGGCCTTCAAATGGTTACTCTCCCTGTGACACTTCCTAGCAAACCCTATTGTTGCACCCTCTGATGTTTCATACAATGCATCCACGCATCATGCTTTATCTTAGTTATAAACCTTATGGTTGCATTAGGGTTTGAGGGTTTGTTGCTTGAAGGAACACTGGGAACCATGTGTCTTCAAAACATATACCCTATAGTTGAATAGTGGAGGCACCTGGGTGTAGGTGGGCATGACCTTAATCCATATTTCCCTGTGGTTGACCATATTAGGTTTTGGGAGGAACTATATATTTTCTTCATGATCTAACCCAATTCATATACCTCTGGGGGGCACATTTTCATCGACGATGTTTGGCATTATGGTAAGAATCATTGTATGTCATGTTTCCCCTAGATTCACAACTGGTTCCCCATCCTCAACATGCACATTAGGGTTTGGGAGGGTTGTAACTTTCCTTTGCATCCTTGTAGCACTAGGCTCATGTGCTTGCAGATCTACGATGCATGTTAAGAAGTACTTTTAGACACTTACTTTATAAGTACATCACCCCCATAAGAAACACATAATATTAAAGTCACTTAAAAATAGTTGCTCCCAGAAATGCCTAAATTTGAAATTAATTTCCAAATTGAAGCATGATTTTCTCAACACATGAAATTTGTAACACTGATTTGGAATGTTGTGATTCTTGTTCCTTTAGTGAATTTTTTATTTTTACTCATTTTATTTAAGTTCCATGCTTTCACATGCAAAATATATAAATGAGTATATCATTTCAATAAACTGATAGGTTTTGTTTCATCTTCTCTTCAAGAGATCAAAGGAAGGTAGCGTGGATGCATATCAAATGAGGCAATTCTTATGTTAAATTAATGCCCTCATGCAACATCACTTAGATGAAGGGGTGAGGGATGCTTAAATTGTTTCACATGAACCTCATAAGAGCATGCAAAGTCAACACATATACCAATGAAAATGGAATAGGCATGCATAATGGACATTCAAATTAAGGGGAAATGGTATGCGCTTTGGTGAAAGAACGAAGAAATTTCTATGTCATTCACAACAAGAATTACTCCTAGGTATATCAAAAAGGTGATAAAGTGTGACCACAATAGAGAGAAAGCACATTATTTATGAATGGCATGGCCAAATGAAAGTAGACATTGGACACAATCGAAAGACTAAATCTACCATATGTGTGATGGCTATAAACTAAAAGGAAATAACCTTTTAATAAGTGACCCTAATGCTAGCCATTGTAGATATGTTGGGATTTATAAACTTAAAGAAAAATTATTCGAGCATATATCTAAATGAACACATTGAATGTGAAGGAGTCATCTATGTGCCTAGGATGGAAGGAGCACATGAGGTTTTAGTGTTGGGTGATGGCCATTGCGCTCAGGGTAGCAATAAGGGCGCAACCCAAATCAATAAAGGTCGTGCTAACATTCTCACCACGCAGAAAGCTACGATCTGATTTGGAACTAAGCACATTAAGACAACTAAGAAGCTCACACTTCAAAAACGATGTGGCAAACCCATGTATCATGGTCCTATGGAGACTAGGAGAAGGTGGTTGGGTTTCACATCAAACGAAGAAAACACCTTTTGTTTCATAGTCAATGGGTCATAATCCCTGTATGCACGCATGCTATTATTAATGCTAGCATAAAGCAGTCTTGTCCTCGGGACATCATTTTTATTGAGGGGCCTCCTAAAGCCAGTGTGATGCCATCTCTTTGACCAACTCCCCGCATAGACTACTCTAAATGGCATAAATTGAAATAGGAAGGATCGACGTTGGATTGATACAGGTCACACCAGGATTTGAACAAAGTTATCGTGGATATGGTAATAAAGGATCACATTAAACCAAACATCGAGAATCCAAGCACCGAGAGTGAGGCATTTTATTTATGGGTAGCATGTTATGTTTTTTTGCCATCAACACATATAATAATGCAAGGGTTGCATTAGAATGGTTTCATATTGTAGAAAGCCAGTGATGGAGAAATGCTAGCCTATGCCTGTGACACTCCTTTCATGTTAAGAGCCAGCCAGAAAGTGGGCGGAGTTGCCTAGTTAAAGGAGCATATTTATAACCATTTTTTGGATTGGACAAGCAAAGCTTGATCCCATGCGATGTATGGGAACCCAAAAATGTTGCATGGTTTCAACCATCTGGAAAATAAGCTAAAGTCTTAGAGAGGCCATGCTCAACGTATGGTATCAAATGATAGAGGTGTGTTGTTTTCGGCTCAAGGGTGTCATGTGACTACGTATATTTGGGTGTCAACAAAACATGCATGCTGGAAATGCTGGAGTGATAACACCAGATGTTTATGACCACTATTGACTATTAGCCACACGAGAATGTGTGAAGGACAAAGGGCCAGCAAAGGAATGCATCATGCTCTGATAATTGCACTGTCGTGGTAGATTGAAACTATGACTTGACCATCGCAGTAGTTGGACAGGTTGTGAAGTCGCATGAGATGGTTCTCACAGATGAAACATTGTGACCATGAAACCTCTCAAAGTCATAAAATTGCAATTTCAAAGCCTTGAAAAAATGCCAAAAATATGTGACCAGGATGTATGCGACCTTGCGACTCCTAGTGAGTCGAAAATCCACTAAAGTCGATGATTCGCATTCTAGCATGTAGCAAGAAAGTGTGACTTCCCTCATTGTGACTCTGGGACCTCTCATAAGTCACCAAGTCACTAAATCACACCCAAAGTCAACATCCAGGAAATGTGACCCCTCATATTTGCGACGGTGCGACCCCCGGTAAGTCGCATCTCCACCCAGGTCACTGATCCACACCTCAAGTCAACCTCCAGGCAATGCGACCTCTGAGATTTTGTGACTGTGCTACTTCTCAGCCAAAATTGTGACCTAAGGATAGCATGTATTCAACTCTTCACTCATTGAAGGTATCTTCTTCGTGATGTGAGGAAACAGAAGCGTCAGGAAAATTACCTCCCATGACCATTAATGTTGACTCCATCTTAAGGGGAAAAGGGCATTTTGAAGAGGTGATAAAAGAAACAATTAAAGCCAATATGGAGGACTATGGAATTCCAACCCATCCTGATGACAGTATCTTAATACCATACATGCCTGTGTATTATTGTTCATATTACTTGCTACTTCTTTTGTTTTATTAGACTCGCAACGATGATTAATCAATTGTCATGTGTTGCAGGATGGATAGTTTGTTTTGAAGCAAAATAATGAAGCTTCATTCGATACTTGTTATACTTCGTGGAAGGTTTGCATGGAGAGAGAAATGTTTTCTTGCTAGGAGCCAAGAGATTAGGGTTTCAACAAGAAAATCAACATTCATGTAACAAGTGGACCACAACCTTGTTCAGTCACTCATCAAGACTACATGACAACATTAGGGTTTGGATTTAATATGATTAAATTCATAAAGAAATACATGGAAGATAGGATACAAACAAAGAAATTATGGCTTGGTGGGGTGGGCTATCCCTTCATGGTCTCCTAAGGAAATCTGTATTTGCATCGCTCCTTGAATCAAAGATGCTTATGCAAGTTAGGGCAAGGAAACCACACCTAAACACCACCTAACACTCGCCCTATGGATACTAGCGAGCCATAAACAGAAACATATCCATGGAAGTCCAATAATACCCTATAGATCCACTCGCTCTAACAAAGACATAGCATGAGAAAGGATTATCCAGGGGTCCAAAGTTGATTTTGGTTCTTCGTGATTATTATTTTTTATTTATCTATTTTTACAGTTATTGCATGGTTCTTCGATTATCAATGTGTATAACTATTGTTATTTCCTTGCAGGGTATAGGAGAACGATAATTTCAACCCATGTGGAGAGATATAGGGTTACAGTATGTCAACTGCGATGGCAGATGTCATAGAAAACAAATGGTAATTCCATGTAGCCAATGAACCACATAATTTGGTCTTGTACTCCGGCAACTGTCTTGGAGATAAGTTCTCTAAGGTTTACAAGAAACCTATACATATTCCTCTTCTCTTTCAACATTATGTAAATTTTCTCATATGATATCAGTAGTTAAGTTGCAATAAATTAAGCATGTACTAGGCAGTAGGCATGAGAGAGAAATGAGGAAACTGAAGAGTCATGAGGGTAGCTGAAAGGGCATGAGGGAAGGTCAAAGGTCATGGTAAGTTAACAGTCACTTGACCTCTATAAATGTACTATCATGCCTCATTTGAATAGGACTTTGGCGCTTGAGTTGAGGCTAGGGAGATAGCTAATTTATGTTTGAGAGCTAGAGCCACTCAGCTCTAGAGAGCTAGTAGAGTGGATTTCCAGTGGGGTTGGGGTTTTGGCATTGAGCAATGGTATGAGTAGCCCATGTTCCACTATTGCGCTATGACATATTACATGATATTTATTTGAAGTTACAACGACATTAATAAGATGTTATTTATCTTTGGCACCGATTCCCATGCTTGCTTATGGTGGTTGTATTAGTTGTCTGATACTTCACTATATTTGTATGTGCGCTTTCATATACGCAATATGTTATGGACTGGTACATAGCTGTTGCATGTATGTTGTGCTTTCAAATCTATGTTTACTTGTTCCTTTCCATGTCAGTGACCTATTGTGAACTAATTTGCAATTAAATTCGAGCATGTTCTTGTATATTGTATATTTGATTGGGTGTTAGCTCACTGATCCATCTCAAGGCATATCTCTTCTTATTGTTGTTAAGACTTGATTGTACCTCTTTCTACGATTTGTCAATCTTGGGTTGATTTTGTTTCACTACCTGACCATTTCATTATTGTCGCACTTTGACACCTTCTCATTTGTTAAACAAGAGTAGAAACATTCATGGTGGCAGGCGGACCCACATACTGGATGGGGCTCCTATCTCAAACGGTGTGAGGTCTAATTGCGACTTCACACCGGGGAGACCCCCTTAGTTGTTGGCAGTGTTAGGTTCCTATACCAATAGGAGTCATAATTTTGAATGGTTAAAGTTAGGCCTTGTAATATGTACATACCTTTGCATTCTACAAATGTTTTCCATATTGAAAAATAAAAAATGAAAAGAGGGTATGTCCTAAAAGAAAAGTTAAAGGACAAAAAGAATAAAGAAAAAAGGTCCCAAAAAAAAGTGAAAAATATGAACCCCAAAAAACAAAAAGATACCATGAAAGTGTGCAAGCCTAAATGCCACTACTATTTACTTTATGCAAAATAATGATTGTGTGCATCTTGTTATTCATGCCACAATCCAGGGGTAATCAAGTTATTTAATCTTGATTATTCCAGACTTTAAATTTCATGTTGATAGTTAGAGAATAAAACCTGACCAAACTGTTTAATCTTGGCAGATCATTAGATTAGGTAGAGTAAAATAAAAGGAGCTCATCAGTTTAATCTGAGCCCTTGGATGATATAGTGATAGAATTAGATAGTTTTCTTTGTGAAATAAAAAGAAAATGTTTTAATAAGGGTTTGCTAGTCTAAATGCACCCTAATAAAGCGAAGAAAAAATGGTAGGAAAAGTAGATGGGTAAGTAGAAGAAATGGTTGTTGAAATATGATGATAGGTCAAAAAACATATTTATCATCTCTCATCATAGGTTTTAAATGTAAATGGTCAAAAAATCATGTAGATGGATTTCAAGGTCAATTGATTAACTTCCCCCATTCATTTTACCTATTTACTTAACTAATTTCCCATAGTAAAGTTCTAAGTACTAAAAAAACTCTAAGTCAAAGGGGTTCAGAGCATTTCTCTGACTTCTAGAGGGACCGAACCCTCGACTCAATGACTTATAGATACCAAGTACCAAATTCCCCTCATAAAAAATCATTCGCCCTTCATTTCATTCATTTCCCTAATAAAGCCCATTTTCTTAAGGTTAAAACATTATTTTTCTAGGGAAAGTAATCACTCCCCATGTAAATTCCCCTTTCATATAAAAAACCAGCAAAAACACTTTAGCCTAAGTTGTAATACATATATGCGAAAAACAAACAAATCACAGTGATACATTATGCTTAGCTCTTTCCATTTCCGATGTGGTTCATATTAACTTCTAATTATTATATATTAATTCCCATTAATAACCCTTTTACCGTATATATTAATTTCCTATATAAAATTATCCTTATACCCTAGTTTAAATATAAACTATAAGATACATCAAACCTGACAAAATCCCATTAACTAATCAATCAGGAATTAAGTTAGGTAAAACCAGATTAATCCTTGCGCTAATAACCCTGATTGCCTAATCCCACCTTAATCCACCGTTAATCCTAATACCGCCATATTTAAAGTGCCCGCTGGGCCCACATTAACCTCTGCGCGTAATCGCGCCCTAACCACCATCCGATCTGAAGGCCCAAACCCAATGCCCCAAAATCATCTCAAGTGGGATCATCCACCGGATGATACACGCCCGAAAAATTCTTTTTCCATGAGACCACCCTGGCGATGTGTCAGTTGCTAAGTGGAATTGGGTGACCCCTCCTAAAAACCACCCGACACCCATAAGAGGTGCGAAATTAACCACTTACCGCCTCCCTGCTACATGACAAATCAGTCGCTATTGACCCGTACCCGCCAAAAGAAAACATTTTTTTGCGATATAAAAACCAAAAAGCCCCAACATGTATTTTTCGTTGAATTTTCACCTGCAAGCTTCTGTACGCATGCATGAAACCTGCAAAACATCGAATTCATCAACCTATGTGCAACATTCAACTGTATAGCTTCCACAAGCACCCTTCGACCAATTGCAGCTACCAGTTACCCTGCTCAGAGTCAATTTGCCTCAGTTTCAGGTATTTAAACCTGAATTCACCAAGTGCCCTGTCAATTTCAAGTTAGACCAGTCATTGAGTATTTTGTTAAACTTAAAACTTAAATAAAATTACTCCAATAGACTCTATATTGCACCTTGTTGAATACTCAAACCTCGAAACTACCAAACTACCTATGAAAACCCCAATTCAACCTTGAGCAAGCCTAATTTGAATCCATAAGAACAAAATTATGGTTTCCCCTTTTAGGTAATCCCTTTTCCTTTAGCTTGTCAAACTTAGCCATAACCTGTCAACAGCTACTTGTATTTCCTTGCTCTTTTCCTCTAACTTTTGCATAAG
Source organism: Pinus tabuliformis (assembly GCA_031772625.1). Classification (NCBI taxonomy): domain Eukaryota; kingdom Viridiplantae; phylum Streptophyta; class Pinopsida; order Pinales; family Pinaceae; genus Pinus; species Pinus tabuliformis. Next base: position 136,492,169 of record CM062809.1, on the reverse strand, counting down.
GTCCCTCTTGGTAAGGACTTTCTTTACCTCCAGAATAGTCGCAGTCCTATCTTCAATTTCCAGTTCTTGTAATTGGTACTTGTTATTTGAACTTAAGAACTGGATGAGCATGGTAGCCTCTTTAAGCATGTTGCCTAATTCTATCTTCACTTTCTCAATAGCCTCTGTTATTAATGCTATGAGATCAATCTGCTCGAATATGATCTCTATGGCTAGCCAAATATCATTGACAGAGTCAATGATATTGGCCCATAGTTTTACCTTGACTTCTCCAAGAGGCTCCTTCAGTGTCAAGTCTCTTTCCATTGACTTGAGCTTTTCCTTTATCCTAGCAGCCTTTTGTTCCTCCTCTTCCTTCATAATCTTGGCAAGCTTATAGTCTGTTTCTAAGCTTGCCACCTGTTCCTTTAGCTTTTTTATCTCGTTTGTCTGAATAGACATTTCTTCCATGGCATGAACCAGCTTGGTTGCTTCCTCTGTTGATGTACCTATTGCTGTTGTAGAAGTCGTTGATGCAGATGTTGCGGTGGTGATGGGAAAGGCAATGCCTATAGGAGTTTTTGGAGCCAATGTAGCTACCAATGTAGACAGTACTGTAGTAGTCGCTGTAGGGATTACAGTTGCTGGTGTGGTCCCTAATTCACCTTGCTTCAAGTGGATTAAGGCATCCAGTTCCTTCTCCGTGCTCCTCAACTAATCATTCAGCTTGAGGACTAAATCCATTAATTCCTCATGCTGAGTTTGAGATTATAACACCTCCTTTGTTTGTGGATGATGCAAGGAGGGTATCTTTAGTTGCTTCTTCGGTATAGCAATGTCCTTGTTCTTCTACTTTATTAACTCTTATGTTGCCTTGATATCTTTGGGATCATGTCCCATCTCTATGATCAAGTCTTCCAAAGACTTTATTATGTTATCCTTGGCTTGTGAAGAAGCCTGTTCAAGTTGGTACTGAGCTAAGATGTTGTTCAGGGAACTTCGCAGTTGAAGAATAGCTATGGACTTCCCTATCAAGGTGGAGTAGATCATTTCTCCAACCCACTTGTGAAACTCTATTTGGTCCACAGCGTGAATATCCCTAGCCAACATCTCAAAATCAACTTTCTTATAGTCAGTGGGTGTCCTTGGTTGTTGCATAGTTGGTTAAATGAAGGACACCTGCATCTTCCCCTCTTTGATGTCGAAGGTTGACATCAATCTATTCTGACCTGGAGTAGAAAGTTTGAAAAGCTGGGCATATGTCTCAGCATTCAACCTTTCATTTCTCATTTTTATCTCTTTGAATCTATCTTTGATACTTTTATCCTGGTCTGCTAGCCTGTTGAAAGACGATGCCTGATCCGGGTGGATGTTGGTGGCCACCCACCAACCCATTTGGACCCCCACAATTGTCTCTTTCAGTCTTTTCAGTTTCCTTAATTGTAGCACAGTTTACTATTTTTAGCAGTTTTTCGGGTCCTGAACTTCCGGAGCCGTTTTGAGGCCCTAAACGACATTTTTTTGGGAATCTAGGGCAACATGGGTCCATGGACCCATGTTGCCTCCCAAAGTGGTAGTACTCGGATAGATCTTTCTAACGAGCTATCGTGCGCGTCAAACGGAGATCGTATGCCAAAGTTACGACCCCGGGAAATTGATGTACCAATTTACCCAAACGGGGCCCACAATTTGGCGTTTCATCTTCTAGGGTTAGGTTTTGGAATGTGAAGGGTTTTCCATTGTTTCTCAACAATAAATAGGCCTTCGAGCCTCATTGTAACATAGTTCGAAACAGTTCAGAGGCATGTAGCCGCCACATCTCTTCTCAGAGATAAGCTACCATCGCCCTAGCTGGTTTCTTTTCATTTCTGTTTGTAAGCAGATTTCAGTATTTTCCATTAATGAAATGAAGTATTATTTCCGCTACATCTTAGTATTTATGGTTATCTCATCTCTGTATTTATGGTTATCTCTGTAATCTATTGCGTTCCTATCTAAATCCGGATCAGTGGTATCAGAGCGGTCTGCCTTTTCTCTGTTTTTCTTTGCATGTCCCCAACGAGGTCGGGATATAAGGAGTTAGGGCTTGAACTGGTTGAACCTTTGCAAGACCAGCCTCGAAAATCCTGACGGCCTCCCATGGCGGATGAGAAGAAAGACGAGGGGGCAGGAGATCCTATCAAAATCTTGCTCGAAGAAGCCCTCGAGCGACAACGGAACGCGATGATGGATAGCTTTGCGCAGATCCTTCAACGGCTACCCAGAGGCGACGCATCGGCTTCCAACATCGACTCTGGAAACGCCACACCGTTCAAGGTACAAGTTAATTTTGAAATCCCCATCTTTGAGGGTCAAATAGACGCAGATGTCGTAGATAAATGGTTAAATCTGCTAGATGGATATTTTTCTGTTCATGAATTTTCAAGTCGGGAAAAGATTGTTTTCGCTCTTCTCAAAGCAGCCCCCCACATCAAGGACTGGTGGGAAACCTACTGCGAGCAGAAGGATGAAAGTACAGGCTCACTATTTTCAGCCGCACCCACTTGGAATGACTTTCGGGATGCCATCAAAGAGCAGTACTACCCTGTCGGAAGCTATGAGGACAAATACATCAAATGGACCACACTGCGGCAGGGACGAGACCAAGATGTGCCGGAGTTCACAAACATTTTTCATACCCTTCGCACACAGTTGGGTATCAAAGATTCTGAGCTGCATCTAGTACTCAAATACCGTGGCTGCCTGCACAAATACATCCAGGAAGAGATGGTGTTCTTGAACATCCCCTCACTCGGCACAGCATATCGATACGCTGTCAAAATCGAGCAAAAGTTCAAACAGAAGAAGCGAGACATTGGATCTACAAATCCGAAGCCCAAAGGACAAAGCCAAGGCGGGGTGACCCAAGACAACCCGTCGAAGCCGCAAGAAAAGAACAACACCACGAAGCCGAAGAAGGACACAGGAAAGTGGTGTGAGTTCCACAAGAGTCCCACTCATAACACAAGTGAGTGTCGGACCAAGCAATCGTTGGTGGCCGAATTGAAGGCTTCCGAATCAGATGTATGTTCCGACCCTAAGCCAGAACCCGACAAGGGGAATGGCAAAGGGAAGCAGATCATTGATGCAGATATCAGCGCCACTGTTGCCACTGCCAAGATCCACAAGAATGAACCTACAGATCCAGAAGAGGGGGAGCGTCTTTTCCACTCACAGATGTGGGTGAAGGGCTCGCCGCTACAATTCATCGTCGACAGTGGCAGCCAAAAGAACCTCATTTCAGCAGAGGTCGTGAAGCGGTTGGGCCTACCGACTACACCGCATCCACAGCCATACAGTATTGGGTGGCTTCATGAAGGACGAGACCTCAAAGTTCGCCAGCAGTGTCGCCTTCCCTACAGCATCAAGCCCTTCACAGACGAGGTATTGTGTGATGTTACACCTCTGGATGTTTGTGATGTATTATTAGGCCAGCCATACTTGTGGAGGAGACATGCTGTGTATGAGTCAAGGCCTCGTGCTGTCATTATTTCTTTGAGTGATTCATTATACAGGATACCAGAGGTAGCCCCACCTACTGCCACATCTTTGATCACTACCAAGAAAGGCAGCAAGCTCATATCACAGACCAGGAAATTCATATGTATGGTTCACTCCCAAAATAAGGGGAAGATCGTTGCTACATCCATGACCCCTGCAAAGGGTTCCTCCACGCAGCAGCAGCAGCAAAGGGATACGGTCATGGCAGAACACAGGAACAACTTCTCCTCACCCACAGGGGTACCACATAAGTTTCAGGTGGGCAACAAAGTCTGGTTGCATCGACAGAGAGAACGCCTTACCAGAACCCATCAGAAACTCAGACCACTCTGACATGGTCCTTACGCCAGTACCAAGGCTATGGGCAACAATGCTTTGAAGCACAACATTCCTCCATTCCTTCGCCTGCACCAAGTGTTCAATATGGACCATCGTCGACCATGCTTCCCACCATCACTGGACACATCAGAGATTGCAGGACAAGTTCAGCAGATGGAGGAACTCAACGCAATGGGGACCATTGCTTCCTAAGGGGGGAGGAATGATCCGGGTGGATGTTGGTGGCCACCCACCAACCCATTTGGACCCCCACAATTGTCTCTTTCAGTCTTTTCAGTTTCCTTAATTGTAGCACAGTTTACTATTTTTAGCAGTTTTTCGGGTCCTGAACTTCCGGAGCCGTTTTGAGGCATTAAACGACGTTTTTTTGGGAATCTGGGGCAACATGGGTCCATGGACCCATGTTGCCTCCCAAAGTGGTAGACCCATGTTGCCTCCCAAAGTGGTAGACCCATGTTGCCTCCCAAAGTGGTAGTACTCGGATAGATCTTTCTAACGAGCTATCGTGCGCGTCAAACGGAGATCGTATGCCAAAGTTACGACCCCGGGAAATTGATGTACCAATTTACCCAAACGGGGCCCACAATTTGGCGTTTCATCTTCTAGGGTTAGGTTTTGGAATGTGAAGGGTTTTCCATTGTTTCTCAACAATAAATAGGCCTTTGAGCCTCATTGTAACACAGTTCGAAATAGTTCAGAGGCATGTAGCCGCCCTAGCTGGTTTCTTTTCATTTCTGTTTGTAAGCAGATTTCAGTATTTTCCATTAATGAAATGAAGTATTATTTCCGCTGCATCTTAGTATTTATGGTTATCTCATCTCTATATTTATGGTTATCTCTGTAATCTATTGCGTTCCTATCTAAATCCGGATCAATGCCTCTACACTCATCTACCAATGTATCATCTGGGTTCTTGAGGATGATGGGGGTTGTGTTTCCTTTGAAGGAATAGTACCTTTACTCCTTTTTGATGTAGAATCAATTATTTCAACTGAGCCATTGGTGTCTTCCTATTCTGACACAGGATTGATTCTAGGCCTTTTGCTTTGGCCTCTTTCATATTTAACATTTAAGGCTTGTGTCCTTGAACTTGATCCTTCCTCCCTGCCCCTTTTGGGATTTTTCTCCTCATTCATAAGAGTCTGCATGATAGGGGGAGTGCTCATTGTCCCTTCCTGAGGTGGTATAGGCATAAATGAATTTTCATCAAGTTGATTTTCTAGATCTAATAATGTGTTTTCCATAGCAACTTCAGTATTGTCCCTGTCCTCTAAAGTGTTTTCCACCCATTTCAATTGGTTGGAATACTTTTCTATCTCAGGGATGCGATGATGGATATAGGGAGTCATCTTGTTTTTCTGCCTTCTTTTGCAGATGAAATCCAAGGGATCATATCTCCATATGAAGCTTTGTTTTAATTTTAATCTCTGAAGTATCAGGTCTGCATCCTTTCCAGCTTCTTTGCTATTACAAATAAAAGGACCCAATTAATCTTTGATCTTGAGTTGGTCTTTCTTTTTGGCTTTAACAAAGTTTACCTCATCTGAATTTATTATCTGTCTATAGTACTCTAGGGAAAATAACCTCATTGGGAGGTATTTAGGTATTTTGTATGGGGAAAGCTAAAACCCATAAATCCTGATTTCAGTGTGGTTTTGGTACAAGTACCAATCTCCCACCTGATGATTGATGTTTAGATGAAGGAATCTCCTAATATCATGACTGATTCTTGGTGGAGGGGTTCCACTGAGCATGGTCATCACAGGGTGGACAAAGGAATATATGAATTCATTGTATGAATAGGAGGAGGAATATTGATGAATCAATGGGGTCCAGAAGATGACTGATCTGGGTTGGCCCTTGGTGTCCAACTTTTGCAAGGTAAGTGAGAATTTATCTACTTGGAAGTACATGAACATGTGGTATAGTACTTGAACACCCTTTGATTTCCCATTCTTATGAACTGCTCATGAATTTGGTCAGCTATGAAGGTGGCAAAGTCATAAATGGTTGCAGGACGTTGTCCTGGGGTATAGATGGACATGAAAACTAGGATGATTTCATCAATGTATTCACTTGTGGAGTAACCCTAAACACAAGATATCATGGATACAATATTTCAGCCCCAAGGAGAAAATATAGTTGCTACATATGGAAGGGGTTATTTGGGAGTATACTTCTCTTCTATGATTAAGGTTTGGATCAATTGGGCTAATCTTGTAGAGCTGAGTTTGGGATATAAGTCCAACAGGTCTCCAATTGAGAGGGGAGTTAGGTTTGGCCCTGGTTTTAGCTGTAGCATCTCATTGATGGACTCAGGAGTGATGGTGAAAAGGACTTTCTGGCCCTGAGACATGATGGTTCTGTGACTAGGGATGTAGCAAGCATAGCACATATGTACAATTTCAGGTAAAATATGGACTTGGGGGAATAGGTACTTGGGAAAATTTAACTCCCAAAGGCCAATTTCATGAGCATGGTTCAGGAACTTGTCCCTAGTTTGGTAATGTATTTTGAGTAGGAGCTCTATGACAGAGGTATCTTTTATCTGGAAATCTCTATCAGTTAAGGGAAGGTGGTCCAGGTCCAAATGGGGCTTGGAGATGGGTCTCACATTCAATGCAGTAGGGGTAGCCATCATTCGGTTCTTGTGGATTCGAATTAGACTTTCTCAAGGTTGAATTATGGTTTTCAGAGGTAGTTTGGTAGTTTCGGGGTTTGAGTATTCAATGAGGTGCAGTATGGAGTCTATTGGAGTAATTTTAATTAAGTTTTAAGTTTAAAAAAATACTCAATGACTGGTCTAACTTGAAATTGACAGGGCACTTGGTGAATTCAGGTTTAAATACGTGAAACTAAGGCAAATTGACTCTAAGCAGGGTAAATGGTAGCTGCAATTAGTTGAAGGGTGCTTATGGAAGCTATACAGTTGACTGGGTGGTCTGTGGCATTTTCCAGAGTGAAATTTGCACTTAGGTTGACGGTTCGATGTTTTGCAGGTTTCATGCATGTGTACAGAAGCTTGCAAGCGAAAATTCAATGAAAAATACATTTTGGGGCTTTTTGGTTTTTATATGGAAAAAAAATGTTTTCTTTTGGCAGGTATGGGTCAATAGCGACTAATTTCTTGTGTAGTGGGGAGGTAGTAAGCAGTTAATTTCACACCACTTATGGGTGTTGGGTGGTTTTTAGGAGGGGTCGCCCAATTCTACTTAACGACTGACACATTGCCCGGGCAGTCTCGTGGAAAATGAATTTTTCAGGTGTGTATCATCTGGCGGATGATCCCACCCGAAATGATTTCGGGGTGTTGGATCTGGGCCTTTAGATCGGACGGTGATTGGGGCACGATTATGCGCAGAGGTTAATGCGGGCCTGGCGGGCACTTTAAATATGGCGATATCAGGATTAATGGTGGATTAAGGTAGGATTAGGCAATCGAGGTTATAAGTGGAGGGCTTAATCATGGTTTTACCTAACTTAATCGCAGATCGATTAGTTAGTGAGTTTTTGTCAGGTTTGATGTATCTTATAGTTTATATTTTAACTAGGGTATAAGGATAAGTTTATAGAGGAAATTAATCTATACAGGAAAAGGGTTATTAATGGGAATTAATATATAATAGTTAGAAGTTAATATGAACCACATCGGAAATGGAAAGTGCTAAGCATAATGTATCTTCTGTGATTTGTTTGGTTTCGCATATATGCATTACAAATTAGGTTAAAGTGTTTTTGCAGGTTTCTTATATGAAAGGGGAATTTACATGGGGGGTGATTACTTTCCCTAGGCAAATAATGTTTTAACCTTAGGAAAAGGGGTTTTATTAGGGAAATGAATGAAATGAAGGGGGAATGATTTTTTATGAGGGGAATTTGGTACTTGGTATCTATAAGTCATTGAGCCAAGGGTCCGGTCCCTCCAGAAGTCATAGAAATGCTCTGAACCCCTTTGACTTTGAGTTTTTTTAGTACTTAGAACTTTATTATGGGAAATTAGTTAAGTAAATAGGTAAAATGAATGGGGGAAGTTAATCAATTGACCTTGAAATCCATCTTCATGATTTATTGACCATTTACATTTAAAACCTATGATGCGAGATGATAAATATGTTTTTTGCCCTATCATCGTATTTCAGCAACCATTTCTTCTACTTACCCATCTACTTGTCCTACCATTTTTTATTCACTTTATTAGGGTGAATTTAGACTAGCAAACCCTTATTAAAACATTTTCTTTTCTTTCACAAAGCAAACTATCTAATTCTATCACTATATCATCCAAGGGCTCAGATTAAACTGATGAGCTCCTTTTATTTTACTCTGCCTAATCTAATGATCTGCCAAGATTAAACAGTTTGGTCAAATTTTATTCTCTAACTATCAACATGAAATTTAAAGCATGGCATAATCAAGATTAAACAGTTTGATTACCCATGGATTGTGGCATGAATAACAAGAAGCACACAATCATTATTTTGCATAAAGTAAATAGTAGTGGCATTTAGACTTGCACACTTTCATGGTCTCTTTTTGTTTTTTGGGGTTCATATTTTTCACTTTTTCTTTGGACTTTTTTTCTTTATTCTTTTTGTCCTTTAAATTTTATTTTAGGACATACCCTCTTTTCATTTTTTATTTTTCAATATGGAAAACATTTGTAGAAAGCAAAGGTATGTACATATTACAAGGCTTAACCTTAGCCATTCAAAATTATGACTCCTATTGGTATAGGAACCTAACAGTGGCTCCACTTGGGGATGGCATTTCCTTGTGAAATGTCAAGAACTTTGAGATCAGTAGCCTTGGAATTTGACTTCAGTTACCTTGTGATTTGTCACCTTTCAACCTGCTTTATTCATACTTATGATAATAAATCCTTAAAATCTTAGGGCCTTCTCTCCGAGATTCAACTCTAAAGGTTTACCATCCAATCCAAACTAGACTTTTTCAAAATAAAATATACACACATGGGAAAAAATAATTAGTAACTAGGTTCTATGTAATGTTTGAGCATTTGACCATTCACTAGTCCTCCTCCTTCTTCAGTACCATCTAGTCATTTAAGGAAGAAAGCATTGTTCCCTCTGTAAGCATAAATGATATAGGGTCCCTTCCATAGGAAATAAAATTTCCCATGCTTACCCTTATCTTCCCTTCTTGAGTCCCACTTGAGTACTTTATCACCTAAGTAGAAATCATCCACCTTGGTCTGTTGTTGGGAAAAGTATCCAATACGGAATGACCCTATCCCACTCTAAGGGTGATAGTACCTCAGCAACAACCGAATGTAAATCTATTCAAGATTACTTCTTTATGGGATGTAAGAGAGAGGAGAAAGAGATCCACTAACCGTTATCTTCCGCTAATGATTGATCCAATCTTCCCTCTTTGTTGCTTGCTCCCAGCTCCTTGCTCTTTCACTGGCCCAGCTACACAAAGATCCTGCAAAAGCACAAGAAAGGGAAACTACAAGAAGCATACATCCATAATTGATTCAAGGATTAGAATAAATCAAATATACAAGTATCAATACGCCACAGAGACACATGCATATAGAAGAACCTCAAATTCTTTATTAATGGAAGAAGTAAAGTTCTGAGAGTGTTACAACCATAAGAGGCCCAATCCAGCAACACCTCCCAGTAGAAAGAAATCTCCTCTTCACCTCCTTCAAAGCAATCACCCAATAGTTCTATGCACAAACCAACAGCGCTTCCTTACATTCACAAGATTCCAGCCTCTCTAGACCTCATGAGAGAGCTCTATATATAGGAGATTTGGAGAAAGGATGAGTCAGCTTGAGGTTGGCATGAAGCTGACTAGTGTCCTCTCCCACTTCAGTTATACTTCAGTTCTTGAGTCCACTTGGAGTTTCTTGCTTCCACTTGGAGATCTAGATCCTCTTACTCATCACAAGGCGAATTCCCTGATCCAAGTGTCATTTTGGAAGCTTCCTGGGCATTTGACACCTTGCAGAATGACTGTGCCACTTGGCCAATCTCGCCCAGCGCAGGTAGCCTTCATTGCTTTTGTCATTCAGCGCAGGTACAGAGTGGAGCAGTTGACATTCAGCGCAGATGCTCAGTGGAGCAGTTGACATGATCCAGAATTAGCTTGTTTTTGAGTGTTTTCAGGTGGAGAACTGATTTTCAGTGCTGTGGTTTGCTGACCTTGTTCCTCTAGGGGTAGGAACAACATGTTTAGGGACTTTGGATCCCTTGGATTATTGACATTTCATGCTTCATGTTGTTAGGCACAAAAATGTCTATAACAGTTGCCCCCTAAAGTATGAGGTCGTTTATCGGGTGAAATGCTTTATCAGGAGGATCCGAAGTTCATTCAATCGCTGAGAGGTGCCCTGTAATAAAATACAATACAATACATTATTTTTCATTCTGCTTTCATGATCTAGCTGAGGCGGGCATTCCCATGCTCAGCTTTATAAATTCATTTTGGTACATAGAATAGACGATCGTCTGATGGTAGACTGATAATTCTCTGCTGAAATTATCATCCTTTGAGTAGGATGATCATCTGCTGCAATGATGTACATATCAAATGTCTTTATATCCTGAATATATATCGCAGCCCGGATGGATGAAACTAGATCCGGCGTCTTCAAACTCGTTCGATCTTCACTCTAAGTACAAGTCGATCCATGTGAGAATTGCGCTGAAGTCGAACATGGAAAGACATCGCTTGATTACCGGTCAATAATGTAAACCGTTAACAAGCGCGAGAGGAATCACCAATAATGACAATGACCCTCAAGGTACTGCAGTACAATTCATGTGGTGTGAATAAAGGACTTGGTGTCGAACACCACGCAAAATCTTCTGGTCGAAGGTCATTGATGTATACCTGTCGCCGGAAGTGAGAAACTTGCCATTGAGGCATGCAAGCTTCAAAGTACTGAGGGGGGTGTTCCTAGATCAACTTCTTGGATGATAAGCTGAAGTCGACAAGAAGCGATCCGTCAAAGGAGGGCCTTAATGAATCCCACATCAGTGACACGGAACGGAGCTAATGATTTTAGTGGAGGTGAAAACAATCTGTGAAATATGATTCAGGGTGGCGATCATGGGTGGATGAAGGATAATGTATGGCAGTGGATGGGACACGGTTGACTCTTTTGAACAACATCTCTTGAACATATAACGACACTGATGTGATGGATCAGTAGCATTACCCCAAATGTGGATGGTTTGGTGAGGACCATGGTGATGAGACCGGTGAATGAAAACAACCCAACCCGATTTGATACGGAGGACAAAGTGTCATGTTCAAGAGCGACTTGCTACCATTAAAGCTTTGAGGTTCTCCCAATTTTTCCCCAGTCATTTCTGACCAGTACCTCTTTATTTTTGTCAAGCTTGAGGAGGATAACATATGCTTGTTCTATAACCTGCCCTTCGGGCAAGCCCATCGCTATGTTTTAACGAGCCTAGCGATAGGGAAACTCGTTCTCGTCTAAAGACAAGTTTGTCGCTATTTAATCATTTTAACGAGACTAATGACAAGGAAAACTCGGTCCTTTTCATTTTTAGAGAGTCTGAAAAGGTACAGAAAGTTAACTCCAAAATTCCTTTTTCGTCATCTAATCCCTTAAGTCCGAAAAAGTATAAAACAATACAGAAGGGATGAGTTTTCGATAACTTTAACGAGCCGAATAAAACAAGCGCTCGACCTTTTTGTGCAATAATCCCTCAGGTCCAAAAAGATTAAAATCTAGAGGAGGGATAGCTCTTCCGGTCATTTTAACGAGCTGGAAGGCCAAAACTCGGCAAACTTTTCATATTTTACGAGTCAGATGAAAAGAGCTCAAAGAAGACTCGTCTTTTGAGGAACGAGTGATAAACAGGGATAGCAGCAGATTCCAGGTACAGGTTGGAATTTTCCAATCACGGCAGTGTCACAAGGATGGCTAGGTGAAATCACTCTTCGCAGCTGTTCCTCAAAATAGGTAAACAATCATATGGAGGTGAACGATTGGCCAAATGGAATGGAGGTGGCGGGTGCAAACACGACCAAGGATTTTATGGCTAATAAATTTACGATCACAATGGTTATTTACCAGTATAGGTTCATTTTTTAATGAGCTTAAACTCTGGAGGAAACTCTTGCTCACGCTTTTCTATTTTTTAACGAGCATAAATTCCACGGTAAAACTGCTCGATCATATGTTTATTTTTTAACGAGCATGAACTATGTGCTAAAACTGCTCGATTATATGGTCAAATTTTGATTTTTTACCATTACTAGCTTTTCTCTTTTCAAATATAGTACTGCTTTTTCAATTGTTGCAACAAACTTTGTCAGAAATGAATAATATTTGCATGAAAATGAGATTATAACCCTAATATTTTACTTTAAACTGTGTAAAAGCCATTAAAAGGTGTTTTTACCTCTCATTTACCATTTCATTTGCATTTGGTTTGTTGGAGCTCTGGAGGTGCCTATTTGGTTTTGGCTGGCAGTGCAGCTCTACATGTTGCCAACAGGTCCTATATGCAGCACGCCTTGGAGTGTCTCCAACCGAAAGTATTCAACTGGTGTGATGCAGTACTTGTTCAGATGAAAAGTCAATTGACCAAGGTAAAGGACGGGAAGCTGAAGAACTTTGGACTTGGTTCTATTCTGAGTGCCTTTGCCTTGGAGAAAATCCCACTGATGCAGCCTCAGTACATCATACTCGACTTGCCTTCTCCAACCGAGCCACGCATGCAGAGGTGGGTCGACCACATGTCTAGGCATGCTGGTCAACCTCAGATTACTTTTACCGAGGCCTTCTTTAGGTGGTTCGAGCGCCAGGAGATGGCGTTTTCCGAGTATCCATATGTGGGTATGGATTTCCGAGGTGATCCGGATTTGGTGCTACCGGATGGCGAACAGTGGGGTGCTATTGGTAAACTCCTTGACCATATTACTGTTTACTGTTCTTATTCATAATGTTGTTGTGCTCTATTCTATCAAGACTTTTAATTGTACTCTTGGGTGCATGCAGATATTGGTCCTGTTCGTCCAGCAATTCGTCCGAGATCGCCAGCTGCTGCCCCGGCAGCGGAGCCTGCTAGGAGAGTTGTTATTCGTGATCTTGACGACACTGAGACCCTTACGGCTGTGTAGGAACAGGTTGAGAGCCTTACTCGTGGTCTTCCGGATGTACAGATTGACGAGTTACCTTTACAGCTGCAGCGGCATACTATTGGTGTGCCTAGACGATGGACTCGTCTCTTGCGCATGATTGCACAGGTCGTGACGTACTATCATGAGCACCACTAGGCTAGGGTGCCCCCTAGCATCTTTTTGAGTTTTTAGGTCATATGACCAATTTTGTCTTGGTTACAGAACATTATGTATGAACTTATATAAACAGCTTACATATATATTTTGATTTTCAAGTTTTATTCTGGTTGATTTACGTGATCCATATGTACAATCTTTGATGATGTGTCCTTTTTATAAATGTTGCAAATGTCTATCTAACACATATTTTGCTAATGAGTCAGTTAATGTGTTTAAGTTTCTTGAAATATGTTGATATTGAATTGAATCAAATCGTCTTTCCAAGATCTTAACCCTTAGGAACATGCGATAAATAGTTGGATTGCGAACAGAATATATACCATTGAGTCGTAGTATTACGAGCTGTGAGTCTAGCCTGACAATTAGTCGGCGTATGCCACGTGTGATGGCATCAGAGAGTAGTTCTATCAACGCGCTATACTCAGCGATGTTATTCGTTGATTGCCCAATACATACACCTCTGAAACTTACTAACTCGCCGCTTGGATCAAAAATGGCCCAGGCTGCAGAGGACAGGTTCCGCGAACTACGACTCACTCCGTCGGCATATCCAACACATGTCTCCATAAGGTTCGACATCTGCAACGAATGAAAAAGGCGGATCACTCGACCATAACAAACACTTTAGCGAAAACAAAATACAACAAAAGCATGCAGGTTACTATTTAAGCATAGTAACGCTTGAGGTACAACCCGTTGCGGGGCTGCGCCAGTGGAATTCCATCGTAATCCATTAACTCGTAGGCTCCTTTTGCTAACACCCTTTTAACAATATAGGGGCCCATCCATAAGGACTTGAATTTACCTGCTCCCAATTTATCGGATTCTTGGTCATAAAGCAAGACCAAATCACCTTCTGAGAAGACACGGGGTTTGACATTTTTGTCGAATTGAGCCTTGACTCGTTTCTTATGAGCTTCGTTAGCCAAAGCGGCATCACGACGGGTTTCATCCAACTGGATTAATTCCAAGAAACGAGCCTCTTCTTCTGAAGTTCCGGGGAGAAGATCGATTGCGAGTTTAAGCGACGAAATTTCACACTGGATTGGTAAGACTGCTTCCAGGCCGTACACCAATTGAAAAGGTGTGAACCCGGTTGCGTTCTTTACCGACGTTCGGTAAGCCCACAAGGCTGAGTACAGGATTAGGTGCCACCTTCTTTTATGAACCCCAATCATCCTTTGCAACATACGCTTCAGGACCTTGTTGATTGCCTCAACTTGTCCGTTGGCTTGCGGATAATATGGGGTAGAGCTGTCGTGAGATAGCCCTAGCTTGGCAGCTAATTCGACCATCATGTGGTTGCGAAAATGTGACCCATGATCTGTAACTATAGCCTGTGGTACGCCGAACCTGGCGACTACATGATTGAAAAAGAAAAGGGCAGCTGTTTCACCAGTGTTATCCAATGTAGGCATCGCCTCGGCCCATTTGGTAAAATAGTCAACAGCGACTATAATATACCCATGCCCCCCGGTCGAGGTGGGGTTACATTGCATGAAATCGATGCCCCACTTGGCGAAGGGCCCAACAGCAACTATCAGCTGTAAAGGGGCAGGTGGTCGTCTGGTTTTGCTATCAAAGATTTGACAAGCATGGCAGCTTCTGACTGCGGTTATGCAATCTTTGAACATGGTTGGCCAGAAGTATCCTGCTCGTAAGATTCTTTGTGCTGTTGCATATCCAGACTGATGCCCCCCACACGCGCCTGAATGACAATCATTCAGGGCTTTTTCGGCCTCCTCATGGGTAAGGCACCTCCTCAGAACTGTATCGACACCACGACGGTAAAGTGTATCACCGACGATCATGTAGTCTTTTGCTTGGTATCGTATATGTTTTTGTTCGGAGCGAGAGGTGTTAGGCCTGAAATTTTGGGTTTGGAGATAAATTACGATATCTCCATACCATTCATCGCTTACAGATATCAGAAACAAACTTTCGTCCATGATTGACTCTTCCGATGTTTCATCGTTGGACGATGATGGGAGATCACACAATAATTCTGCGAAAACTAGAGCTTTCTTTGATTTGGATTTTACAAATTCCAGATCAAACTCTTGAAGGATCGCTATCCATTTTGAATATTTGCCCCCAAGCAACTGTCGCGACAGTATATAAGTCATGGGGTTGCAATCTGACAAGATGGTAGTTTTCCGAAAGAGGACATAATGTCGAAACCTTTGAATCGCTTGAACAGCTGCAAGCGCTAGTTTTTCAACATAAGAATATTTACTTTCTGTATCGTTTAAGTTTTTACTTAAATAATAGATAGGATGTTCAATTCCATCAACTTCTTGAACTAAAACCATCGCAATGGTCGTATCCGCTGCAGCCAGATACAGGTTAAAATCTCTTTGATAGTCCGGGGCGTACATTAATGATGCTTTTACTAGACAATCTTTCAGAGCATCAAAGGAAGCTTGCGCCACCTGGTCCTAGACAAAAGGTACATCCTTTTTCAAAAGACGAGTATAACCCTTAGCAAGTTCTGCGTAATTTGGAATGAACCTCCTCAGAAAGTTTGCTTTCCCTTGGAGTTTCTGAATCTGAAGCAAATTTGAAGGTGGAGGCAAATTAATGATTGCCTGAACCTTACAGGGGTCGAGACGAATCCCATCCTTAGATACTACAAAGCCAAGTAAACGACCAGAACCGACGCAAAACACACATTTGTGTGGATTGAGTCTTATCTTGTAGTGTCGGCAACGTAGAAATATCGCTCTTAAATGTTGCGGATGATCAGTCCGCTTTCGCGAATGAGCCGGAAGATCGTCGAGATAAGGTGAACGATGTTCTTGATGTCATGGAAGGCATAATTCATTGCCCTCTGAAACGTCGCCCCTGCGTTCTTTAAACCAAAGGGTAATTTTCGATAAGCGAATGTGCCCCACGGACAAATAAATGCAGTCTTTGACTGGTCCTGTGGGCGGATATTTATTTGATTATACCCGGAAAATCCATCCATAAATGAAAAGATTTCACATCCGGCGCATTCATCAATTATCTGGTCGATGAAGGGTGTAGGGTAGTTGTCCTTCAGACAAGCTTGGTTTACATCCCTATAATCAACACACACTCTAATTGTCCCTTGTTTCTTCATAACGGGGACAATATTCGATACCCAATCGGTTAGAGGAACCGGGTAGATGAATCCAGCATGGAGAAGTTTTTCAACTTCTGCCTTAATGGCAGCGGCTTTCTTCGGGTGCACTTGCCGAAGCCGTTGTCTTACTGGTTTGACATCAGGATACATTTTAATTTCATGTTCAACGATACTCGAGTCAATGCCTGGCATTTCATCATATGACCAAGCAAAGACATCTCTAAATTCGCGAAAAAGAGCGTTATATATTTCCAGTTCTGAAGGGGAACAACCTTTGCCGACATAAATATTCTCTACAACATCTGTTTTAGTCGAGATATTTATGGCTATAGTCTCTTCAATATTGGATAGGTTTCGCTTGGAATCCACCGTGTTTACAGTATTTGTTAGGAATTCAAATACCGAAGGGTGATAAAGGTCACTTTGAGTATCCTCTTCATATTCCGGAAGAAGGGAATGATGGTGGTGATCATTCCATGGTGCCCCCTCAATCATCATTGATTGTAAGATTCCTTCGTCAGTCCCATGTACTTTCGACCAAGGATCTAATGGGGTTCCATATTCTCTAGACCTATCTACCCAAACGCTTGACGAGCGTTGATTTGGGCTCGCCTCCCATGCTTGAAACATTGATTGCTACAATATTTCTAAAGGGCTTGGGGTAAAACCATTGAATGATCCATGTTGACCTTCGTGGAAGATATCATGTTGCAGGTCGCTACAAACGGTACATTTCCTATATAAATAGGAGGTGGTAGCGCGAAAGTTCCCATCAATGTGGGGTCTTTCAATAATCCTACTCCGATATCTTGAATTGAATGGTTGCTTTCATGGATCATGGGAATGCTTCCTGTAACTTGTGAACCATTAGGGAGGAAATTCTGTTGGTCGACGATCGTAATCCCTCCTTCAAATGGGAATGCGATCTTCCTAAAATAAGTCGACACGACAGCTGCCATGGCATAAATCCATGGTCTACCCAGTAGGATGTTATAGTCAAGATTTCCATCAATGACTTCTACATCAATTTCTACTGTTTTTCCTCCTAGTTCAACTTTCAAGTTATTAAGGATACCGTAAGGGGTATAAGTCCTTCCGTCGAAAGCTTTTAATGTCGTCGAAGATCGCGACAAGGTTGGAGATCCTAAAGTTTTCCAGCAACTCATCGACATAATACATGTCGAGGCTCCCTCATCAATTATTGTTCTGTGAACAGTTTTGTTGAGTGCTTTCACTTGGATAAGGAAAGCTAGCTGAGCTGGTAGCTGAGGATCATATCCCTTGTGATCAAAGGATACAAGATTGGAATCCTTAGGATCAACCCCACCAATTGCCGATAACAACGCCTGCCTTTGGGTTGGATAATTTTGTAGCACTTCAAGAGTCGACATAGCGGATGGCGATTGGGCCAAATCTTCCACTATGTTGTAATGCTGCGCCGCTCTGGCACGAGGATTAAATGTCGACTTGTGTACTACACCCTTTGGCGGTTTTATTGTTAATTCAGGGATGGTGGGCATTACAACTTCTGTCGAAGTTGTTGTCGAACTACTTGGTTGATCTTTACCTTTTTCGTTTGACAGTTGAGGATTACCATAATCTTTGTTCCTTGTCGAAATCAAAGCATCATTCTGCTGTTTCGAAACCGACAACATAAGTACTTGTTACGGGGAAGCATTTCCACTATCAACCAGATTTTGACCTGGGTTGGGAAATGGATCAGTTAACACAGCTGATGTTTGGGAACTTTTAAAGAACCTCTTTAACTCAGCTTTGAATGGGCAATTCTTTGTGCCATGATCCTTATCATCACATATTAGACATGGATAATTTTGTTTCCCTTTGCCAGGAGGGTTTGAAGAATTCTTTCCAGGGGATGACTCACCCTGTTTCTTCTTCTTCCCTTTGTTTTGCTTCTTCTTGCTTCCTGGTTGATTGGTTTCTTTGCCTTTATCTTCTGATACGGCATTTACTTCCAAAGCAAGAATTTCTTCTTTTGCATTTTGATCCGAATTCTTACGGGCTTTCTTTGATGAAGCCTTTATCGATTTCGTGTTTGCTGTGCCAATCACGCCATCACCGGCATGAGAGTCACTATTTGATTTAGGAGGGGGAGGAATTGAAAACTCTGGTCTAGGGGCGTCAGGTATTTTGTCATAGAGTGTGCCGGACTGAGTATAAACTAAGTCCGGATATTGTGCACGAGCAATCACTTGCTCCTCTATTACGACTCCCCCCTTGGCCACATCTTCCGTAATAGCCGGAAGTAACGACTTTATAAACCATTCAGCCAATAGCTGATCGGGAACATATGTTTTCACCATCCTACGACGACGACGCCACTCATGTATATGATCAGATATATGGGTAGCTGTTGTCTGTTTGAAGTTGGTTAATATTTCTGTTCCCGTTTCATACCTTATTGGTAATTGAAAATGGGTTAAGAAAGTCGTGGCTAGGGAACTAAAATTGTCGAAAGAGGCTCTTGGCAATTCAATATACCATTTAGCCGCTGGACCTGTCAATGTCCTCTGAAAAAGGCGAAGCCTTATCGAATCGTCGTTAAGGGTGTTCGACGAACACCACAGATGAAAAGTCATCACGTGATTCGACGGGTCTTCACCTGGATTTCCATTGAATTTAGGAATGTCAGATGGAAGCTTATGAGGAATCGCTAGCCACCAAGGGGCATAAGCAATCGGATCGTTCGTTAAACGGTGTAAATCGGGTAACTCTAAAGTTGCCACGAATGGTAACTGTTGATTCAGGTTAGGCGAAGCGTAACCAGGGTACGATGGAATCGCTTGAGCAGTGGGTCTTTGCATACCAGCATAATGTAATTGATGTTGGTATGACTGATACGGTTGGTGGACTTGACCACTGTAAAGTGGTTGGTTTTGACCGTTTTGGATATACGGTTGTCCACTGTTCGCGAAGATCTGCTGCTCAAGACCTTGGTACACTTGCTGGAATTGTGGTTGTTGGTATTGTACAAGCCATGGCTGTGACGCCATGTTCTGTTGTGCCATGCTAACCATTGGACCAAGGTGTGGGGTAATTGTACCCATTTGTACTTGTGTCATCCCACCAGTTGGCGATTGCGGTTGTGACCCATGGTCAAGCGACTGTTGCATTACAACCTGAGAAATCTGAGGTTGACATGTAACAGGTATTTCTTGAACTTGCGACACGGTTACAATAGCCGGTGTGGTTGGGATGTTCGTCACAGGTACACACTGTTGCATAGAATATACAATCCTTGGTTGTTGAGGTAGCATAGGTACCCAACTACTTGATGCAATTCCAGTATAACCTGAATACTGTTGAGAACTGCCATATGGATATCCTCCCGGAGGAGGTAATGAAAGGGCATACTGCCCCCCATATGGTAGCAATCCGGAACTCAGAGGGATTGTTAGTCCTTGAGGACTAGATGGCCCAAATTGACCTCCATGAGGATCAATCTGTCGAGTTTCAACATAAGAATTACCGGGTATTACTCCGGATGAACAAAATGGAATAGACCATACTGTCGAAATAGTCCCTTGGTGGACTCCTTCTAGCTGTTGAGAGCTAGTTGGGACAGCTGGTATGCCGGCAAACATCGTTGGAGTGACAGCAGGGGCTTCTGCTGTCGCTGTGTCATTTGACACAGTCCTAGACGATGACGGTTGTTCAGACATTTTAAGTCTATCCAATAGATTGCCTAGCGATTCTACAGGAACTTCCACTTGTGGTGGATTAACTTCTGACGAAGGAAATAGAGTGACCCCGACTCCAAAATGAGTTGGAGTACTTGCTTGCGGATCCTCTGCAATTTCCTCTATCGCAATCAAACCCGGTGGAAGAGGAAGACCGTCAGGTCCGTAAAATATTTCTGGTGCCGAAGAAGTGGTTGTTTCGACAGCGACAGTTGTTTGAGGAACAAAACTTTCTAGACCGGTTACAGATGGAACTGGTTCAGTTACACAAGTATTTGCCCCCAGACTAGGATCAGTATTACTGTCCTTCTGTGGCTGTTGAACTTCTTCTACAGAGGCAGGGTTTCCAGAAATGTTAGGAGTAACCGGAACCTCAGATGTAGTTGGAACACTTGTTCTAACTTTCAAAGGAGATTTTGAACCGGTTAAACGAGTTCGCTTTGACCGTACTGTTTTCGATTCCGGAGACAAAGACGGTTGACTCGTAAGCCTCCACGAATGACGGGGTTTCAATTGACTTTCTTCCATGATTGCGGATTACTCGATCAACTAAAATATTAAAGGGGAAATTTGTGTTTCCGAATTGAATGAATTTTATTAGACACTTTTAGACACAACTTGCTTTTTCACTTTTTAAGAGTCGAGAAAAAGCTAAAGATGACTCTAGTCTCCTTCGATGTATTAACGAGCCCGAAGTGACAAATGCTCGGTTGGACTTTTTCAGTTATAGAGTTTGAAAAAGGCCAAAAGAAACTGCTCTGGAGTTCTAGGCAGAGGGTGTGCCAAACTTTTCGCAAAACCACAGAATACGTTTTACGGTACGAGTGGTCGATCTTCGTGAATGCTGTGTTCACTGCATTGCGATCAGTAGGGTGGCCGACACGGTTTCCTATTGGATAAAGGCTTTGTTCCTATAGGGGTCTCCCAATATATACACGACGGTACGTGGGAGCACAAGTCCGTATTAGTGCCACCGACTCTCAGGAGGAATCACCCACCTTCGTCGAGATCGACAGTCACTACGTTTAACGACGCCGGAACACGTCTCTAGCTTAGACCTCTAGATGTTTGCGTTATGTTTCAAAGCGTTGTTAGGTTCATTCAATATATTTTAAGTTGATCTTTTTAAAGTTTGCCTTTCAAGGTTCACCACGAGATGTTTTGATACAAATTCCTAAATGCAGTCTAAGATGAGAAGCAAGCTTTTTCAATCTTTTCGACTTATGAAAATCTTAACTACTGAGGGAAAAGAGAGACAAAATCTTTTCACACAGATCAAAGAGCACTCGCTAATGCACTTTTTCCCTAAATCAACATACAAACTTATATGCAAAATGCAAAATGCAGGTATTTCTTTTCTCTTCCTTAATGTTTGTACGACACAAAAAGAAAGCTGTTGTATAATTTCGAATTCAATTTCAAGTGAAAGCAAACAAGCTTGTCCAAAATCGAAAGACACCTTAAGATTTACTTGTTTCGACACTAGAAATATATAAATTCAAACCATATGACGAAAGCAAAAGCTCAATCAGCTATGAACAGCAAACAAACTAACTCTTAAGATCAAAACGACACTTAATCACAGGTCTAGATCTAAGAGGCCACAGCAAGACTAGTTCACTTTCGTTATGGGAAACTGTAAATGATACAAGAAATACACAAAGAACAAACACAGTTTCTTTATACAACCGAGGCGGAATAGTGGCAAGGAAAGTTGGTTTCAGATAGGCACATTGACTGGTAACAGGCAGTAAAAACAAGGGTGAAAACAGGGCAAGAAACAGCAGGAAACCCCAGTAGCACAAGGCAAGACTGGTCCAGCGCAGGTGGGACACTGTCTGTTTGACCTTCAGCGCAGGTAGCCCCTTCGGGAACTGCGCTGAAATGCAGACAGCCTTTGTACAGCCTGCACTGAAGAACGAAACTTTCGTTTCTCTTGGTTTCCGGGTCACAGATTGCTCAAAAATTCACAGTTTTTGGCCAAATCAGAAGCTATCAGTCAAGTACACACTAAGGGATGAAAAGGAGGATGAAAAGCTATCACTAAGAGCTATTTAGAGTCCTTATGGATCAGCTCTTCAAATCATAAACTTGCCCAGAAACTGAGCTAGAGTAACTGCCCTCTACTTTGCATTTGAAAGATCCAAATGCAGTTCGATTCGGTACTCCCTGTGTTTATGAAATGAATATCAAAAACACAAACAACCAACAAGATACGATCCCCAGAGGAGTCGCCAATTTGTTGTTGGGAAAAGTATCCAATACGGAATGACCCTATCCCACTCTAAGGGTGATAGTACCTCAGCAACAACCGAATGTAAAGCTATTCAAGATTACTTCTTTATGGGATTTAAGAGAGAGGAGAAAGAGATCCACTAACCGTTATCTTCCGCTAATGATTGATCCAATCTTCCCTCTTTGCTGCTTGTTCCCAGCTCCTTGCTCTTTCACTGGCCCAGCTACACAAAGATCCTGCAAAAGCACAAGAAAGGGAAACTACAAGAAGCATACATCCATAACTGATTCAAGGATTAGAATAAATCAAATATACAAGTATCAATACGCCACAGAGACACATGCATATAGAAGAACCTCAAATGCTTTATTAATGGAAGAAGTAAAGTTCTGAGAGTGTTACAACCATAAGAGGCCCAATCCAGCAACACCTCCCAGCAGAAAGAAATCTCCTCTTCACCTCCTTCAAAGCAATCACCCAATAGTTCTATGCACAAACCAACAGCACTTCCTTACATTCACAAGATTCCAGCCTCTCTAGACCTCATGAGAGAGCTCTATATATAGGAGATTTGGAGAAAGGATGAGTCAGCTTGAGGTTGGCATGAAGCTGACTAGTGTCCTCTCCCACTTCAGTTATACTTCAGTTCTTGAGTCCACTTGGAGTTTCTTGCTTCCACTTGGAGATCTAGATCCTCTTACTCATCACAAGGCGAATTCCCTGATCCAAGTGTCATTTTGGAAGCTTCCTGGGCATTTGACACCTTGCAGAATGACTGTGTCACTTGGCCAATCTCGCCCAGCGCAGGTAGCCTTCATTGCTTTTGACATTCAGCGCAGGTACAGAGTGGAGCAGTTGACATTCAGCGCAAATGCTCAGTGGAGCAGTTGACATGATCCAGAATTAGCTTGTTTTTGAGTGTTTTCAGGTGGAGAACTGATTTTCAGTGCTGTGGTTTGCTGACCTTGTTCCTCTAGGGGTAGGAACAACATGTTTAGGGACTTTGGATCCCTTAGATTATTGACATTTCATGCTTCATTCTGTTAGGCACAAAAATGTCTATAACATGGTCCTTCTATCAAAGACCTTTTTTATCTTTTCATGCACAACTTGAGATCTGATGTAGACTTCTTCTCTGGTTTGCTGGAGATGAATAGTCTAGTTAATTCTCCTCTGGATATCATTTGGTTTAGATTGCAGTTCTGGGAGCATCTTCATCATTGGTACTCCCAAAGAGGATGGAAAAACAGCTTCCATGCCATAAACTAGCTAATAGGGAGATGTACCAATTGACTTCTTGGTAGTCTGTCTGTCATCCCATAAGGCTTTGACTAACTTCTTATTCCATTTTTTCTTATTATCTTCCAGTAACTTCTTAATAATGTTCACCAGGCTTTTGTTTGAGATTCTCCCAATCCATTTCCTTGAGGGTAGTAGGTTGTCGAATGACCTAGGGTGATGTGATACTTATTGCAGAATTATATCATTTGTTTGGATTTAAAAGCTGCTGCATTATCAGTAATGAACTTGGTTGGGCATCCAAACCTAAACAGAATGTTGGCTTCAAGGAATTTAATAATAATAGTATCTGTGGCTTGCCTTGAAGGTATGGCCTCTATCCATTTTTTGAAATAGTCTGTGGCTGTGAGGATCCACTTATGTTGGGCAGAGGAGGGCGGGTGAATTTCACCAATGCATTCTAAACCCCATTTTTGAAAAGGTACTTTAGCAGTGATTGGTTTAAGGGGTAATGGTAGAAGTTTTCTTTTTTCTTTAAAAATTTGACACTTATGACAAGAGGTCACAAATATCTTGACATCAGAGAATAAAGTTGGCCAGTAGAAACATGCCCTTAAGGTTTTATCTGCAGTGATTCTCCAATAGAGGTGTCCACCACAGTCACCTACATGAAAGTCTTGTAGAACTTTGTCAGCCTCATCTTTTATCAAACAGTTAAGGAGAATTCCTTTATGATCTTTCCAAAACAAAGTATTATCAAGTATACAAAATTTCAAAGATTTCATTTTTAGAAACCTACCTTTGGTTCCAGATAATTCAAGATGAGCTTGTAAGTTTTCTAAAATGTAGATGATATCAGCATACCATGGTGATTCACCAAAGGCTTGACTGATCAGTGGAGTCGCCATCTCCTCTCCTTCATCTAATGCAGCAAGAAAGTTTATGTCTAAGGCTTGACAGTTCAACTCAGCCATAAGTTTGGCTAAGCCTTGGCCCTTGATTAACTTTGTGGGTTTGATCTCTATATCATATTCTAAGATAGTAGCAATCCATTTTCCCCTTTTCCCATCAGGACCTTCCTGAGTTAGGATGTCTTTGATTACAGAATTGGGAACATAGGCTATTATATGAGAATACAAAATATATACCCTAAAATATTTGATAGCTTTGACTAAAGCCAATGCTTGTTTCTCCATTATGTTGTATTCTAAGGGAGCATCTCTTAAGGCTTTGCTAAAGAAAGCAATGGGCTGTTCATATCCTTGGTCATTTTTCTACAGTAAAACTGCAGCTATTGTATGCTCAGAAGCAAAGGAAAACAAAATGAAATCCCTATCGAATTTGGGACTAACTAATATCAGGGTTTTTGTCAAGGCTAGCTTGATGTCTTCAAATGGTTTCTTAGCTTCGACAGTCCAACTTAGGGTCAAATATTTTTTCAACATGTTATTTAGTGCCCTAATTAACTCTGCTAGGTTAGAAATAAATCTTCTTAGGAAGATAATCTTTCCTAAAAAGGCTTGTAGTTCTCTAATATTCCTAGGGTGTTGATCAGCAAGATGGCTTCAATTCTTGCAGGATCTATTTGTATGCCATCTTTAGAAATGATATGCCCTAACGATTTCCCTTCTTCCAATCCAATAAAAGATTTCTTGGGGTTCAAGGAGATACCATACTTTCTGCATTTATAAAGACCTGCCTTAGATGATCTAGATGTTGATTTTCTGATTTTGAGAAAATAGTATTATCATCAATATATATCACAAGGAAATCATGGATTTCTTTGGCAAAGGCTATATCCATAGCCCTCTGGAAAGTGGCTCCTACATTCATTAGCCCGAAAGGAATTTTGACATATATAAAGGTGCCCAAAGGAGTGGTGAAATCAGTCTTGGGTTGGTCATTAGGGTGAACCAAAATTTGATTGTAACCATAAAACCCATCTAGTAATGAGATTTTGGTTGACCCAACTACCCTTTCTAAGATGTAGTCCATTTTGGGAAGAGGGTATTTGTCTTTAAGTGATGCTTTATTCATGTTTCTGAGATCTACACAGAGTCTGATCTCACCAGTTTTCTTCCTGGTTGGGACCAAGTTTGAGACCCATTCAAAAAACATTATTGGTGCAATTATCTTGGCATCATACATTCTCTTAATTTCTTTTTCTATTGAAGGTAATAAGACAGGATTAATTCTCCTAAGCTTTTGTTTGAAAGGTTTTTGATTCTCTTTAAGAGGAATTGTGTGTTGGATGATGCTCGTGTCATAGAATTTAAGGTCCTAATAGCTCCAAGCAAAGACATCCTAAAATTCTTTCAAGAACTCAATGTATTTCAACTTTTTTGTTGAAGGGAGTGACTTTGATAGTTTAATTAGCTTTGGATTGTCTTAAGTGCCTATGTTACACTCTTCAATATCAGATTTTTATGGTTCCATTTTAGGCTTGATAGGAACATCCTTTGAATCGAATATGTCTTCCAGTGGGGTTAAACCTTTTGGTAAGAAATTATCCTTGAGATTAATTACTTCGCTTTCTTCATTAATTGTTTCGTCAATCTCAACCTGTTCTAGGTTGTTTATATCTAATCTTGTGAATTTAGTGGGATAAAAACTATCTACTTCATTTCCTTCTAGCTCACTTATTGTTACTTCATCCCTAGAGTTAAGATCTATGGATGTATTAGCGTCAATGTTACTGTGTGCAAATTCTTCTTCTAAAGTTAGGAAGTTGTTTACCTGTCTATCATTTGAAAACACTTGCTAGTTCTGTACATTATCTGGGATTGAAGGTCTGTGCCTGACCTCCACTTTGTACTGATGGTTAGGTTGGAAAGGTAACCTGCAGGTATTGGCAAACATTGCTAAACTTGCATATTGTGCTTCCTAGGAACTACTGCAAGCTGTGTTTCTAGAAAAGTATTGAGTATTTCTACAATGGTTCCTCTATAATAACATAATCTAGTGTCTTTAGTCATATATACACCCTTAATATGATTTACAACTAGCTCTAAGTCTCCTTTGACTTAAACTCTTTGAGCACCTAAATTCCTAACTACCTTGAGACGTAGAATCAAAGCCTCATACTCGGCCATATTATTGGTACATCTTAAATTTAAAATATAGGCATGGCCCTTTAAGTGATTGTTTTATAAATTATAAATCCATACTCTTGCTCCTGCTCCTAACTTATTCACAGAGCCATCAAATTCTAAATGCCATAAGATTTCATGTACATAGTTCTAATCATCAATATCCCATTTATTTTTATTTCTAACAACCTTATTACTTTCTTGATTGCACAATTCTGAAGTTTAATTAGATTCATTAGCAGTGGAAACTACAATTTCTTTTGGTTGTGCAATAACACTGTTAGGAGTTTCGTTTGGTGTTTGATCAGTGTTGGACATAATAAAAGAGTCTACATCTGAATGCATGGAATAGATGGGATAGTTTTGAGGTCTATCTTGGCTGCGTACCATGTATTTCATGAAAGTTTCTCTGTACAGTTTCTTGGGTTGTCCAAACACAGAAATTGTGGCATATGACATATCCAGTTGAAGGGATCCTTAAAGCTTGGCTCCCCAAGATCTGGATAACAGCATGCCATATTTTGGTGGGATATCAACCACTACAATGTCCATGAGGATGCTCTTGACAGGATATTGGACTAAAGTAATACACAAATATTTGATTAAACCTAGACATTCTACATGACTTGAATCAAAGGAGAACAAGTCTTTGTAAGGTCTAGTAATGTCTAGTTTCATTTTTTCCATTACTGATTTTGGCATTAAGTTGTGAGAAGCCCCAGAATCTAACATGGCATTGTGTAGTATTTTGTCATGAATGTTAAGGCTAATGTTAAAGTGGAAATCCTCCTTCTTGTGGTTTGCCATTAACATCTAGTCTAAATATTAATTCTACTTTATCATCAAACAAGTTAACTGAGTCTTCGTTTTCAGTAATGTTTAGGGTCTGATTTACCTGTGATCTGTAAGTTTCATTTTTAACTAGTTCATTCAAAGGGACTAAAATTTTCAGCTTGGATATCTCTGCTCCCAAATTGAATGATGAGGAATGGTTGTAGACCTTTGAAACGGGGTTTTGAGTGGAATTATCTGCCTTTTTTTACTTGGGATTTCCTTATGGGGTCTTTTAGATCTGGCATTATAGGTGTTTTTCTTTGGTTCTTTAAGTGGAACTCACGTGGATGGTTGCTCAACAAAGGGTTGGTTGGCAGTTGTTTCTTCAATGATGGGACTAGGAGATTTTGGTTTGGTCTAGGGAGGATTTGAAGTACCTCTAAAACGAGAAATTTATTTGTTATTTTGGGTTGATTTTCTATTGCATTTTTAGTATGGTCAGGAGGACTAGCATTCTTTTTACTTCTCAAGTTATATTGTTTGTGCACTTCAAATATGGCAGAGTCATATCCCTGTTTATAGTCAAATGACTCTCCAGACTAGGTTTGAAGCTATTGTAACATATGCAATTCTTCCTCATCCTGGGAGAGGAATACAAGGTTTTGATCATCTAATCCCATTAGATTGATTTTGGTATCTTGTTCTGGATCATCAGCATCAGATGATTTTGCATAGTTTTCTTGAAAAGGGGGTCTATTGTTTTGATCAGGTCCATTCTTTCTTGTATTTTGGTTTTGATTTTGGTTTTTTCTGAAATTAGCATTCCTAATTGGGGGTACTTATTGAGTATCTAATGTTTTTCTATCTAGGTTGTCAAGTCTATCCATGATTCTTTCTACAGTTGTGGCCAAAAGATCTACTTTACCATCAAATGTTGAAGCTTCATTAGCAAATCCTACTCTCCTTTCTATCTTTGCTTGGGGTTTTTTGGCTAAAAGATTAGCCTCTACTTTTACTGCATTGGTTTTGCTTTGCCCTAGGGTTGCAGGCTCTCTTTCCCTAAGTTGGTAGGCCATATCTAGATCAAAACCATCAAGGAACTTCATCATTGCGAGATTAGGAGGAGGCTTAAGGTTGGCAAGGATGGCATTGTAAGTGTTGTTAAACCTAGTGCAGTAGTCTTGAACTGGTTCTTTAGGACCTCTCCTAATGTTCTCATACTCATAAAGTATCTGCAATGGGTTTTTCTTCCTCTCTCATCTCTCGATGAACATCCTATGAAAGTTTTTCATATCTGCAATACTACCAGCAGCTAAGTTTCTAAACCACGTTCTAACTTCCCCAGCTAATGTTTGGGCAAAAAGCCTCATTATTACATCTGCATCATTTATCTCATGTAACTCAAAATAATCATTCATTCTGTTAACATGTTGTTGAGCAGTGTATAGGCCTGTAGCATCAAATAGTTGAATTTTTCTTTGATATTCCTGAGGTAGGTCATGTAACTCACCAGGTAACACCAAAGGGGCATATCTATTGGCCATGGCTAAAGCCTTGGCTTGGCTTAGGGATAAGGGAAGACTAGTTTGGGTTGAGGTGGAGATGGATGAGATAGCAGTGTTCATCCAGACTTAAATAGGAATGCAACAAATTACAGAGATAACCATAAACACATATATGCAGTGGAAATAATACTTCATTTCATTAATGTAAAAGACTGAGATATGCTTACAAACAGTAATGGAAATAAACCAGCTAGGGCGATGGTAGCTTATCTCTGAGAAGAGATGTGTGGTGGCTACATGCCTCTGAACTATGTTACAATGAGGCTCGAAGGCCTATTTATTGTTGAGAAACAATGGAAAACCCTTCACATCCCAAAACCTAACCCTAGAAGATGAAACGCCAAATTGTGGGCCCCATTTGGGTAAATTGGTACATCAATTTCCCAGGGTCGTAACTTTGGCATACGATCTCTGTTTGACACGTACAATAGCTCGTTAGAAATATATATCCGAGCACTATAACTTTGGGAAGGGAAACATCGGTCCATGGACCCATGTTGCCCCCATATTTCCCAAAAAACATCGTTTAGGGCCTCAAAACGGCTCCGGAAGTTCAGGACCTGAAAAACTGCTAAAAATAGTAAACTGTGCTACAATTTAGGAAACTGAAAAAGTTGAAAGAGACAGTTGTGGGGGTCCAAATGGGATAGGTGGGTGGCCACCAACATCCACCTAGATCAAGTGCTTACAGATTAAAATGGAATATTGCCAATTGAAACTGGAGTATTAACATGGAATTTGGAATATTAACAGCTGAAGTTGAAATATCTACAAATGAAACTGAAATATTAACAGTGGATGAAGTGGTTTCTATAATGGAAATTGGGATGAAAAGGAAAATTGTGTGTATAGGGGAGATGGAAGTATCTATAAGTGAACTCGAAGGGCTAACGGGTGAAGTGGGAGTGTCTATAGGTGGAAACAAGATTCTAGGTTGTATAGGGAGTTGTGCAATGAATGGGCCAATGGAATGAATTGTAGTAGAAATAATAGATGGAGTGGTAGTGATGGAAGGGGTATTAATAACGTTGGAGGATTGAGCAGAAATTTCAACAGTTAGAGCAGTATTAATGGATGATAGTAGAGCATTCAGAATATATTCATCAATTGATTTATTAGCTCTTTGAACTTCAAGGTCTACAATAAAATCAAGATCTAGAACAATTTCATTAAGCACACTTTCAAATTTTGTTCTAAACAATGAGAGATCAAATTCCACATCAAAAGGTAAATCTTCTAAAAACAACCACTCATTAGGACATGAATTAGCTTTAACTAATGGTGTTTTATCAGCTGAACTCTCTTCTTTTTTGTATTTTCTTATAATTATGTCTGGATCGTCCACAATAACAACAGGGTTTTGATCTGGGTTGGCCCTGGTATAATGAGTTTTCCTGGTAGCCAGAATTATAACTTTTTAAATGTTTTTTAGTGTAAATTTTAAGAGGTCTACATCAGATCTCAAGTTGTGCAGGAAAATATCAAAAAGGTCTTTGATATAAGGACCAAGGCAGATGATTTATACTTAGGTAAAGTACTCAAGTGGGACCCGAGAAGGGAAGATAAGGGTAAGCACGGGAAATTTGATTTCCTATGGAAGGGGCCCAACTGAAGATCAAAGACCAATTGGGTCCTTTTATTTGTAATAGCAGAGAAGCTAGAAAGGAGGCAGACCTGATACTTTAGAGATTAAAATTAAAATAGAGCTTCATATGGAGATATGATCCCTTGGATTTCATCTGCAAAAGAAGGTAGAAAAACAAGATGGATCCCTATATCCATCACTACATCCCTGAGATAGAAAAGTATTCCAACCAATTGCAATGGGTGGAAAACACTTTAGAGGACAGGGACAATACTGAAGTTGCTGTGGAAAACACATTATTAGATCTAGAAAATCAACTTGATGAAAATTCACTTCTACAGGTACCACCTTGGGAAGGGACAATGAACACTCCCCCTATCTTGCAGACTTCTATGAATGAGGAGAAAAATCCCAAAATGGGCAGGGAGGAAGGATCAAGTTCAAGGACACAAGCCTTCAATGTTCAATATGAAAGAGGCCAAACCAAAAGGCCTCGACTCAATCCCATGTCAGAATAGGAAGACATCGATGAATCGGTTGAAATAACCGATCTGAGCCAGAAAGGAGTAAAGGTATTATTCCTTCAGAGGAAACACAACCCCCATCATCCTTAGGAACCTAGATGATATAGAGGCAGATGAGTGTAGAGGCCTCGTCTTTCAGCAGGCCAGCAGACCAGGATAAAAGTATAAAAGACAAATTCAAAGAGATAAAAATGAGAAATGAAAGTTTGAAAGCTGAGACATATGCTCAGCTTTTCAAACTTTCTATTGCAGGTCAGAACATATTGATGTGAGCCTTCGAAATCAAAGAGGGGAAGATGCAGGTGTCCTTCATTCAACCAACTATGCAGCAACCAAGGACACCCACTGACTATAAGAAAGTTGATTTTGAGGCTTTGGCCAGGGATAATCACCCTATGGACCAAATAGAGTTTCACAAGTAAGCTGGAGAAATGATCTTCTCCACCCTGACAGGGAAGTCCATAGTTGTTCATCAATTGCAAAGTTCCCTAAACAACATCTCAGCTCAGTATCAGCTTGAACAGGCTTCTTCACAAGCCAAGGATAATAAAATCAAGTCTTTGGAAGACTTGATCATAGAGATGGGACATGATTCCAAAGATATCAAGGCAACAAAGGAGTTAATAAAATAGAAGAACAAGGACATTTCTTCATTGAAGAAGCAACTAAATATACCCTCCTTGCATCATCCACAAACACAGGAGGTGTTATAGTCTCAAAATCAGCATGAGGACTTAATGGATTTAGTCCTCAAGCTAAATGATCAATTGAGGAGCACGGAGAAGGAATTGGATGCCTTAATCCAATTAAAGCAATGTGAAGTAGGGACCATACCAGCAACTATAATCCCTACAGTGACTACTGCAGTACCATCTACATTGGTAGCTACATTCCCTCCAAAAACGCCTATAGGCACTGCCTTTCCCATCACCATCACAACATCTACATCAGTGGCTTCTACAATAGCAGCAGGTACAGCAATAGAGGAAGCAGCCAAGCTAGTTCATTCCATGGAAGAAATGTCTATTTAGACAAATGAGATAAACAAGCTAAAGGAACAGGTGGCAAGCTTAGAAACATACTATAAGCTTGCCAAGATTATGCAGAAAGAGGAGGAACAGAAGGCTGCTAGGATAAAGGAAAAGCTCAAGTCAATGGAAAGGGACTTGACACTAAAGGAGCTCTTGGAGAAGCCAAGGAAAAATTGTGGGCCAATAGCATTGACTTTGTCAACGATATTTGGCCATCCATACAGATCATACTCGAGTAGACTGATCTCATAGCATTAATAACAGAGGTTGTTGAGAAAGTGAAGATAGAATTAGGCAACAGGCCTAGAGAGGCTACCATGCTCATCCAGTTCTTAAATTCAAAGAACAAGTACCAATTACAGGAACTGGAAAATGAAGATAGGACTGCTGCTATTCTAGAGGTAAAGAAAGTCCTCACCAAGAGGGACCTTATGCAAAAGTTAGAGGAAAAGAGCAAGGAAATGCAAGTAGTCGTTGACAGGTTCATGGCTAAGTTTGACAAGCTAAAGGAAAAGGGATTACCTAATCCCTTAGTCATTCATGATAAACTTATGGAACAAGGAGATTACAATGACAAACTCAGGGATGTAGCAAGGCAGCAAATGGCTACTTCACAGGTTTCAGGAATACCAACAGGAAAGGTATTGTACAGTGCTTTTGAAAATTTATTTTACCTCTAGCATGAGGTAAAACATATGTTTTTAAATAAGCCTTAATTTTCCAAATACATTGAGGCAGATGAAACTTACCGGAGAATGATGAGTATCCAATTACCAACAAGTCAAGAATGGGAAAGGTTAACTGACTTACTATAGTAGAACACAGTAAAAAGTCAAACACACAGTTAGCGAGGTAAAAGAGCATCAGATTCCAAAGTTACAAGGTCAAAGAGTATCCGTGTCAAAGAGTATCAGTATAGAAGACAACAGCCTTTGGCCAACACAGAGCATTAACAACCATAAACTTCCAGCTAAACCACAATAAAAGGGACAACAAGAAAACAGTTCAATAGCTGTCACTATCTTCTTGCGAGAAGATATTTTGAATTTCCTAGATTAATTCCCAAGTTAGTTTGGGATATTTTGTAAAAACATTTTGTATAAATACTTCACAAATCGAAGTATGTAGGGTGGATTCTTATACTTTCAATAGAATTTTGTTCAAAGACTGTAAAAGCTTTTGTATCACTGACTAGGCCAGCATGTTGGATTGATGAATAAAGATCAGATATTTCAAGGGATTCATGTGTAAAGCGGAATACAAATGAGTAATTCTCTTGCGTTTTTTTATCTCCCTTAAAGTTGTTTCATAAGCTTAAATGTTTCAGAAGTATGAATTTTTTAACTTGAATATTATTTTAGAATTTGCTTAACTGCAATCTGTCTTACTGTTATACATTCTTAATGTTTTCTCTTAAACTATCTTAGCTAGGGAATTCTTAACTGCTCCTTAGCTTCCATAGTTTCTCCTCTGGTCTATAGTATAGGATTCTTAATTTCCATTTACTCATGATTCACTATTATTCCCCCATCTTAACCTTGGTCTGAGGATTCTTGATTTCCCTCTCACCTCCGTTAAGACTCATTTCACCATTTAGTCCAAGGATTTGTACTTCACTTTGCTATCTCGCCCCTTGAAAATTCCCTTTAGTGACTTAACTCCAACTTTGCTACCCCTTCTTTGATTCCATTGCCCAATGGCCTACAGGCATCAACCTATCAACGTGTTTTAAGGATTCCACCAACAGATCTTCATACAAATCAAAAACCCCCCTAAACTCTAGAACTAGCATAATATCTAAGCAAACATAGCTAAATTATATAGAGATAGCCCTCTCTGAGCCATAGGCTAGCTAGAGCCTATGCTTAAAAGTTGGTTTGTGGTTACCTTGAAGCCTTCCCTTCTTCAAAAACTTCTAAGGAAAATTTTTGAGTGATAACAGGTGGTATATTTTGGGTCGTCAACAAATTGGAGCTAGAAGGAGGGCCAAATGAAAAGCTAAGCCCTTGGAGCCTACACTTTAGTCTCATATATGTTAATAGTTTCTCTTGAATCATGCTCCCGGAGTGTTTATCTAACTTGTCTACTTTTCACTTTTTAATCCTCGAGGAGTACCTCTATTACTTGTCTCTGTTAAAGTTTGATGGTGAGGATGAAACTTCCTTAATTGAGCACATTTTTTATTTCCTTAAGTTTTATGAATATTACGAGATATACGATGAAGAGTTTGCTTGTGTGCTTTCTCCCTCACCCTTGAAGGTCGCATCAAGCAATGGTGCCACACATTGCCAACGTCATCCATCCATTCGTTTGAGAAACTCATCAGTAAGCTCCAACAAGCGTTTCACATGTATGATTTTCAAGATGTGTTTAGAAGGATAAATTAGCTTATATTGAAACCTGAAGAATCTTTAGAGGATTTTGTTGTTATATTTGTTCATCTTTGTTTTGAATTTCCTAAAGGAGATGTCAACTAGGTGTATCTAAGTGAAAAGATTCAACGATTAGTTTTCGTTTCTCTACAACATCTTCGATTCAAAACCAATCCTAGTTCTCATGAGTATCACGATGATTTGCATATTATAAAGTGTCTAGATTTTACCCCTAATCTTGTTTTTCCTATCTCTCTGAAACAGGAAAAACCTCAAGCCTCTGAGGAGGAGATTACTTCTTGTGATATTTCTCATCATCCTCCTGATTTCTTACATAATAAGATTTTGGTCGTAAATGGTTCAGATGATGAAAATTTATCTCTGGGGAATGAATCAAATGGTCTTGAATCTGAAGCTATTATGCATCCTTTTGATCTTTAATCTAAAAAATATGTTGATATAACATCTCTTCCTACCGATGGAACCAAGATCGAGTCCTTTGAATGTATGTCTCATTATATTCCTAGATCTCATTCACCTATCAACAATGGCTTCAGTCTTATCTCACATCAAGTTGGTTGTCCTATCAAATCCCAGGACCATGACATGCATGTAAGTCCTTTTATCCCTCTAGCTGACACTAATGTGCAAGATCTGAGTCTTGGCCTGATTGGTGCCCCTTCATCTGACCCTTTTCATCAGGGTGCCCTAATTTATTTTGTGCATCTATTACATCAACGGTTTCTACAAATCACTCACACCTTAATATTTCTCGTGTTGAAGGTGATCATGTAAATGAGGGTGTTGTTTCATGTTCACAGTATGAGGATCTTGAATCTCTTGTTCCTGATCTCTTCCACTCGCAGTCCTTACTAAATGAAGAAGAAGGCCTCATGTCTCGGTGAGCTCAAGATGGTTCTCTTATTGATTCCTCTTCACTCTCAATCCAAGAGGAGCCTTATGTGCTAGATACCCAACTTGATCAAATTGGTGGCTTCGACGATTGTCATTATACCGAAAACCTATTCGTTCACATCTCTGGCGATTATCATTTGTATCCATCTATTGATCCTATGAGGCCACCAGAATTTGATGATTCATCTTTCGAATGTTTGGGGACTCATCAGGAAATTTAGGCACTTTAGATTCTGTTGATGGCTATGTTAGGTTCTCACGTTCCTGATGAGATCCTTGAACCAGGAAATTAGGGTTTCTGCACATCATGCTTCTCTCAACATCACCTTGTCGCATGTAAGCTCATCTTGGAAAGCCTATGATTCGAGTGATGTTTCTTTAAGCGAATCTTTCCAACACCTTTCAGCTAATATGCATCAACCTCTATACCCTAATTTGTTTGTTGAAGGGAGTGTGTTGGTCATTGTCTCAAATCCTTTTTATTGTTCCCCAACCAGTATATTATGTCAACGTATACAGTTAGATGATGTCTTACAATATCCTATATGGGAAGGTGCAATCACGTGACTTCTCCTCTGCCTGAGACTCTTCCATTTGATTCAGTTCATACTTGGGAATCTAAAGAATCTAATCTATTGAACTACTAATCTATCAATATTCAAACATATGATCCAATCAACAATATTTTCACTAATAGTTGTTCGGTCACAGTTAATGATAATCATATGAATTCACCTACAAATCTTGCGAAGCTACTGATATTTCATGGCTTGTCATTTGAAGTATCTGAGATTTGTCAGGATGATGAGACACTTTAGCTTTTACTGATGGTTATGTCAGGTTTTCATGCCCTTAATGAAAACTATGGACAACATAAAACTAGGGTTTCTATGCTTGAATCCTCGCGTGTCTTAGTTACACCTGAAAAAACCCTCTCTTTTCAGAGTCATCAAGTTGATCATCCTCTATATCATGATAGGGTTGCTGATCAGATAAAAGGGTCTTATATGGCATATTTCTCTACTAGCAGGCAATATCTTGCCTCACGTACATTTTATTTAGGGTTAAGCATGAATGGATGTATGTCCTGGCTAGATGATTATAAATTTCATGCTTGTGATTTGGTTTACAAGGATTGGATTACGGTTGGTCTTGAATGGTCTTTCTTGGCACATTTCCCTATAAGTAGACATGACTTTCTCATTGTTGTGCATGCTTCACAAGAAAGCATTTTAGTTTTTGCACAACGTTTTTCACAAATTCTAATCGTTGTCATCTTTGTTTTTACAGGTTGGGAACTGTTGCGGTGGCTGCATTGGAAGTTTTATTTCACATGAACCGACATCCTATCTAGTTAAATTAGGGTTTAGGGTTTAGAATAGTTAGATTTTAGTTTTATTATTAATTTGCTTATTAGAATTTTGCTTTATGGTTTAAATTTGTTATGTTTTATTTTCCTTACTATAGGTAGTTTAGTTTTCTGCAATTTTATTTTCACTCATGTCATTGCATTTTCTCATTGTTGCATGGAATTCATGAAATATTTGCATATGCATTGCATTGGTATTTTAATTGTAATTAGTTAATTTCTTCTGCACATAGCATTACATTACATATA
Source organism: Pinus tabuliformis (assembly GCA_031772625.1). Taxonomy (NCBI): domain Eukaryota; kingdom Viridiplantae; phylum Streptophyta; class Pinopsida; order Pinales; family Pinaceae; genus Pinus; species Pinus tabuliformis. Next base: position 136,455,247 of record CM062809.1, on the reverse strand, counting down.
AATCCATGTCTTCTGCATTACATCTTTCTTCTTGCTTGGCATACATTCACCTTTGACCCAGCCTGGAAATCCCCTTTATGTTTCATGCCACCTACATGAGCCTTCAAGAGCTTGAAGCTTTTGAACCTTTGGTACTATGAATAGCTTTCACACCCCTTTTGTGCATGCTCAAACCTTAAAGTGATTGCTTCGAACTCTTCACACATGTTGAAACCCTAGAAAAGTTTCCATGGTCACCTAACCCAACAATTAAAACCCTAGCCCTAATGATTGTGTGAAGTTGTGATGCTTACACAATGGGTAGCTTCTCTTAGAACCAATCATCAAAGTTGCCTCCTAGTTGTCTCTCCTACAACTCTAATTTATTAACAAGGAAGATAAGAACAAATTGCTCGTGGGAACCCCAATCAGTTTGAATGGTGTATACCCATAAGTTGAACCTTATGCGCAACGTGGTCTTGAGTGTTTCAAGAATTAGCTTTCATTGTTCACTTTTTAACTGGAGATGAGATGTTGGATATTGGCATGAGGGAAATATAAATCTGAATATCTCTTAGTTTCTATCAAACAAGAAACAACCTCTCTTTCTCGTAAAATAAGTTAGGATTCCTCATTTTCCCTAGTGCAATGAACTCCCAGTAATAAGTGAAAATGCACACATAAAAATATAATTAAATTAAATAAAGGGTAGGGGAATGAGAAAGGCTTCCTGCGTAGAGAGGTAATGCAACGAATCCACAGGGGTACTGACCAGGCACGCTGGTAGCAAAGTAACATTTGTGATTTCTTGGAGTGACTCCATTGAACTATTATCGAAGCCCATTGGCAGTGGAGCAACACCAAAAAATTACTTTTAAAATTCTAAATACAATAAGCCCTTTGCATCATCATCAACTACCGGCATGCGTGAACTTCTAATTGGGTGTTTACCGACTAGAAAGAAATAGCTGAGACACAAAGGGAAGGCATATCTACAAAGGTTGAGGCAACGCAAGAGATTCCCCTAGCAACTGTTCAATATTCCCTTGCATGATTATCTGAACTCAAACTACTACAAGGATGTTGGCAGAGATGTTGGATTCTACCAGTGGTTTTCCAATTGTTGTAGCTACTACAACACCACCCAAATTTTTGGGCATATCCAAAATTTTGAATACCCCACTGCTTTCCCTAGGCTACTAGGGCTTCAATAAGGCCTTCAACTGGTTACTCTCCCTGTGACCCTTCTTGGCAAACCCTGTTGATGCACCCTCTCATGTTTCATATGGTACATCCACGCGTAATAATTTATCTTACTTATAAGCCTTATGATTGCATTAGGGTTTGTGGGTGTGTTGCTTAAAGGAACATTGGGAGCCCCGTGAATTCGAAACATATACCCTATAGTTGATTAGTGGAGGCACCTGGGTGTAGGTGGACATGACCTTAATCCGACTTTCCCTATGGTTGACCATATTAGGGTTTGGGAGGAACCCTAGATTGTTGTTATAATCTAACCCAATTCATATACCAGTGGGGGGGACATTTTCATCGATGTTGTTTGGCATTATGGTAAGAATCATTGTATGTCAGGGTTCCCCTAGATTCATAACTAGTTCCCCATCCCCAGCATGCGCATTAGGGTTTGGGAGGATTGTAACTTTTGTTTGCATCCTTGTAGCACTAGGCTCATGTGATTGCAGATCCAAGATGCATGTTAAGGATTACTTCTAGAAACTTACTCTCTAAGTACAACACCACTATAAGAAACACATAATATTAAAGTCACTTAAAATTAGTGCCTCTGGAAAATGCCTAAATTTGAAAATGATTCCCAGATTGAAGCACGATTTGCTCAACCCAAGAAATTGGTAACACTTTGATTTGGAATGTTGTGATTCTTGTTTCTTTAGTGAATTGTTTTTATTTTTTATGTATTTTTACTCAGTTTATTTAATTTCCATGCTTTCACATGAAAAATATATACATGAGTACATCATTTTGGTAAACTAATAGGTTTTGTTTCATCTTCTCTTCAGGAGATCGAAGGAAGGTAGATTGGATGCATATCAGATGAGGAAATGCTTATGTTAAGCTGATGCCCTGATGTGACATCACTTAGATGAAGGGGTGAGGGATGTTTGAATTGTTTCACATGAACCTCGTAAAAGCATGAAAATTCAATACATATACAAATTAAAATGGACTAGATGCATAATGGGCATTCAAATTAAGGGGAAATGGTATGCGCTTTGGTGAAAGAATGAAGAAAGTTCTATGTCATTCACGAAAAGAATTATTCCCAGGTATATCAAAAAGGCAATAGAGTGTGACCACGAGAGAGAGGAAACTGTTAACGGGAAAAGTGTCTACTCAGAATGCCCCTATCCCACTAAGGTGTGACAGTACCTTAGAAACAATCAAGGAAAACTACTTTCGTATTCTTCTTTATGAACTATAAACGAAGAGGAATAGGATGAACTAACCTGTGTCTTACGCTAGTCCTTTGATCCAATCTCTCTCCTCTTTGACAGCTTCCAGCTACCTGCTCCCTTACTTGCCCAGCTTCACCAAGTTCCTGCAAGATCACAGAAGAGGAAAACTACACAAAGACATGGATTTATATTCATAAATAGCTTAGGATCAGATTTAAGCTAAACATGCAAATATAACAAAACATCATTGATACACAAGCATGTAGGAGAAACTCAAATAGTTTTATTGATATAACAAGAAGGTCCAGGAGGAGTTACAACCGATGATTCCTAATCCAGCATCAACCCCCCAGCAAAGGAATCCCCTCTTCACCTCCAACAAAGCATAAATCACCCAATACATTGATCTCTATCTCAAAACCAACAGCAATTCTCTGCAATGTACAAAATTCCAGCCTTTGGATCTCTGGGATGAGGGATCCATATATAGATGTATGCAAAGAGGATGAGTCAGCTTATGATTTGACTAGTGGCTTCTCTCTATCAGTTCTTGCTTCCACTTGGAGACTGAGAGCCTCTTACTCATCCTTGGTCGAACTCAGTGAGGCAAGTGTCATTGGGGAAGATTCTGGAAGCTTCCATTGTCTGTCCACCTCGCGGAATGACACTGCCATTTTTCATTTCCCGCTCAGCGCACCCTGGTAGTGCTTTTAGGTGCGTTGCAATGCACCTAGCTAGTGTACTTGGGTGCTATGCAACGCAGCTAGCTAGTGGAGCAGCTGAGATGATCCTGATTTGACTGATTCTGAGCAGTTTTTGGTGGAGAACTTCTGGGAGAAGCTGTAATTGCTTGACCTTGTTCCTCTAGGGTAGGAACAACACTTTTAGGGACTTAGGATCCCTTGGTTTATGGACATTTCATGCTTAGAACTGTAAGGCACAAAAATGTCTATAACAGTTTCCCCCTAAAGTATGAGGCCGTTTATCAGGTGAAATGCTTTATTAGGAGGATCCGAAGTTCTTTCAATGTTGGGAGGAGACCTGTAATAAGATACAATACAATACATTATCTTCATACTGGTTTCATGATCTAGCCGAGGTGGGCATTCCCATGCTCAGCTTTATAAATTCATTTTTTATGTACACAAGACAGACAATCGTCTGATGGTAGACTGATGATTCTGATGAAGTCATCATCCTTTTGGTAGGATGATTATCTGTGCTGTAATGATGTACATGTCAATGTCTTTATTTTTCCTGAATATATATCGCAGCCTGGATGAATGAAACTAGATCCAGGGTCTTCAATCTCGTCCGATCTTCACACGAAGTACAAGTCGATCCATGTGAAAAATGTTTTGAAATCGAACATGGAAAGACATCGCTTGATTACCAGTCGATGATGTAAATTGTTAACAAGCGCGAGAGGAATCACCGATAATGATGATGACCCTCAAGGTACTGCAGTACAATTCACGTGGTGTGAATAAAGGACTTGGCGTTGAACACCACGCAAAATCTTTCGGTCGAAGGTCATTGATGTATACCTGTCGCCGGAAGTGAGAAACTTGTCATTGAGGCATGCAAGCTTCAAAGTACTGAATGGGGTGTTCCTAGATCAACTTCTTGGATAATGAGCTGATGTCGACAAGAAGTGATCCGTCAAAGGAGGGCCTTGATGAATCCCACATCAATGACACGGAACGGAGCAAATGATTTTGATAGAGGTGAAAACGATCTGATGATATATGGTTCAGGATGGCGGTCATGAAAGAATGAAGTGTAATGTATGGTAGTGGATGGGACACGGATGACTTCTCTGGATGACTTCTCTTGAACATGTCGGCGACACTTATGTGATGGATTGGTAGCATTTACCCCAAATGTGGATGGTATGGCATGACCATGGCGACGTGACCGGTGAATGAAACAACCCAACCAGACTTAGGCATGGAGTGGAAGTGTCATGTTCAAGAGCGACTTGCTACCAATAAAGATTCTTTGAGTTTCTTCCCAATTTTCCCCAGTCATTAATGACCAGTACCTCTTTATTTTTGTCAAGCTTGAGGAGGATAACATATGCTTGTTCTATAATTTTCCCTTCGGGCAAACCCATCGCTATGTTTTAACGAGCCTAGCGATAGTGAAACTCGTTCTCGTCTAAAGACAAGTTTGTCGCTATTAATATTTTTAACGAGTTTAACGACAAAGATAACTCGGTCCTTTTCATTTTTAGAGAGTCTGAAAAGGTACGTAAAGGTAACTCCGAAATTCCTTTTTCGTCATCTAATCCCTTAAGCCCAAAAAAGTATAAAACAATACAGAAGGGATGAATTTTCGATAGTTTTAACGAGCCGAACAAAACAAGCGCTCGATCTTTTTGTGCAATAATCCCTCAGGTCCAAAAAGATTAAAATCTAGAGGAGGGATAGCTCTTCCGGTCGCTTTAACGAGCTGGAAGGCCAAAACTCGGAAATCTTTTCATATTTTACGAGTCAGTTGAAAAGAGCTTAAAGAAGACTCGTCTTTTGAGGAACGAGTGATAAAATGGGTAGCAGCTGATTCCAGGTAAGGTTTGGAATTTTCCAATCACGGCAGTGTCACAAGGATGTCTAGTGAAATCACTCTTCGCAGTTGTTCCTCAAAATGGGTAAACAATCAAATGGAGGTGAATGATCGGCCAATGGAAAAGTGGAGGTGACGGTGCAAACACGACCAAGGCTTTAATGTCTGAAATGCTTCATTCACGGTGGTTATTTACCGGGGAATAGTTCATTTTTTAATGAGCTTAAACGTGGGTGGAAACACTTGCTCATGTCTTATGTTTATTTTTTTAACGAGCTTGAACTATGCGCTAAAACTGTTCGATTAATCCAGTCATATGATAAGACTGTCTCATATAAAACGGCAACTTTTAGATTTTTGCCCAACATCCTTTCTTTATGCAAGTTTGGTGACGACTAATCCTACAAGTTTAAAGGGTTAGAGGTCCTAAAAATTTAAAAAATAAATAGCCGCCCCTCGCTTGCACTCCAAAAGGTTTGCATGCCCCCAGGTAAAAAGTATGGTTTCAAGGTTACCCCTTCTTCAGTCTAATAAAACATTTGTTTTACCGGGAGAGGCCTACCTTTTACAGGTTACCCAAAGATTGCTCGATTCGCGGTGCAAACAAAACACTTCTTCGGCGATGTCTACCGAGATAAAAAAAGGTGAGTGACTCTATTCTGTCAACTCACATAACTTTGACAAGAGAATCTTGTTCTAGAATAACCCCTCTTCCAATCACGGACGGGGTACAGACTAGTCATATTCTCCCGCAGAAATCTACCCTATACCCGAAGTTTTCCTACCGAAGCAGACCAGGACGCATGCCCCCTGGGTTTCAGTGATATCCCTCCGAATTACTCGCGCTCATCGGGAGGACGGTCTGGAGATTGAGACATTTCTTGCGTGAAGAGACCATTTAGGGATGGTATATGACTATTTGCTATGCGTGATCCAGGAAATGAAAGCTGGTCCACGAGCTTGACCACTCTTCCTTCGTGCGGAAAACACATTACTCTAAAGAGTGAGGAGACGATGGATCCCATGCAATAAATATAGTCTCGTCCAAGGAGTAGGTTATAATCCAAGGGTCCTTGAACTACCATTACATTCATTTGAATTGTCTGCCCTCTCAATGTTATGGGCACATTGGGAAGGATCCCTAAAGGTCGACTGGTTCCTTTATCAAAGCCTGTCAGATTTCTCATCTCAGGCAACAGCGATGGTGAACCAAGTGCTTTCCAAGAAATAGAGGGAAGGATACTCACAGAAGCCCCCTCATCTATGATGGTACCAGCCATGACCATTCTATATATTTGAACGATAATTCGGAATGGTATGCTTGCTGGTAAGCGGGGTCTGCCTAGTTGATTCCAATCGAAGGAGACAACTAGGTTGCTTGGAGGTGGGACCGAGTAGACGGCCGGGTATGGCTCTGATGAACTTCCCTCCTACGGTAAGGGAATGGGTAGATTGCCCCCATATTCGTCGAAGTCTGTGTTGATGAAGAGAATTTGGACGGTGTCATCTTTGTTCTCTTCAGTGACTGTTTCATCCGAAGATAAAACCTCTGAAGGCAAGACCGGGTCAACTGCCGCCTCGACCTTTTGACTTTCGTCTGGTATGGATTCAAATGGTTTATCTTCGATGATAGGCGCTTCAGCCGACCACTTGAGCGGGCCAGCTGGATTCTCAACTAGCGACGGACTCGGCAAGAGTTTTTTATATCCAGGAGGAAGTCGTAACGGTGAAACCGGACGATCATCCAAAACTCTTTTCGCTTCATCTAAGAAGGGACAATGGTGGACGGCATGATTGCCTTCGCACAGTTTACAGGGAAATCTAGCTTTCCCTCTTTGTCCTGGGGCTTCACTTTCGCTAGTTGACGGTGTTCTTTCAACATGATCATCAGAGGCTGATGACACCGGATTGTGCAAACGAGGAGACCAGTCCCTTAGTATCCGAGGGATGCAAGGACAATCTCTGTGAAAGTGGTCTCCTTTGCAAATTACACATGGCGATTTAGGCCTGGTCGGTGCATTGTGTGGATTTTCATTAGACGACACTCGTTTTCCCCCATTCGCCTTTGGCTCCTTCTTCTTCTTCTCTTTCTTCTTCTTCTCCTTCTTCTCCTTAGGAACTTGAATTTTGGCTTTTCCAGCCCCATCAAGCGAAGAGGAAGGAGGAGAGGAAGAATTAGAGGAAGTAGAAGGTTGGTGGGAAACTCTGGACTCGTCTAATTGCTGATTCGATTGATCAGGAATAGTGGTGTTCTGAACGATATTGGTTGAGAAGAGCCAGACTGGCAAGCCAATTATCAATCTTGGAAGCGACAATGTGGCCATATGGGGTGTACCAACATCTCCCCAAGAGGAGAATGGACTAGGATTTCCACCAAGGGGAATTCCTTGGTTGGTAGACTCCATTTTCTCAACCTAAGATCAACGTAGGAAAAGGGTATGAATATTCCGTTTAAAATAAATTTTAAGACGCTTTGACACAACTTGTTTTTTCAGTTTTAAAGAGTCGAGAAAAAACAAAAGATGACTCTAGTCTCCTTCGATTTTTAATGAGCCTGAAGTGACAAGTGCTCAGATGGACCTTTTCCGTTAAGGAGTCTACAAAGGAACGAAAGGGACTGCTCTGGAGATCTAGGTAGAGGGAGTACCAAACCAATCGCAAAACTGCAGAATACTTTTTACGGTACGGCAATCAATCTTCCCGAATGCTGTGTTCGGTGCATTGCGATCAGTAGGGCGGCCGACATGGCTTCCTATGGATAAAAGGTTTTAAGCCTATAGGGGTCTCCCAATATATACTCGACGGTACATGGGAACACAAGTCCGTACTGGCACTTATCGTCTCAAAGTGGAGGAATCACCCAACCATCAGTGAGGACAACAGTTACCAGGCTTTACGATGCCGGAATACGTCTCTAGCCTAGACCTCTAAATTTTGTGCGTTAAGTTCCAAAGCGTTGTTAGATTCATTCAATTTATTTTAAGTTGATCTTTCTGAGAAGTTTGCCTTTTTTGGATCACCACGAGATGTAGATGTAATTCCTAAAATGCAATCTAAAGATGATAAGCAAGCTTTTATCTCTTTTCAGCAATGAAAATCCTAGCTACAAGGGGAAAAGAAAGACACAATCTTTTCTCAAAGAGCAAAGAGCACACTGTAGATGCACTTTTCCTAAATCAAGCCAAACAGACTATCAATATGCAAATGCACATATGCATGTATTTGTTTTCACTTTCTTAATATTGATGCCTAAAAAGAAAGTTGATGTAAAAATTTGAATTTGCTTTCAAGTGATAAACACAAACAAGCTTCTTTTCGAAATCAAAAGGTAGAGAAGATTACGACACTTTATGATTTTGAAATAAACACTCGTTTCGACACTAGAAAGTGAGAAATTCAAACCAAAGACAAAAGTAAAAGCATAATCAACTGTCAACAGCAAACAGACTTTCTCCTAAGATCAAAATCGACACTTGCGACAGATCTAAATCCAAGGACGACAGTATGACTATTCTACTCTTTCAATGGAAAACTGTAAATGATGTAACAAACACACAAAGAACATCTACAGTCTTTTTGTACAAAGAAGGCGGAATTAAGGCAAAGAAAAAGGGTTTTTAAACAGACACACACTGATTACAGGCTGCAAAAATCAGAGATAAAACTGAAAAAATGAAGCAAATAACCTCAGCTGCACAGGGCTAGGATGATCAGCGCACCTATTACACAGAGAAACTGGATTGCAGCGCAGGTATCCCTCTTGGGAACTGCGTTGAAATGCAGAATCTCTTCACAGAGCCTGCGCTGGGGCAGAAACAAGAATTCCTTCCAGGTTCTGGGTCACGGTTTGCAGTTTAATCTATGGTTTTTGGCCGAGTAAAAGCAATCAGTAATGCACAATCAGAGGGTGGATTTAAAGGAGGTCTAAGAGCTATCACCAAGGGTAATCAGATCATTTGTGAATCAGCTATTCAAATCATAAACAAATCCAGTGAATGGATTGAAGTAGCAGGTGTCTACTTTGCATTTGATAATGGCAAATGCAGTTCGATTGCTACTTCTGTGTTTATGAAACAAACAATAAGAGAAACACAAACAAACTAACTAGACACGATCCCCAGTGGAGTCGCCATTTTGTTAACAGGAAAAGTGTCTACTCAGAACGCCCCTATCCCACTAAGGTGTGACAGTACCTTAGAAACAAACAAGGAAAACTACTTTCGTATTCTTCTTTATGAACTATAAACGAAGAGGAATAGGATGAACTAACCTGTGTCTTATGCTAGTCCTTTGATCCAATCTCTCTCCTCTTTGACAACTTCCAGCTACCTGCTCCCTTACTTGCCCAGCTTCACCAAGTTCCTGCAAGATCACAGAAGAGGAAAACTACACAAAGACATGGATTTATATTCATAAATAGCTTAGGATCATATTTAAGCTAAACATGCAAATATAACAAAACATCATTGATACACAAGCATGTAGGAGAAACTCAAATAGTTTTATTGATATAACAAGAAGGTCCAGGAGGAGTTACAACCGATGATTCCTGATCCAGCATCAACCCCCCAGCAAAGGAATCCCCTCTTCACCTCCAACAAAGCATAAATCACCCAATACACTGATCTCTATCTCAAAACCAACAGCAATTCTCTGCAATGTACAAAATTCCGGCCTCTGGATCTCTGGGATGAGGGATCCATATATAGATGTATGCAAAGAGGATGAGTCAGCTTATGATTTGACTAGTGGCTTCTCTCTGTCAGTTCTTGCTTCCACTTGGAGACTGAGAGCCTCTTACTCATCCTTGGTCGAACTCAATGAGGCAAGTGTCATTGGGGAAGATTCTGGAAGCTTCCATTGTCTGTCCACCTCGCGGAATGACACTGCCATTTGTCATTTCCCACTCAGCGCACCCTGGTAGTGCTTTTAGGTGCGTTGCAACGCACCTAGGTAGTGTACTTGGGTGCTATGCAACGCAGCTAGCTAGTGGAGCAGCTGAAATGATCCTGATTTGACTGATTCTGAGCAGTTTCTGGTGGAGAACTTCTGGGAGAAGCTGTAATTGGTTGACCTTGTTCCTCTAGGGGTAGGAACAACACTTTTAGGGACTTAGGATCCCTTGGTTTATGGACATTTCATGCTTAGAACTGTAAGGCACAAAAATGTCTATAACAGAAACACATTCTTTATGAATGGCATGGGGGTTTGAGGTTATAAGTGACCCTAATGCTCATTATTGTAGACATGTTTGGACTTATAAACTTAAAGGAAAATTATTTGAGCATATATCCGAATGAACACATCGAATTTGAAGTAGTCATCTATGTTCCTAGGATGGAAGGAGCACATGAGGTTTTAGCATTGGGTGATGATCATTGTGCTTAGAGCAATGATAAGGGCACAACCCAAATCAATAAAGGTCGTGCTAGCATTCTCACCACGCAATAAGCTATGGGCTGATTTGGAACGCAACCTTGTTTAGTCGCTCATTAGGGCTGCATCACAGCATTAGGGTTTGGATTTAATATGATTAAATTTAAAGAAAGACATGGAAGACAAATACCATCAAGAAATTACGGCTTGGTGGGGTGGGCTATCCCTTCATGGTCTCCTAAGGAAATCTATATTTGTGCCGCTCCTTGAATGGAAGATTGCTATGCAAGTTAGGGCAAAGAAACCACACTTAACACTTCCCCTATGGATACCAACAAGCCATAAACAGAAAAATATCCATGGAAGTCCAGGAAGACCCTACAAATCCACTCACTTTGACAACACCATAGCACGAAAAAGGAATATCCATGGGTCCAAATTTGATTTTGGTTCTTCATGATTATTATTGTTATTTATCTATTTTTACATTTATGGTATGGTTCTTTGATCATCAACATGTATAACTATTGTTATTTTCTTTTAGGGTATAGGAGAATGATAATTTCAACCAGTAAACAAGATGAATCCACATAGCTAACCGATGCACTATGTCAGCCGCGATGGAAGATTTCATAGTAAACAAATGGTCATTCCATGTAGCCAATGAACCACACAATTTGGTCTTGTACTATGGAAACTACCTTGGCGATAATCGCTCTAGGGTTTACAAGAACCCTCTACATCTTCCTCTTCTCTTTCATCATTATATAAATTCTCTCATATGATATCAACAATTAATTTGAGATCAATTAAGCCTATACTAGGCGGTAGGCATGAGAGAGGAGTCAGGAAACTGAAGATTCATGAGGGTAACTGAAAGGGCACGAGGGAAGGTCAAAGGTCACGGTAGGTGAGCAATCACTTGATTTCTATAAATGTGACCTCATGCTTTAGTTGAGCAAGAATTTGGTGCTTGAGTTGGGGATAGGGAGATAGTTGATTTATGATTGAGAGCTAGAGCCACTCGGCTCTTGGAAACTAATAGGGTGGATTTGCAGTGGGGCTAGGGTTTCGGAATTGGGCAATGGTATGAGAAACCCATGTTCCACTATTTGGTTTTGACCTATTGCATGATATGTATTTGAAGTTACAACCACATTAATAAGATGATATTTATCTTTGGAACTGATTCCCATGTTTGCTTATGGTAGTTGTATTAGTTGTCTGATACTTCACTATATTTGTATATGTGCTTTCATATACACAATATGTTATGGAATGGTACATAGTGGTTGCATGTATGTTGTGCTTTTGAATCTGTGTTTACTTGTTCCTTTCCATGTCAGTGACCTATTGTGAAATACTTTGCAATTTGGCATGTTCCTATTTATTGTATATCTGATTGGGTGTTAGCTCCCTGATCCCTCTCATGGCATATCTCTTCTTATTTTTGCTAAGACTTGTTTGTACCTCTTTCTGCAATTTGTCAATCTTGGGCTAATTTTGTTTCACTGCCTGAGCATTTCATTCTTGTCCCACTCTGACACCTTCTTGTTTTATAACCAAGAGTGCAAACATTCATGGTGGTAGTTGTTGTCTATGCAATCCTGTCTACGGACATAGATGATCCCTCTAGCCCAATGAGTGGGACTAGAAACCTACATGACAATCTACTAGACTCTTGCCTAAGTTACAATCGAAATGAAAATAGGAAGATATCCTACCTTGTTCTAATGATACAATGACCTCCTTTGTGAATACTTCGAATCAATTGCACCTCAGGCTCGGTCCTACTGCTCACAGTGTTTGAATGCCTACACAAGAGATCCAAGACACAATAAATCATACAAGTACAAATAACGTAATTGATTGTAACATACTTAACATATCAAGGAGCATTAAGAATAATGATGCATCAATACAAACATTTATGGAAAGTGAACCAATAGTTGTATATTAATAAGATAAAGGAGGAAGCATACAACCAAGCCTTGATATCAATAGTCTCTCCTTGAATGAATGTCAAAGTCCAAGATTAAGCTCTCCAAGAACTCCTTCTCTAATCCAAATGAGTAGCATCTAGGCACAATCTCAGCATAAGGGTACAAATATCCAAACACCAACTATTTGGGAATGGGAAAAGATGAATATATAGGTAGGGAAAGGGAGTAAGGATCTCTTCAAAGATAGGAGAAGGCCCTCATCTCAAGGAGGTAGCTCATAGGGATAATGCCAAAATGCCAAGTTGAGAGAACTCGACCTCATCCATGTCGAACAAGCTCCAGCTCATCGTTCTAGAAGCATCTAGATCACGAAGCTTCTTGTCCTCTTTAGGAAAATTTCCTTTTAGGGATCATCATTGGTATCCAAGCAAAAAGTGTGATGGCATCGTAGGGCTAGTATAGTGCAACTAGCAACCATCACGGTTTTCAATGTGAGGGGGCGATGATGCCAAAATTAGGGTTTTAGATCCATTTCCTTTAGGGGAAGTGTTATAGACATTTTTGTGCCTTACAGCTATAAGCATGAAATGCCCATAATTCAAGGGATCCAAAGTCCCTAAAGATGTTGTTACAGCTCCTAAAGGAACAAGGCCAACCAATGACAGCTTCTCCCAGAAGTTCTCCACCAAAAACCACTCAGAAACAGTCAATTCAGGATCAATTCAGAGGCTCCACTAGCTGTCTGCGCTGAAATGCAGAGATTACACTGGCTAGGTGCATTGCAATGCAGGTAGAAGCACTACCAGGGTGCACTGAGCGGGAAATGACAAATGGCAAGTTCATTCAACGAGGTGGAAAGACCCTGGAAGCTTCCAGAATCTTCCTCAATGACACTTGCCTCAATGGATTCGACTAGTGATGAGTAAGAGGTTCTCAACCTCCAAGTGGAAGCAAGAACTGACAGAGAGAAGCCACAAGTCAAAACATAAGCTGACCCATCCTCTCTGCTTACATATATATATGGATCTCTCACCCAGAGGTTCAGGAGGCTAGAATTTTGTACTTTGCAGAGAATTGCTGTTGGTTTGAGATTGAGATTAGCACATTGGGTGATTTATGCTTTGTTGGAGGAGAGGAAGGGATTCCTTTGCTGGGAGGTAGATGCTGGATCGGAACTCACTTGGTTGTATCTCCTCTTGGACTTTATTATCATATCAATAAACTATTTGAGTTTCTCCTACATGTTGTATACCAATGATGTTTTGTTATGCTTACATGTTTAGCTTAATCTGATCTTGAGCTTTTTATGAATGTATATCCGTATCTTTGTGTAGTTTCTCTCTCTTATGATCTTGCAGGAACTCGGTGAAGCTGGGCCGGCGAAGGAGCAAGAAGCTGGGAGCTACTGAAGAGAGGAGTGATTTGGATCGACAAACTAGCGGAAGATACAGGTTAGTTAGATCCTTCTTCCTCACTTACATCTCATAAAGAAGAATACTCAAATAAGTTTACCTGTTTGTTGCTAAGGCACTATCACCTCTTAGAGTGGGATAGGGGCATTCCGAATTGGATACTTTTCCCAATAACAAATTGGCGACTCCGCTGGGGAAAGTATCTTGTTAGTTTATTTGTGTTTCTGGTGTTGTTCTTCTCATAAACTCAGGAGTGCCGAATCGAAATGCATTTTCCATTTTCAAATGCAAAGTAGAGATCTGCCACTCTAGTCCACTCACTGGGCCTGTTTTTATGATCTGAACAAATTGATCCACAAGTGCTCTAACAGCCCTTTGTGATAGATCTTAGTCCTCCTTTAAGTCATCCTCCTAATTGTACCTAATTGATAGCTTTGATCCGGCCAAAAACTGTTGATTTAACTGCAAACCGTAACCCAGAACCCAGAAACAACTCTCGTTTCTGCTTCAGCGCAGACTCTGTGAAGAGGTTCTGCATTTCAACACAGGTCCCATGAAGGCTACCTGTGCTGAATGTCAAATCCTCTGTGTTGGGAGTGCGTTGATCAGTCTTTGCCTTGTGCAGTTGTGGTTCCCTGATTCCTTTTGCTCAGTTTTATCTCTGTTTTTTGCAGCCTGTTATCAGTCAGTGTTCCTATCTGAAACCCCTTTTCTTTGCCTCAATTCCACCTTAGTTGTATAAAGAAACTGTATTTTTTCTTTGTGTATTTGTTACATCATTTGCAGTTTCCCATTACAAAAGTAAACTAGTCATATTGTCGCCCTTAGATCTAGACCTGTCGTAAGTGTCGTTTTGATCTTAGGAGTGAGTTTGTTTGCTGTTCACAGTTGATTGAGCTTTTACTTTTTTCATTTGGTTTGAATTTATGCATTTCTAGTGTCGAAACAAGTAAATCATAAAGTGTCGTAATCGTCTTTTTGATTTAAAAAAAAAAAAAAAACTTGTTTATGTTTTCACTTGAAATCGAATTCAAATTTGTACAACAACTTTCTTTTTAGGCATCAATATTAAGGAAGCGAAAACAAATACATGCATTTGTGCATTTGCATTTTGATAGTTTGCATGCTTTGATTTAGGGAAAAGTGCATTACAGTGTGCTCTATGCTCTTTGAGAAAAGTTTGTATCTTCCTTTTCCCCTTGTAGCTAGGATTTTCATTGTTGAAAAGATATAAAAGCTTGCTTATCATCTTTAGACTGCATTTAGGAATTGTATCATACATCTCGTGGTGATCCAAAAAGGAAAACTTCTAAGAAAGATCAACCTAAAATAAATTGAATGAACTTAACAACGCTTTGTAACTTAACGCACAACATAGAGGTCTAGGCTAGAGACGTGTTCCGGCGTCGTAAAACCTCGTGACTGTCGATCTCGCTGATGGTTGGGTGATTCCTCCTGAGGGACGATAGCGCCAGTACGGATTGTGCTCCCACGTACCGTCGAGTATATATTGGGAGACCCCTATAGGCATAAAACCTTTATCCTTAGGAAGCCGTGTCGGCCGCCCTACTGATCGCAATGCACTGAACACAGCATTCGGGAAGATTGACCACCCGTACCTTAAAAAGTATTCTGCGGTTTTGCGAAAAGTTTGGCACACCCTCTACCTAGAACTCCAGAGCAGTTCCTTTTGGCCTTTTTCAGACTCTATAACAGAAAAATTCCATCCGAGCATTTGTCACTTCGGGCTCGTTAAAACATCGAAGGAGACTAGAGTCATCTTTAGCTTTTTCTCGACTCTTTAAAATTGAAAAAGAGAGTTGTGTCTAAAGTGTCGTTAAAATTTATTTTAAACGGAACAATCACCCCTTTTTCCTGCGTTGATCTTTAAGTTGAGAAAATGGAACCCACCAACCAAGGAATTCCCCTTGGTGGAAATCCTAGTCCCTTATCCTCTTGGGGAGATGTTGGTGCGCCCCATATGGCCACATTGTCGCTTCCAGGACTAACAATTGCCTTGCCGGTCTGGCTCTTCTCAACCAATGTTGTTCAGAACACCACTATTCCTGAACAGTCGAATCAACAGTTAGACCAGTCCAGAGTTTCCCACCAACCTTCTACTTCCTCTAATTCTTCCTCTCCTCCTTCCTCTTCACTTGACGGAACTGGTAAAACAAAAAACCAAGTTCCTAAGGAGAAGAAGGAAAAGAAGAAGAAAGAGAAGAAGAAGAAGGAGCCAAAAGCGACTGGGGGCAAACAAGTGTCGTCTGACAAAAATCCACACATAGCACTGACTAGGCCTAAATCGCCATGTGTCATATGCAAGGGAGACCACTTCCACAGAGATTGTCCCTGCATCCCTTGGATACTAAGGGACTGGTCTCCCCGTTTGCACAATCTGGTGGCATCAACCTCTGATAGCCATGTTGAATGCATACCGTCAACCAGTGAAAGTGAAGTCCTTGGACAAAAAGGGAGAGCTAGATCTCCCTGTAGACTGTGCGAAGGCAATCACGCCATCCACCGTTGTCCCTTCTTAGACGAAGCGAAAAGAGTTATGGATGATCGTCCGGTTTCACCGTTACGACTTCCTCCTGGATATAAAAAACTCTTGCCGAGTCCTTCGTTAGTTGAAAATCCAGCTGGCCCGCTCAAGTGGTCAGCTGAAACGCCGGTCATTGAAGATGAACCAGCTGAATCCATACCTGACGAAAGTCAAAAGGTCGAGGCGGCAGTTGACCCGGTCTTGCCTTCAGAGGTTTTGTCTTCGAATGATACAGTCACTGAAGAGAATAAAGATGACACCATCCAAATTCTCTTCATCAACACAGACTCCGACAAACACGGGGGCACTCCCCCCATTCCTTTCTCGCAGGAAGGAAGTTCGTCAGAGCGATACCCGGCCATTTACTCGGTCCCACCACCAAGCAATCTAGTTGTCTCCTTCGACTGGAACCAACTAGGCAGACCCTGTTTGCCAGCAAGCATACCTTCAGAATTATCGTCCAAATATATAGAATGGTCATGGATGGCACCATCATTGATGAAGGGGCATCTATGAGTATCCTTTCCTCCACTGCTTGGAAAGCGCTTGGTTCGCCAGCGTTTTTGCCTGAAATGAGAAATCTGACAGGCTTTGATAAAGGAACCAGTCAACCTTTAGGGATCCTCCCCAATGTGCCTATCACATTGAAAGGGAAGACCGTTCAAATGAACGTGATGGTCGTTCAAGGACCCTTGGATTATAACCTACTCCTTAGACGAGACTATATATATTGCATGGGAGCCATCGTCTCCTCACTCTTTAGAGTAATGTGTTTTCCGCACGAAGGAAGAGTGGTCAAGCTCGTGGACCAGCTTTCATTTCCCGGATCACGCATCGCAAATAGTCATATACCATCCCTAAATGGTCTCTTCACGCAAGAAATGTCTCAACCCATGGTCCGTCCTCCCGATGAGCGCGAGTAATTCGGAGGGATATGACTGGAACCCAGGGGGCATGCGTCCTGGTCTGCTTCGGCAGGAAAACTTTAGGTATAGGGTAGGTTTCCACGGGAGAATATGACTAGTCTGTACCCCGTCCGTCTTGGAAGAGGGGTTATTCTAGAATAAGATTCTTTTGTCAAAGTTATGTGTTTGACAGAATAGAGTCACTCACCTTTGTTTATCTCGGTAGACATCGCCGAAGAAGTGTTTTGTTTGAAAGATTAACAGAACAATCTTTGGGTAACCTGAAAGAGGTAGGCCTCTCTCGGTAAAACAATTGTTTTCGCGGAAGTGAAGTAGAGGTAACCTTGAAACTCTGTTTTATACCTCGGGGCATGCAAACCTTTTGGAGTGCAAGCAAGGGGCAGCTATTTATTTTTTAAATTTTTAGGTCCTCCCTTTAAACCTGTAGGTCTAACCCTTTAAACTCGTAGGATTAGTCGTTTCCGAACTTGCATAACGAAAGGATGCGGGGCATAGCTTTGTAAGGCGCAAGCTCCATAAAAAATGGAATCTTTCATGAGACATTCTTATCATATGACTGGATTATCGAGCAGTTTTAGCACATAGTTCATGCTCGTTAAAAAATAAACATAAGATCGAGCAGTTTTAGCACATAGTTCATGCTCGTTAAAAAATAAACATAAGATTGAGTAGTGTTTTTCCGCGTTTAAGCTCGTTAAAAAATGAACTACCCTCCGGTAAATAACCACCGTGAATGTAACATTATCATCCATTAAAGCCTTGGTCGTGTTTGCACCGTCACCTCCACTTTTCCATTGGCCGATCATTCACCTCCATATGATTGTTTACCCATTTTGAGGAACAGCTGCGAAGAGTGATTTCACTAGCCATCCTTGTGACACTGTCGTGATTGGAAAATTCCAACCCTTACCTAGAATCAGCTGCTAACCCGTTTTATCACTTGTTCCTCAAAAGACGAGTCTTCTTTAAGCTCTTTTCATCTGACTCGTAAAATATGAAAAGATTGCCGAGTTTTGGCCTTCCAGCTCATTAAAGCGACCGGAAATGCTATCCCTCCTCTAGATTTTAATCTCTTTTGGACCTAAGGGATTATTGCACAAAAAGATCGAGCGCTTGTTTTGTTCGGCTCGTTAAAACTATCGAAAACTCATCCCTTCTGTATTGTTTTATACTTTTTCGGACTTAAGGGATTAGATGACGAAAAAGGACTTTCGGATTTGACTTTACGTACCTTTTTAGACTCTCTAAAAATGAAAAGGATCGAGTTATCTTTGTCGTTAGACTCGTTAAAAGCATTAAATAGTGACAAACTTGTCTTTAGACGAGAACGAGTTTCACTATCGCTAGGCTCGTTAAAACATAGCGATGGGTTTGCCCGAAGGGAAAATTATAGAACAAGCATATGTTATCCTCCTCAAGCTTGACAAAAATAAAGAGGTAATGGTCAGCAATGACTGGGGAAAAATTGGGAAGAAACTCAAAGAACTTTATTGGTAACAAGTTGCTCTTGAACATGACACTTCCACTCTGTGCCTGAGTCGGGTTGGGTTGTTTCATTCACCGGTCACATCACCATGGTCTCGCCAATACCATCCATCTTTGGGGTAAATGCTACCAATCCATCACACAAGTGTCACCGATATGTTCAAGAGAAGTCATCCAGAGAAGTCAACCGTGTCCCATCCACTACCATACATTATCCTTCATCTTTTCATGACCGCCACCCTGAACCATATATCATCAGATTGTTTTCACCTCCATCAAAATAATTTGCTCCGTTCCGTGTCACTGATGTGGGATACATTAAGGCCCTCCTTTGACGGATCGCTTCTTGTCGACATCAGCTCATTATCCAAGAAGTTGATCTAGGAACAACCCCTTCAGTACTTTGAAGCTTGCATGCCTCAATGGCAAGTTTCTCACTTCCAGCGACAGGTATACATCAATGACCTTCGACCGAAAGATTTTGCGTGGTGTTCGACACAAAGTCCTTTAGTCACACCACGTGAATTGTACTGCAGTACCTTGAGGGTCATTATCATTATTGGTGATTCCTCTCGCACTTGTTAACGGTTTACCTCATTGACCGGTAATCAAGTGATGTCTTTCCATGTTCGACTTCAGAACATTCCTCACATGGATCGACTTGTACTTAGAGTGAAGATCGGACGAGATTGAAGACCCCGGATCTAGTTTCATCCATCCGGGCTGCGATATATATTCAGGAAAGATAAAGACATTGACATGTACATCATTGCAGCAGATAATCATCCTACCAAAAGGATGATGATTTCATCAAAATTATCAGTCTACCATCAGACGATTGTCTATTCTATGTACAGAAAAATGAATTTATAAAGTTGAGCATGGGAATGCCCGCCTCAGCTAGATCATGAAAGCAGTATGAAAAATAATGTGTTGTATTGTATCTTATTACAGGTCTCCTCCCAGCATTGGAAGAACTTCGGATCCTCCTAATAAAGCATTTCACCAGATAAACGGCCTCATACTTTAGGGGGCAACTATTATAGACATTTTTGTGCCTTACAGCTATAAGCATGAAATGTCCATAATTCAAGGGATCCAAAGTCCCTAAAGATGTTGTTACAGCTCCTAAAGGAACAAGGCCAACCAATGACAGCTTCTCCCAGAATTTCTCCACCAAAAACCACTCAGAAACAGTCAATTCAGGATCAATTCAGAGGCTCCACTAGTTGTCTGCGCTGAAATGCAGAGATTACACTGGCTAGGTGCACTGCAATGCAGGTAGAAGCACCACCAGGGTGCGCTGAGTGGGAAATGACAAATGGCAAGTTCATTCAACGAGGTGGAAAGACCCTGGAAGTTTCCAGAATCTTCCTCAATGACACTTGCCTCAATGAATTCAACTAGTGATGAGTAAGAGGTTCTCAACCTCCAAGTGGAAGCAAGAACTGACAGAGAGAAGCCACAAGTCAAAACATAAGCTGACTCATCCTCTCTGCTTACATCTATATATGGATCTCTCACCCAGAGGTTCAGGAGGCTGGAATTTTGTACTTTACAGAGAATTGTTGTTGGTTTGAGATTGAGATTAGCACATTGGGTGATTTATGCTTTGTTGGAAGAGAGGAAGGGATTCCTTTGCTGGGAGGTAGATGCTGGATCAGAACTCACTTGGTTGTATCTCCTCTTGGACTTTATTATCATATCAATAAACTATTTGATTTTCTCCTACATGTTGTATACCAATGATGTTTTGTTATGCTTACATGTTTAGCTTAATCTGATCTTGAGCTTTTTATGAATGTATATCTGTATCTTTGTGTAGTTGCTCTCTCTAGTGATCTTGCAGGAATTCGGTGAAGCTGGGCCGGTGAAGGAGAAAGAAGCTGGGAGCTACTGAAGAGAGGAGTGATTTGGATCGACAAACTAGCGGAAGATACAGGTTAGTTAGATCCTTCTTCCTCACTTACATCTTATAAAGAAGAATACTCAAATAAGTTTACCTGTTTGTTGCTAAGGCACTATCACCTCTTAGAGTGGGATAGGGGCATTCCGAATTGGATACTTTTCCCAACAACAGGAAGTTCAATGCATTTTTCATCATTGTTTTAGGGAGGATTTGAGCTGCATATCTGGATGAGTACACTACATGATGGTCATGTTTTGGGTACTTTGGGAAATGTCAAGGGGAAGTGTAGGAGGTGTGACAAAATACTGTGTAACAGATGCCCCCTAAAGCATGAAGGCAGAACAAGGAGTGATGGTTGAGATGCTTTACGAGCTTTTGCAAGGACGAGAACAAACATTGTTCGAAGACCTGCAAATCAAGGACGCATATGCATATACATATCTGATATCAAAACATGAATCCACAGTATGGACACAACCATCTGAATAAAGGACTATAAAAAAGTTCCGCGATATGGGCACATCAATTCGAATGAGAAGGATCATCTGTAAATCTAAAATCCAAGGTATGGACACAGCCACCCAATATAGAAGGATCATCATAAATGTAAAGTCCCATGGTGTGGTCACAACCATCTGTATAGTATAAACATGAGTACAATCATGAATAATACATAATCCCACACAGCTTGAGTCATATCAGACAAGACTCAGGGTCTTGCGCTCCATCCCACCTTGATCAAAGTATGAATTCTAACATGCAAATGAATTTGTTGAAGTCAAACATGCTAGAAAACCACCTTATTACCGGTCAATAATGGAACCTTAACAAGCACGAGAGAAACCACCAGTAATGACAATGGTTCTCAAGGTACAATAGTACAATAATTGAATGTGAAAAATGAAATTGAAGTCGAACACTCGTGGAATCATCTGATTGAAGTCTAATGGTGAAAACCTGACATCGGATGCGAAGAACTTGGCATTAAGGCATGCAAGCTCTAAGGTACTGAAAGGGAGTTTCCAAGTCACCTTCCTGAATAATGAACTGAAGTTGACAAGAAGTGACCTGTCGAAGGAGGGCCATGATGAGTCCCCCATCATCGACACGAACGAGGAATAAAGTAGAATGAAATGGTTAAGATCCAAGACTGTAACAAATGGTCAGACAATGTATAGGTAACAGACTACAGATAGGACCTCTCTTGAACATTGGCGACACAACTCCATAGTGTGGCAGCATTTGACTCAACATAGGACTAAAGGTCATAATTGTTACAGGGAAAAGTGTCTATATAGAACTGCTCTATCCCACTAAGGTGTGACAGCTACCTTAGAAACAAATAGAGTAAAGCTACTTTCTTTTTTCCTTTATAAATTATAGATAGAGAGGAACAGAAATACCAACCTCTGTCTTGCGCTAATCTCCTGATTTTATTCCTCTCTTCCTTGATAGTCTTTTGCTACTTGTTCCCTTGCACGCCCAGCTTCACAAAGTACCTGTAAGGTCACAGTAGCATAGCACTATACAAAGACATGGATCTATAATCATAAACAATCTAGGATCAGATGTAAATTGACCATACGAATGCAACAAACAACAATGACACAAGAGCATGGAGTAAAACTTGAATAGCTTTTATTGATAAACAAGAAAGAGCCAAGAGGAGTTACAACCAGTTGTTCTGACCCAGCATCAACCTTTCAGAAAGGAAGCCCCTCTTCACCTCATACAAAGCTTATATCACCCAACAATCTGATGTTTGTCTCAAGAAACCAACAGCAATTCCTTACAATATGCAAAATTCTAGCCTCCAACCTCCTGGATCTCTAGGATGAGAGATCTATATATAGATATTTTCAGAGGTGTGAGTCAGCTCTGGGCTTTTGATTAGTGTCTTCTTTCTGATAGTTCTTGCTTCCACTTGGAGATCTCATTGATCTCTTACTCATCCTTGGGTGATTCTGAGAGGCAAGTGTCCCAGGAGAAGTTTCTGGAAGATTCCAAGATCATCCACCTCGCAAAATGTCTCCGCCACTTGTCTTTTCTCGTCCATCGCACCCCATAGAAGGGCTTTTTTAAATGCATCGCACTTCCCGTGTGTACAAGGTGCGATGCATCACACCCTGGCCATGGAGCAAGTGAGATGATCCAGTTTTGACCAGTTCTGAGTAGTTTTTCATGGAGAACTTCTGGGAGATGATGTAATCAGTTGACCTTGTTCCTTTAGGGTATGAAACAACACTTTTAGGGACTTAGGAGCCCTTAGTTTATGGACATTTATGCTTGGGGTTGCAGTGCCCAAAAATGTCTATAACAATTGCCCCCTAAAGCATGAGGTCGTTAATCTTTTGATGTCGGGTGAAATGCTTTATTATGAGGATCCGAAGTTCTTTCAAGCTGGGAGGAGACCTGTAATAAGATACAATACAATACATTATCTTCATAATATTTTCATGATCTAGCTGAGGCGGGCATTCCCATGCTCAGCTTTATAAATTCATTTTCATGTACATAGGACAGACAATCGTCTGAGTGTAGACTGATGACTCTGGTAGAGCCATCATCCCTTTGATTGGATGATTATCTGTGCAGCAATGATGTACATTTGATGTCTTTATTTCCCTGAATATATATCGCAGCCCGGATGGATGAAACTAGATCTGGGGTCTTCAATCTCGTTCGATCTTCACTCGAAGTACAAGTCTATCCATGTGAGAGATGTTTTGGAGTCCAACATGGAAAGACATCGCCTGATTACCAACCAATGATGTAAGTTGTTAACAGGCACGAGAGGAATCACCGATAATGATAATGACCCTCAAGGTATTGCAGTACAATTCACGTGGTGTGAATCAAGGACTTGGCGTTGAACACCACGTAAAATCTTTCAGTCGAAGGCCATTGATGTAAACCTGTCGCTGGAAGTGAGAAACTTGCCATTGAGGCATGCAAGCTTCAAAGTACTGAACGGGGTGTTCCTAGATCGACTTCTTGGATAATGAGCTGATGTCGACAAGAAGCGATCCGTCATAGGAGGGCCTTAATGAATCCCACATCAATGACACAGAACGGAGCAAATGATCTTAATGGAGGTGAAAACGATCTGGTGATATAAGGTTCAGGGTGGCAGTCATGAAAGAATGCAGCGTAAATGTATTGCAGCGGGTGAGACACAGGTGAATTCTCTGAATGACTTCTCTTGAACATATCGGCGACACTGACGTGATGGATTGGTAGCATTAACCCCAAATGTGGATGGTGTGATGGGACCATGGTGATGTGACCGGTGAATGAAACAACCCAACCCGACTTGGATGCGGAGTGAAAGTGTCATGTTCAAGAGCGACTTGCTACCAACAAAGTTTCTTCAAGTTTTCTTCCCAATTTTTCCTCAGTCATTGCTGACCAGTACCTCTTTATTTTTGTCAAGCTTGAGGAGGATAACATATGCTTGTTCTATAATTTTCCCTTCGGGCAAACCCATCGCTATGTTTTAACGAGGCTAGCGATAGTGAAACTTGTTCTTGTCTGCTATGGACAAGTTTGTCGCTATTAAGTTTTAACACGTTTAACGACAAAGATAACTCGGTCCTTTTCAATTTTAGAGAGTCTAAAAGGGAACATAAAGGAAACTCCAAAATTCCTTTTTCGTCATCTAATCCCTTAAGTCCGAAAAAGTATAAAACAATACAGAAGGGATGAATTTTCGATACTTTTAACAAGCCGAACAAAACAAGCGCTCGATCTTTTTGTGTAATAATCCCTCAGGTCCAAAAAGATTAAAATTTAGAGGAGGGATAGCACTTCCGGTCCTTTTAACGAGCTGGAGAGGCCAATGGCTCGGCAATCTTTTCATATTTTATGAGTCAGTTGAAAAGAGCTTAAAGGAGACTCGTATTTTGAGGAACGAGTGATAAAATTGGGTAGCAGCTGATTCCAGGTAAGGTTTGTAATTTTCCAATCACGGCAGTGTTATAAGGATGGCTAGTGAGATCAGTCTTCGCAGTTGTTCCTCAAAAGGGGTAAACAATCAAATGGAGGTGAATGATCGGCCAATACAGAGTGGAAGTGATGGTGAGAACACGACCAAGGCTTTTAAAGGCTGAAGTATTATGTTATCACAAAATCATGTACTGATGGCTGCTATCAGTTAGACTCTATGTAACTATTTCAGACCAGACTCTTGACTAAGGATTAGCCTCCCTAGTCTGAGAGGGCTCTCTCAAAACAAACTATTGATTATGATTAACACTAAGAGGGCTAACTCTTGAAATGAAGACTTAATAAACATGCTGGTTGGACAGACAACATAAGATTTCTTCCATTGGGCTCATGGAGTCAAACACCATTTCAGTAAACCATAAAACTACTCATTCATGGAAGTCAGGGCATGTAATGTTTAAACACTCAAAACATTTCTCAAATGAACCTCAACTCATAAATACACACAGGAAATCTGAGCAGCTAGGTGAATTCAGAGTGATTGTGTATCTATAAAGCTGTAAAACATAAAGGATAAAACAAAGCCACATACATCTTGAGCATCTGAACAAAGTATGAATCCTGAGAAGAAAAAGTAGTCTTTTATATCACTGTAACAAGTCTTTACATAAGCCAATATAAACTCTGTTTCTTCAAAAACATCCAACCCCAATTACATCGATCATTCTCCTCTATATAGACACATACTTCTAACTGCTTAGAGCTTCCACCTCCAGCCTGAGGGGAGCTCGATGACTGCCTATGATGACACCTACTAACTTTTAACTAACTCATAAATATAATAAGGAACTAACTGTAGTGTTTAAGAGTCCTAAACCAACTACAACTCTAACTCTATCTTTTCCATAAACTGATTCCTCCTTGCAGCTTTGACACCTGGCTTTCTCTTCGCTTGGCTGAGATGGCATGAAATGAGCAATTAATGTCCCATGTTGGCTTTGAGCACCGAAGGCTTTGATCTGTTCTGTGTTGGCTGAGAATAACCCTAAATTTTCGGTTCTGGTCCCCCATCACCGAGTATGCAGCAGTAGTTACGTTAAGCCTTTAATAACCCAAGAATATAGGATATTACCATGTTACTGATATGCTTACTGACATGCTGGAAGCTTCCTTGGTAGACAGGTGTGCCAACCAAAACTTTTCGTATGCAGCTCTTCTCCAAACCCTAATCACCGAGAATAAAGTGGCTTTATGACCAAAAATTCCAAACTTAGGTTAAAATCTTTCACCTTTTGTTAAAGGTACAGATGGCGTATGTTGAATGGCTGTAGCAGCTTTCTTTGATCCCTTTCATGTCTCTGAAGTGTTTCCTTTGCAAACTTTTTGATTCTGCCATCAAACTGTTATATGCGTTTCAAAACAACACCTACAGCAGTTTCGCAGTTTCGTAGCGCGCTGCGAAACTGCGAAACTGTTTTAAACAATTTCAATTTCCCCTGAGATTTTAACTGCTCTGCCACCTGATTGCAAAACTCCTTTTTACCTTGCATATGTATAGCAGGGTTTACATGCCTTCAAAATAATGAACTTCAGCAAAATTTTACAAAACTTAGAACAACACCTTTCTTGAAACAGCAACTTCATTTAGCAGCTAATTTACTTAGCTGTGTCTTTAAGTCTGCAACCTGCTTGCTTGAATTCTAAGGTAGCCTCTCTGTCACTTCTATGGCACAAAACACGAAGGAGTGTATCTGCATCTTCTGCAGATTTCTTTCCATACCTCCTCGAATCAGATTCTACCACAGGCTGCCCACTTGCATGCATCAAGTTCTCAATAACAGTGTGTCTCCCAAGGCTGTACAGGTTAGCAATTTGTTGTACTGGAGCTAATGAACTTTCAACCACACCATGTGGAAGCCCATCTCCACCTGCCATAAAAAATTCCTTTAGCAAATGTAAATCTTCATCTAGCATTCTTGAATCCTCTTGAGAAAAGATACGAGAAGGACCCTCATCCAGTAACACCCAGACAAAACCATCCATTGAGGCTTGAAGAAGTGCCATCACAACTTGGTCTCTAAGAGGATGCACGATAATATCACAGAGTCAAGATCATGAATGACAGTTTCCACTCGAGCTTGAGAGACGCTTCCTTTATATAAACCATAGAGAAATTGTTGTCGCATATCCCAAAAGATTATTTTAACACCTGTAAAATCACATATCTTATTAATAGCTCCATTAACAGCCTCTTTTGTGCCATCAAAAATAGTTGAGAAACCATCTACTCGTTTGCTAGAAGCAGAGGACGACTCTGAATCCTCTTCAATTTAGCTTCGCCTTGGTCTTGTTTGAACCCAACGTGCTCGACTGTTGACTTTAAGTATGTTTAATTGAATCAGCAAATAATGCAACAAATTTAAACGAACGCGAAGCTTAGATGTGGACAAATCATTAAACTGACTGCAACGGCTTTCATCAGTTGATCCAGTGTCAGCAAGTTCCTTCCTTGTAAAAGAATTCATTGCGGTGTCCTTCTTGTACCGTGTCAGAATAGGTGTTGGTGGTATAAGAATATCTTTGTCAACTAGCTGGCTAACAACATTCTGGGAATAAAGCTTTAACGCGTTGTCAAGACCACTGACGAGGCCATTTAGCTGCGGAACCCTCATAGGCAGTTGTAAACTGAAAAACTGATCCACTGTCTCTTCCATAATTCTGTAGACTTCAACAATAGAATTACCATGTCGATGTTGAGATGATGAAGGCTCCCATTTCTCCTGCTGAATTGTTCGTTCAATCTATTCTGAGATTCTAGCAAGTTGCATGTTTATCCACCGCATAATCAACGTACCAGATATTGTTTCAACCTGGTAGGGCATCATCTGTTGTTTGTAGTTATCATACACCTGGCCATCTTGACACACAGATGAAACAAGTTTCAACAAATGCTGATCAAGGCTCTCAGCTGCTGTTAGTACAGATGCAACATCCTCTGTAAGATGTGACACTCCATCAAGGAATGGTTTCAGCTCTTTACCATAAAGCTGATGAAGTAATGAAGCAGAAATGGCAGTAGACATAGGATTCCAGGGTGATAAAACAGGACTGAAAACATTTGAATCCATTATGGCAATTCTCTTCATATCTTCGGCAAGTACTGCTAGACGATGGTCATGTTCTGCCTCCTCCTTTGAATCTATGCCCACCAATACTCTTTCATACGCAGCTTTGATGGAAGACAAGATGTAATCTTCTGTCTATTTGGAAACAGCAGCCATCTCTGAGGTCGATGTCATTCTCGCTACCCCTGTGTGATCAGACTCTTCTGCTAGGAGTCTCCCATAAACCATTGCTGTTGTGACTATACCTTCCATGATATTTGATCCCTCGTGAAAGTGTGTATGATAGTCTCCAAGCCGTTTATCAGTCCATTTCTTGATTGGAAATACATAGATCCCGAAAAATGTGCATCTTTAGCAAGCTCAAAAGACAAATCTTGCAACCGATGGAATGCTCCCTTCCGTTTACTATCTTCTCCAAGAGACCACTGATACTTTAAATATGCAAAAATAACTTGAAGCGGAGCTGACAATCTTGTATTTGGAGGCGTAAATTCTGGATCATACTACAACAGTTTGATCAAGGTGGGATGACCTTGACTAATACTACCACTGTTCCGGCAAAGAGAAGCAAATTTCAACCATGTGTCTATGTCCTTTGTCGGTGGAAGAACTAATGCACGAACAGCTAGTAATGTTTGCCAAACCTCAACATCTCGTTTGGTTCCTTGTATCCGATCAAAACACAAAGATTAGAACATGTGGCACATACTTAAATGCAAACACATTTCGTTTGTCAAAAACTCATCACTGACACGTACACGATCCCCCAACCATGTATTCCCAATGTACTTGGAGATGATATATATACTAACACTTAGTCGATAACCAGCTTCATATATATTTGCTGCTTTTCCAACATAATTAACCTGAGTTGGGATCAGAAGGGCTTCATTGACTTGAGAAAGGCGATTGTCCCAGGAAAGGATCTTCAAGGTATTCGTCTCAGGGAGAGCACTGAGCAAATCTGTGTTGCTACAAACGAGCTTAATGCACTGCTTCCTTGAAAACACTGTCGCTGCTCTCATCTGCATTTCTGGAGGGAAACAGAACTCTGTACAATAGGCATGCTAGGATTTTGGCCTCCACTGAAAACTCGAACAAATCCCCAATTTCGTAGCACGCTACGAAACCACCTAAACATGTAGCGCTGCGAAACTGCTAAAGGATTTATGCGCTGCGAAAACACTTTGTCCTTAAGCTAGTCTGAGCAATTTTTGGAAACAGAATTTTCAGTGATAACAGTGGCTCCACTTGGGATAGTGTGCCCTTGTGGTACACTAAGAACTCGTAGGTCCAGTGCCTTATCTATTTATGACAAACAAAAATTTACTTGACAAGCATGACTGTAGGAGAAAGAAAGCTACATCTACTGAAAAATGCTCAGTTAACCTTGAGCTTATTTGCATTTACCTACCTACCTACCCTAACACTTTCAACTTCTTTCTGCTCAATCAACATGAAATTTCCAATGTAGCCAATCCTCTGATTTATCTGATATTTGAGTTTTTTGACTGCATCGGAGTTCAGAGCCACTCTGATAGTGTGATGACCGCTTCCACTGAAATTGTCTCTGATCTTTATTGGAAAACTGAAAAACTTGAGAGTGAAAATCTTCCATGTAGTCAGCTACAGGATCCCAGAATACATGATCAGCTTGATTTTTCTTGTAACTTTCCAGCTGTGCAAACTGATCTTCAACAGCAGTGTGCATTTCCTCAAGCGTAAAAGAGAAAGGAAACAATACTCTCTCCTTATGTTCTGCCATAGAAAGCTGCTGAAAATAATGATCATAATTATGAAAACTATATGCCTGAATTTGACCTTCTAAACCTTCAATTTCTTTCTCAATGTCCTCAGCAACTTCATCCAAAAATCTCATCTTATCCTCTGCTTTACAGACAAATGACTTTAGATACGAGGACAGGGACAAAGAAAAATTTTCACCTATTTTTTCATTAATATGATCATCATTCCATTGTTTGAAACCCTCAACTGAAGGAGAGTTTGCCACCACCTCTGACCTATCTATCCATTCCTCCAAAAACATAAGCCATAAGTCTTGAAATGACTTAACGGATTTGATAGGAAAACTTTCAATCCATTGTTTGCATTTCCCTTGAAGTGAATCATAAAATAACATAATGCAAACATCCTCATGCTTAACTCTAAGAAGCTGTGAAAATTCACAAAAATCTGATATATGCTTCAGAGTTAAACTCAAATCCTCTCCATTGAATTTTGGACCATTCCTTAGAAAATATGCATCCTTGGGAAAATGATTTGGGAAACCATGAATTCCAGAAAAATCTATGCATGCATACCTTGAACTAAGAATGGTAGCTTCTGGGTCCTTCATAACTCCAGTGGAATCACCATGAACCTATGAATTTCGAATTCTTCAACAATGGAGTCGCCAAGGTAGATTTGCAGCCTCAAAAACCTTCTGAGCTCCTGCTACCTTCAGAAGTTCAGCTTCATAATTTCGGGAATGAGTAATCTTCAGACTCCCGGCAGACGCACCAAAATGTTATCACAAAATCATGTACTGATGGCTGCTATCAGTTAGACTCTATGTAACTATTTCAGACCAGACTCTTGACTAAGGATTAGCCTCCCTAGTCTGAGAGGGCTCTCTCAAAACAAACTATTGATTATGATTAACACTAAGAGGGCTAACTCTTGAAATGAAGACTTAATAAACATGCTGGTTGGACAGACAACATAAGATTTCTTCCATTGGGCTCATGGAGTCAAACACCATTTCAGTAAACCATAAAACTACTCATTCATGGAAGTCAGGGCATGTAATGTTTAAACACTCAAAACATTTCTCAAATGAACCTCAACTCATAAATACACACAGGAAATCTGAGCAGCTAGGTGAATTCAGAGTGATTGTGTATCTATAAAGCTGTAAAACATAAAGGATAAAACAAAGCCACATACATCTTGAGCATCTGAACAAAGTATGAATCCTGAGAAGAAAAAGTAGTATTTTATCTCACTGTAACAAGTCTTTACATAAGCCAATATAAACTCTGTTTCTTCAAAAACATCCAACCCCAATTACATCGATCATTCTCCTCTATATAGACACATACTTCTAACTGCTTAGAGCTTCCACCTCCAGCCTGAGGGGAGCTCAATGACTGCCTATGATGACACCTACTAACTTTTAACTAACTCATAAATATAATAAGGAACTAACTGTAGTGTTTAAGAGTCCTAAACCAACTACAACTCTAACTCTATCTTTTCCATAAACTGATTCCTCCTTGCAGCTTTGACACCTGGCTTTCTCTTCGCTTGGCTGAGATGGCATGAAATGAGCAATTAATGTCCCATGTTGGCTTTGAGCACCGAAGGCTTTGATCTGTTCTGTGTTGGCTGAGAATAACCCTAAATTTTCGGTTCTGGTCCCCCATCACCAAGTATGCAGCAGTAGTTACCTTAAGCCTTTAAAAACCCAAGAATATAGGATATTACCATGTTACTGATATGCTTACTGACATGCTGGAAGCTTCCTTGGTAGACAGGTGTGCCAACCAAAACTTTTCGTATGCAGCTCTTCTCCAAACCCTAATCACCGAGAATAAAGTGGCTTTATGACCAAAAATTCCAAACTTAGGTTAAAATCTTTCACCTTTTGTTAAAGGTACAGATGGCGTATGTTGAATGGCTGTAGCAGCTTTCTTTGATCCCTTTCATGTCTCTGAAGTGTTTCCTTTGCAAACTTTTTGATTCTGCCATCAAACTGTTATATGCGTTTCAAAACAACACCTACAGCAGTTTCGCAGTTTCGTAGCGCGCTGCGAAACTGCGAAATTGTTTTAAACAATTTCAATTTCCCCTGAGATTTTAACTGCTCTGCCACCTGATTGCAAAACTCCTTTTTACCTTGCATATGTATAGCAGGGTTTACATGCCTTCAAAATAATGAACTTCAGCAAAATTTTACAAAACTTAGAACAACACCTTTCTTGAAACAGCAACTTCATTTAGCAGCTAATTTACTTAGCTGTGTCTTTAAGTCTGCAACCTGCTTGCTTGAATTCTAAGGTAGCCTCTCTGTCGCTTCTATGGCACAAAACACGAAGGAGTGTATCTGCATCTTCTGCAGATTTCTTTCCATACCTCCTCGAATCAGATTCTACCACAGGCTGCCCACTTGCATGCATCAAGTTCTCAATAACAGTGTGTGTCCCAAGGCTGTACAGGTTAGCAATTTGCTGTACTGGAGCTAATGAACTTTCAACCACACCATGTGGAAGCCCATCTCCACCTGCCATAAAAAAAGTCCTTTAGCAAATGTAAATCTTCATCTAGCATTCTTGAATCCTCTTGAGAAAAGATACGAGAAGGACCCTCATCCAGTAACACCCGGACAAAACCATCCATTGAGGCTTGAAGAAGTGCCATCACAACTTGGTCTCTAAGAGGATGCACGATAATATCACAGAGTCAAGATCATGAATGATAGTTTCCACTCGAGCTTGAGAGACGCTTCCTTTATATAAACCATAGAGAAATTGTTGTCGCATATCCCAAAAGATTATTTTAACACCTGTAAAATCACATATCTTATTAATAGCTCCATTAACAGCCTCTTTTGTGCCATCAAAAATAGTTGAGAAACCATCTACTCGTTTGCTAGAAGCAGAGGACGACTCTGAATCCTCTTCAATTTAGCTTCGCCTTGGTCTTGTTTGAACCCAACGTGCTCGACTGTTGACTTTAAGTATGTTTAATTGAATCAGCAAATAATGCAACAAATTTAAACGAACGCGAAGCTTAGATGTGGACAAATCATTAAACTGACTGCAACGGCTTTCATCAGTTGATCCAGTGTCAGCAAGTTCCTTCCTTGTAAAAGAATTCATTGTGGTGTCCTTCTTGTACCGTGTCAGAATAGGTGCTGGTTGCATAAGAATATCTTTGTCAACTAGCTGGCTAACAACATTCTGGGAATAAAGCTTTAACGCGTTGTCAAGACCACTGACGAGGCCATTTAGCTGCGGAACCCTCATAGGCAGTTGTAAACTGAAAAACTGATCCACTGTCTCTTCCATAATTCTGTAGACTTCAACAATAGAATTACCATGTCGATGTTGAGATGATGAAGGCTCCCATTTCTCCTGTTGAATTGTTCGTTCAATCTATTCTGAGATTCTAGCAAGTTGCATGTTTATCCACTGCATAATCAACGTACCAGATATTGTTTCAACCTGGTAGGGCATCATCTGTTGTTTGTAGTTATCATACACCTGGCCATCTTGACACACAGATGAAACAAGTTTCAACAAATGCTAATCAAGGCTCTCAGCTGCTGTTAGTACAGATGAAACATCCTCTGTAAGATGTGACACTCCATCAAGGAATGGTTTCAGCTCTTTACCATAAAGCTGATGAAGTAATGAAGCAGAAATGGCAGTAGACATAGGATTCCAGGGTGATAAAACAGGACTGAAAACTTTTGAATCCATTATGGCAATTCTCTTCATATCTTCGGCAAGTACTGCTAGACGATGGTCATGTTCTGCCTCCTCCTTTGAATCTATGCCCACCAATACTCTTTCATACGCAGCTTTGATGGAAGGCAAGATGTAATCTTCTGTCTGTTTGGAAACAGCAGCCATCTCTGAGGTCGATGTCATTCTCGCTACCCCTGTGTGATCAGACTCTTCTGCTAGGAGTCTCCCAGAAACCATTGCTGCTGTGACTATACCTTCCATGATATTTGATCCCTCGTGAAAGTGTGTATGATAGTCTCCAAGCCGTTTATCAGTCCATTTCTTGATTGGAAATACATAGATCCCGAAAAATGTGCATCTTTAGCAAGCTCAAAAGACAAATCTTGCAACCGATGGAATGCTCCCTTCCGTTTACTATCTTCTCCAAGAGACCACTAATACTTTAAATATGCAAAAATAACTTGAAGCGGAGCTGACAATCTTGTATTTGGAGGCGTAAATTCTGGATCATACTACAACAGTTTGATCAGGGTGGGATGACCTTGACTAATACTACCACTGTTCCGGCAAAGAGAAGCAAATTTCAACCATGTGTCTATGTCATTTGTCGGTGGAAGAACTAATGCACGAACAGCTAGTAATGTTTGCCAAACCTCAACATCTCGTTTGGTTCCTTGTATCCGATCAAAACACAAAGATTAGAACATGTGGCACATACTTAAATGCAAACACATTTCGTTTGTCAAAAACTCATCACTGACACGTACACGATCCCCCAACCATGTATTCCCAATGTACTTGGAGATGATATATATACTAACACTTAGTCGATAACCAGCTTCATATATATTTGTTGCTTTTCCAACATAATTAACCTGAGTTGGGATCAGAAGGGCTTCATTGACTTGAGAAAGGCGATTGTCCCAGGAAAGGATCTTCAAGGTATTCGTCTCAGGGAGAGCACTGAGCAAATCTGTGTTGCTACAAACGAGCTTAATGCATTGCTTCCTTGAAAACACTGTCGCTGCTCTCATCTGCATTTCTGGAGGGAAACAGAACTCTGTACAATAGGCATGCTAGGATTTTGGCCTTCACTGAAAACTCGAACAAATCCCCAATTTCGTAGCACGCTACGAAACCACCTAAACATGTAGCGCTGCGAAACTGCTAAAGGATTTATGCGCTACGAAAACACTTTGTCCTTAAGCTAGTCTGAGTAATTTTTGGAAACAGAATTTTTAGTGATAACATATTACATTCACGATGATGATTTACCGGGAAATAGTTCATTTTTTAATGAGCTTAAAAGCGGGGGGAAACATTTTCTCATGGATTATGTCTATTTTTTAATGAGCTTGAACTATGCGCTAAAATTGCTCGATGCGGGTTTATTTTTTAACGAGCTTGAACCCTGCAGTAACACTGCTCGTGGCGAGTTTATTTTTTAACGAGCTTGAACCCTGCAGTAACACTGCTCGTGATAAGTTTGCATGCCCCCAGCATAATAACGCAAATCGAGGTGCATGCCCCCCAAGCTTCATTGCATTCAACTCGGTGGTTTGAATGAATGTTTACCTTTGAGATTTGGGAAGGGGATTTGTTTCATTTTTTAATGAGGTTGACACAGTCAAAGAACTATCCTCATAATCCACCGTATTTACAGTATTTGATAGAAAATCAAAAACTGATGGATGATTAAGGTTGCTGGAATAATCTTCGTGGTAATCTGGAAGATGGGAGCGATGGTGGTAATCTTCCCATGGTGCCTCTCCTGTCATCATTGATTGAATGATTCCTTCGTTTGTAGAATGTACATGTGACCAAGGATCCGAAGAGGTGCCATATTCCTTAGACCTATCTATCCAAACACTCGATGAGCATTGATTTGGGTTTGCCCCCCAAGCCAAGAAATTTGATTGCTACAATATTTCTAAAATGGCGATGATCCATGCTGACAAAATGTTTAGGAATCTTTCGAATCCATTAGCTATAGAAGATTTCATATTGCAGGTTTCCATTGTGGCCACTTCCGCCATATTACTCGGAGGCAGTAGGGAAAAAGTACCCATTAAGGCAGGGTCTTTTAGGAGACCTACTCCGATATTTTGAAGCAAATGATTGCTTCCATGGATCATTGGATTGCTTCCTGTAACTTGTGAACTGTTGGGGAGAAATGTTTGTTGGTCGATGATTGTAATTCCTCCTTGAAAGGGAAATGCAATCTTCCTGAAGTAGGTCGACACAACTGCGGCCATGGCATATATCCAGGGCCTTCCCAGTAGGATGTTGTAATCGAGGTTTCCGTCGATTACTTCAACATCAATTTCTATGTTTTTTCCCCCTAGTTCAACTTTTAAGTTACTTAAAATCCCATATGGAGTGTATGATCGTCCATCAAATGCTTTTAACATTGTTGATGATCGCGACAAGGGTGGTGAGCCTAAATTTTTCCAGCAACTCATCGACATAATACATGTAGATGCCCCCTCATCAATAATTGTTTGATGAACAATTTTGTTGAGGGCTTTCACTTGAATAAGGAAATCTAGTTGAACTGGTAACTCAGGGTCATATCCTTTGTGATTAAAGGATACAAGATTGGAATTCGTTGGGTCAATCCCACCTATTACTGATAATAGAGCCTGCTTTTGGGAGGGGCAATTTTGCGGTACCTCAAGTGTCGACATAGCGGATGGCGATTGGGCCAGGTCCTCTACTATATTATAATTCTGTGCTATGTTGGCACAAGGATTAAATGTCGATTTGTGTACTACTCCCTTTGGCGGCTTTATCATTGGTTCAGGAATGATGGGTGGCACAACTTCTGTCAAAGTCGTTATCGAACTACTAGGTTGTTCATTAGCCTTGTTATTCAATAGTTGTGGATTTCTGTAATCTTTATTCCTTGTCAAAGCATTATTTTGCTGCTCCGAGATAGACAACATAAGCACTTGGGTTCGGGAAGCATTTTGATTAGCAACCAGTTTGGTTCTCGGGTTTGGAAACGGATCAGTCAATATTGCTGAGGTTTTTGAACTCTTAAAGAGTTTCTTAACTTCAGCTTTATGTGGACAATCTCTCGTCCGATGATCCTCATCGCATATATGACACACCGCAGGGGGTTTCCTTTGCCCAGAAGGGTTTGTAGAAGGTTTTCCAGGAGATGACTCATCTTGCTTCTTTTTTCTCCCTTTCTTTTTCTTCTTGCCCCCTGGTTGCTTCAGTTGTTTACCCTTGTCGATCGAAACGACATTTACTTCCGAGGCAAGAAGTTCCTCATTTGCATTTTGACCGGAAATATTACGGGCCTTTTTAGATGTAGCCTTTGTCGATTTTGTGTCTGTTGCGCCAATCATGCCATCGCCGGCATGAGAGTCATTGTTTGATTTAGGAGGAGGAGGAACTGAGAATTCTGGCCTAGGGGTGTCAGGTATTTTATCATAGAGCGTGCCGGACTGAGTGTAAATCAAGTCCAAATATTGCGCACGAGTGATAACTTGCTCTTCTGTGACAACTCCCCCTTTTTCCACATCTTCCGTGATGGAAAGTAGTAATGACTTGATAAACCATTCAGCTAAGAGCTGATCAAGAACATACGTTTTTACCATTCTACAACGACGTCGCCACTCATGTATATGATCATATATGTGAGTGGTCGTCGTCTGTTTGAAGTTGGTAAGGAGTTTTGTTCCTGTTTCGTACCTTATTGGTACTTGAAAATGGGTTTAAAAGGTTGTGACTAAGGTACTGAAGTTGTCGAATGAATCTCTAGGCAATTCGATGTACCATTTTGCCGCCAGACCAGTTAACGTCCTCTTGAAAAAGGCGAAGCCTTATCGAATCATCATTTAGGGTGTTTAATAAACAACACATATGAAAGGTCATCACATGATTCGACGGATATTCACCCGAATTTCCATTAAATTTAGGAATATCTGATGGAAGTTTATGTGGAATCGCTGGCCACCAAGGGGCGTAAGCGATTGGATCGTTTGTTAACCGATTTAAATCAGGTAACTCTAAAGTTTCCACAAAGGGTAACTGTTGATTCAGGTTAGGTGAAGCATACCCAGGATAAGATGGGATTGCCTGAGCAGTTGGTCTTTGCATACCGGCATAATGCATTTGATGCTGGTAACTTTGGTAAGGTTGGTGGGCATGACCATTGTAGAATGGTTGATTTTGACCGTTATGAATATACGACTGTCCACTATTTGCAAAGATTTGTTGCTCAGAACCTTGGTATACTTGTTGGAATTGCGGTTGTTGGTATTGCACTAGCCATGGTTGTGAATCCATGTGTTGTTGCCCGATACTAACAGTTTGACCAAGATGAGGGGTAATTGT
The DNA here is from genome assembly GCA_031772625.1 of Pinus tabuliformis. Taxonomy (NCBI): domain Eukaryota; kingdom Viridiplantae; phylum Streptophyta; class Pinopsida; order Pinales; family Pinaceae; genus Pinus; species Pinus tabuliformis. Next base: position 136,417,784 of record CM062809.1, on the reverse strand, counting down.
ACCCGTCTGAACCTGTGTCATTCCACCAATCGGCGATTGTGGCTGAGTCGCAGGGTCAAGGGGCTGTTGCATTACAACCTGAGAAACCTGAGGTTGGCATACAACATGCGGCACTTGAACTTGCGACACCGTCACAATAGCTGGCGTAGTTGGTATATTTGACATAGGTAAGCATTGTTGCATCGAGTATACAACTCTTGGTTGTTGAGGTAGTATTGGTACCCAACCGCTAGAAGTAATTCCAACATAACCCGAATTTTGTTGTGAACTCCTGTATGGTTGTCCTCCCGGAGGGGATAATGAAAGGGCATACTGCCCCCCATACGGTGGTAATGCAGAACTCAAGGGAATGGATTTCCCTTGAGGGCCGGACTGCCCAAATTGACCTCCAAATGGATCAATTTGTTGAGACTCAACATAAGAGTTCCCAGATATTATTTCGGATGAACAAACAGGAACAGACCATACCGTCGAAATGGCCCCTGAGTGGACTCCTTCTAGCGATTGAGAGCTAGTTGGGACAGATTGTATACCGGAAAACATTGTTGGAATGATAGCAGGGGGTTCTGCCATCGCTGTGTCAGATGACACAGTCCTAGATGTTGACGGTTGTTCAGACATTTCTAGTATATCCAAAAGATTACCTAGCGATTCTCCAGGAGCTTCCGTTGGCGGTAGACTAACTTCTGATGAAGAAGGATACAGAGTGATCCCGACTCCAAATTGCGATGGAGTACTAGTTGGAGGATCTTCCACAATCTCTTCTATGGAAATCAGACTAGGTGGAAGGGGTAGACCGTCAGGTCCGTAGAATATTTCTGGTGCCAAAGAAGGTATGGAATCGGCAGTGACATATGTTTGAGGAGCAAGACTCTCCGAACCGGTTGTAAATGGAACTGGTTCGGTAACACAAGTGTTTACCCTCAGACTAGGATCAGTACTACTATCCTTCTGTGGCTGCTAAGCTTCTTCTGTAGAGGCAGGGATTCCAGAAATGTTTGGAGTAACCGGAGTCTCTGATGTTGTTGGAACACTTGTTCTAACTTTAACAGGAGATTTGGAACCGGTTAAACGAGTTCGCTTTGTCCGTACTAGCTTCGATTCCGGAGACAAAGATGGTTGACTCATAAGCCTCCGCGAACGACGGGGTTTCAATTGACTTTCTTCCACGATTTCGGATTACTTGATCAACTAAAAATAAAGGGGAAGTATGCTTCCGAATTAAATGAATTTTAGATGCTTTGACACAACTTGTTTTTTCAATTTTTAAGAGTCGAGAAAAAACAAAAGATGACTCTAGTCTCCTTCGATTTTTAATGAGCCTGAAGTGACAAGAGCTCAGATGGACCTTTTCTGTTAAAGAGTCTTAAAAGGAACGAAAGGGACTGCTCTGGAAATCTAGGTAGAGGGATTACCAAACCAATCACAAAACTGCATAATACTTTTTACGGTACGGCAGTCAATCTTCCCGAATGTTGTGTTCAGTGCATTGCGATCGATAGGGCGGCAGACACGGCTTCCTATGGATAAAGGATTAAGCCTATTGGGGTCTCCCAAAATATACTCGACAGTACGTGGGAGCACAAGTCCGTACTGGCACTTATCGTCTCAAAGTGGAGGAATCACCCAACCATCAGTGAGAACAACAGTTACTAGGCTTTACGACGCCGGAATACATCTCTAGCCTAGACTTCTAAATGTTGTGCATTAAGTTCCAAAGCGTTGTTAGATTCATTGAATTTATTTTATAGTTGATCTTGTTTATGAAGTTTTCCTTTCAGGTTCACTGCGAGATGTAGATGTAATTCCTAAAATGCAATCTAAGATGATAAACAATCTTTTTATCTTCTTTGTGCAATGAAAATCCTAGCTACTGAGGAAAGAAAGATAGAATCTTTTCACAAAGAGCAAAGAGCACACTCTAAATGCACTTTCCTAAATCAAACCAATCAGACTGTCTATATGCAAATGCACATGCATGTATTTGTTTTCCACTTTCTTAGTATATGAATGCTAAAAAGAAAGTTGATGCACAAATTTGAATTTCTTTTCAAGCGACAAATATCAACAAGTTTCTTTTCGAAATCAAAAATGGAGACGATCACAACACCTTACGATTTTGAAATGAACACTTGTTTTCGACACTAGAAAAATCACAAATTCAGACCAAAAACAATAGTAACAGGATAATCGACCATCAAAAGCAATCAAACTCTTTCCTATGATCGAAATCGACACTTGCGACAGCTTCAAATCAAAGGACGACAGTACGATTACGCTACTTTTGCAAAGGAGAATTGAAAATGACTCAACAAACACACAAAAACATTTACAGTTCTTTTGTACAAAGGAGGCAGAATAACAGCAAGGAAAAGGGGTTTCAAACAGACATATACTGATCACAGGCAGCAAAATTCAGGAATAGAACTGGAAAGAATGAATCGCAGAAACCAAAACTGCACAAAGCCTAGTCTTATCAGCGCACCTGTAACACAGGGAATTTGAAATGCAGCGCACTTTCTCCACTCGGGAAGTGCGCTGAAGTTCAAATTCTCTGAATAGTACCTGCGCTGGGCCAGAAATGAGACTCTGTTTGGGTTCCAGGTCACAGTTTGCAGTTCAGTTCATGGGTTTTGGCCGAGCAAAAGGTAATCAGTAATGCAACAATCAGGGGTAGATCTAAGGAGGACCTAAGAGTTATCACAAGGGCAATTAGAGAGTTTGTGAATCAGTTGTTTAAATCATAAACCGATCCCATAGATGGACTGAAGTAGCATTTATCTACTTTTCATTTGCTATGGCAAATGCAGTTCGAATGCTACCTGTAAGTTTATGGAATAGACAACAAGGAAGATAAACAAACAAACTAATTCGTCCCCAGCGAAGTCGCCATTTTGTTACAGGGAAAAGTGTCTATATAGAACTGCTCTATCCCACTAAGGTGTGACAGCTGCCTTAGAAACAAACAGAGTAAAGCTACTTTTGTTTTTCCTTTATAAATTATAGATAGAGAGGAACAGAAATACCAACCTCTGTCTTGCGCTAATCTCCTGATTTGATTCCTCTATTCCTTGATAGTCTTTTGCTACTTGTTCCCTTGCACGCCCAGCTTCACAAAGTACCTGTAAGGTCACAGTAGCATAGCACTATACAAAGACATGGATCTATAATCATAAACAATCTAGGATCAGATGTAAATTGACCATACAAATGCAACAAACAATAATGACACAAGAGCATGGAGGAAAACTTGAATAGCTTTTATTGATAAACAAGAAAGAGCCAAGGGGAGTTACAACCAGTTGTTCTGACCCAGCATCAACCTCTCAGCAAGGAAGCCCCTCTTCACCTCATACAAAGCTTAGATCACCCAATAATCTGATGTTTGTCTCAAGAAACCAACAACAATTCCTTACAATATGCAAAATTCCAACCTCCAACCTCCTGGATCTCTAGGATGAGAGATCTATATATAGATATTTTCAGAGGTGTGAGTCAGCTCTGGGTTTTTTATTAGTGTCTTCTCTCTGATAGTTCTTGCTTCCATTTGGAGATATCATTGATCTCTACTCATCCTTGGGCGATTCTGAGAGGCAAGTGTCCCAGGAGAAGTTTCTGGAAGATTCCAAGATCATCCACCTCGCAAACTGTCTCCGCCACTTGTCTTTTCTCGTCCATCGCACCCCATAGAAGGGATTTTTGAAATGCATCGCACTTCCCATGTGTACAAGGTGCAATGCATCGCACCTTGGCCATGGAGCTAGTGAGATGATCCAGTTTTGACCAGTTCTGAGTAGTTTTTCATGGAGAACTTCTGGGAGATGATGTAATCAGCTGACCTTGTTCCTTTAGGGTATGAAACAAAACTTTTAGGGACTTAGGAGCCCTTAGTTTATGGACATTTATGCTTGGGGTTGCAGTGCCCAAAAATGTCTATAACAATAATGATGAAGTGGAATAGTTAGATGAGAGGTAAAATGGATCACCCAAACCCGAAAGAACAAGTGATTGAGTGAGGATATCCCAAACCCAACACAATAAACAAATGAGTGTCATGTTCAAGAGCGACATGCTGCCTATACAAGAGATGTTTCACTTTCACTTTTCCGCCACTACTTCTAGCGGGTACCTCTTTATTTTTACACAAGCTTGAAAATGATACCATATGATTGTCGTATAAGTTCACCCTTTGGATGAATCCATCCTAGTAAGTTTTACGAGTCCTAGGAAGGATAAACTCAGTCTTTTCATGATGACAAGTCTTTCGTCATTTAAATTTTATGAGTTTGATGAAAGGATAACTCAATATCTTTTGTTTGAAAAAGAGGCGAAAAAGAAAACCCCATCATGTCCCTTTTTCGTAATTTTTCTCTCGAATCCGAAAAGGTAGAAAATAATATTCGAGAGAACCTCCTAGCCATGTTCGACTAAGGTGTTCCTTTTTCATACAATAGTCTATCTCAATCCAGAAAAGGGTTAAACTTATACTAAGTAGACGTCATTTTGTTTACTTTTACAAGTTTGAAACGACAAGTGCTCGACAATATTTTCATATTCTAAGAGTTAGAAAAGAGCTTAAACATGACTCCTTCTGGAGGAACGAGTGGTATAAAAGGATAGCAATTGATTCCAGTAATGATGGACTTGCTCAAAACATGTAATGGTCAAGAGGCTGACTAATAAGACCACTCATCATAGATGTTCCTCAAGCATAGGTAAAACAACCAAGTGAAAGCATATGATCGGCCAAAGATATGGTAATGATGGAATGAAAGAATCAAGGCTCATGTGGCAAAAAAACCGACTGATAAAAATGTCATTCATGAGATGTAAAGTGGGAATGGTTTCATTTTTACACAATCTTGAAACATGGGAAAATATTCTTGAGGATACTTGAAGATGGTTTCATTTTTTCACAAGCTTGAAACATGGTAAAAAAATATGCTTGGATTTGGTTTCATTTTTACACAAGCTTGAAATGGAAACAAACTATACTTGGAATTGGTTTCATTTTTACACAAGCTTGAAACAGAAACAAACTACGCTTGAGATGAGTTTACATGCCCCCAACATAATGACTCAATTCAAGGTACATTCCCCCAAGCTTCATTTCAATCACCTAATTAGGCTACAGGTTAATAATAGGTGGATGGAATGAAGGTTCATTTGCGAGATCAAGTGAAATACTCGACTAGGATTTTACGATATCTAATCAAAGACTCGGATTGGAAGGGGGTTTATTTCAATTTTTAACGAGCTTGACACTGGAAAAGAACCATGCTCATGACACCTTGTTTCATTTATTAACGAGCTTGACACAAGTAAAGGAACTCTACTCATGGAGACTTATTTCATTTTTTAACGAGGTTGACATAGTAAAAGAATTATCCTCATATCCCTTATTTCATATTTTAAGGAGCTTGATACAATACAAGGAACTCTGCACCAAGGCCCTTTATCATAACCCAAAAGAGGCCATGGCTTCCAAGAGGTTCTGACCATATGGGAGAACAACACTCTGGAAGGGATACATATCCAGGGATCCAAATTAAAAATGGAGCTCCAATGCTCCCAGTACATGGTGTACTACATCATCCACTAGATCATCAGTAGATGTGGGCATGGAATAGGTGGTCACGTACTTAACCTATGGCAGGGGTGATACCGCTTGCACATAAGAACCATACAGGGATGATGGTTGATGGGGAGTTGATTCATGACCAATGAATATAAGTTGATCAATGATCACCATGCTTCCTTCATGTGGGAAACACATCACTTGAAAGAGAGAATAAATAAGAGCTCCCATGACATAAACATAGTCACGACCAAGGAGTAGATTAAAATCCAACGGGCCTTAGAAAACCATCACATCTATATAGATAGTCTTTCCTCCCAAAGTAATAGGTAACTTAGGAAGGATCCCTAATGGTTGATTGGTTCCTCTGTTAAAAGCTAACATATTTTGGGTGATAGGGACAAGTTGAAGAGAACTGAAAGCTTGCCAAGAAGTTGACGACATGATGTTAACATATGCACCCTTGTCTACGACTGTGTTAGGTATGACCATATGGTAAGCCTGTATGTAATCTGGAAAGGCACATAAGACAGAAGGTGATATCATGTCAGTCGAATCCAATCAAAAGAAGTGACTAAACTACTCAGGGGGTGTCATAAGAATGTGAGAGTTGTCCTTTTACTCGATGGGAATAGGAGAAATGCTCTCATGAACCTCGGGAACAGGAGGATTTCCCTCCAGTTCATTCGAAACTAAAGAAACCAGAAGAACCTGAGAAGTATGAGGTTCACTCTCTACCGGAAAAGTATGGTTAAATGAAGGTGGAGCTAGGTCTACCGTTCTCTCAACCAATGTTTGGTCAAGAATGGAGTTATGAGACTCACTTTTAGAGAGAGCGAGGTTGACCAAAGATGACTTTTGATCAATCACTAGATCAACTAGTGAAGGATTAGGGGAAATATTTCGATACCCGGTAGGAAGACAAGGTTGATAAACTGTAAGGTTTTCCAACTCTTTGGAAGCTTCATGCATAAGAGGAAAAAGGTGAATGGGATGATTACCTTCATACAACTTGCAAGGAAATTTGACTATTCCCTTTTTCCCATGAGCTTTATTGTTACTAATTGAGGGTTTATCACTGACATTATCTCCAAAGGCTAATGACAAAGGTTGATTTGAACTTGTAGACCACACTTCTAAGACCTTTGGAATACCATGACAATTCCGAAGAAGGTGATCACCCTTACATAACATGCAAGAGAATTTTACTTTCTGGGGCTGATTGGAAGAATTTTATACATCAGTTGCATCTGTAGCAATGGCTGCTTGGTTTCCCCCTTGCTTATTTTGCCTCTTCTTCTTCTTCTTGGCTTCCTGGTTACTAGAATCCATACTTTCACCAAGCAAAGAGGAAGAATGAGGTGAAGAAATAGGCGAAGAAGGCGAGGGGTCAACTTTAGGATCAAGATGAGGTTGATGTTGTTTAGGTGGAGGAGAACTCAGTTGAAAAGCAGTTTGGACACTCGGAATCACTGAGGTCGAAGATAACCAAACTGGCAGACCAATGGTCAATTCAAGAAGGGCCAACGTTGCCATATAAGGAGCACCATTATTTCTGAAAGAAGGAAAAGGACTAGGATTCCCATTAGAGGGGTTTCCTTGACTAGTAAACTCAAGAAATGTTGCCATTGGTATCAACCTAAGATATACTAAGGAGTATTTCCATAGGAAGGATGTTTTTCCGTAGTCAATTAATTGATTTTATAAATTAACAAAACAAAAATAAAAAAATGGGTAATCTACGCAAAAGGGTTTACCAAGTATTTGTGAACTGCAATATACACCCTAGCTGAAACCAAGGACTTAACGTACGGTAGCCAATCTCCCTGAATGCTATGTTCGGTGTATAACATTTATAAGGTAGTTGATTCAGTCACATGTGGCTAAGGGATAACAACCTAGTGGGGTCTCCCAATATATACACGACGGTACGAGGAGCACAAGTCTTTGTCAGATTTATCTAATGCAAAACCGTTCAATGAAAGCGTCCCTATATACTTATCATATTGAAGTGCCTCCGATATACCTGAAAGTACTGGAGAATCTTCTATATACTTCCATACTAGGATGATATTTCACCCCCAGGATACGCTGCAGGTTGTTAACGATAGTTGTTATGTTTAAAGACGTTGGAACACGTCTCTAGCTTAGACCTATAGATATTTGCGTTAAGTTCCAAATTCTCCTTAGGTTAATCGAGGTAAATTTTAATGTTTATCTTCAATTAAGTTTCGGTTTTAAGGCTCAAAATGATGTCACCTGAACACCTATGATGCAACTATATGAGAAAAGGAAATATTTTCATTTCAATGAAAGCTAGACTAATAAAGGGAAGAAATTTCGATCAATAATGCCACAAACAAAATGCATCATGCAAAATGCCTTCCACTAAATTTCACTTTCGTCTTCCAAATGCAATGCCAAAAGTAAAGAAGATGCAACTTTTTTGAAAGCAAAATGATTTTAACTTTACTAAGATTCACTTATATGAATTATGCTTTTCTTTTCATTTTGAATTAATTGATGCACCTAATACAGTTTTTAACTTTCAATCACTGAAAAATGTGATCGATATTCAATGATGAATCTCAAAAAATAACTTTTCAATGTAGCTAATCTAATGCATTTTCATGAAAAGTAAATTTATAAATGCAAGATAAAACAAATGCAAAATGATGTTTTCAATGATTTCTATAGAAAACAACACTCAATAGAACAACAAAACAAACATCTCAATGAAACCAACAAGCAACCAGCAATGACCAATTGACCAGAAACCCTAGAACTCAGTCAGATTTCACTTCGAAGCCAATGAGACAAATTTTACAAATTAATTAAGACAATCAATAAAAAAATACATTATAGACACACTGGAAAACCATTGACAGAGGGGAAAAAATACTAAGAACAAGAAGAAAAAACATTAATTTTTCATATCCTCGGGGATCATCGTGCCTGTTAAAGGCAAAAGGGCGATGTAAAGGTGATCAGTGTGACTGTAATTAACAAAACAACAATGACATTGCGATTGTTAAGACCAAACCTACAATGGGCAAGAAAAATGAGGGAAAAAAAAAAACTTCAAGATCAGAAAATGTTGAGTGTCCTCAAGCAATAACTAGTAAGTGAAAATAACTACAGAGAAGCAAACAAGCCAGAAAATTGATGGTTGGTCAAACTCATCACAAAATCAGGGTTAAGGATTGGATGGAAATGGTTATAGCTTCCCCAATGGAGTCACCATTTTTTGTCTAGGCAATCCTCTCTGCGGATAGAGATGATCGCTCTAGCCCAATGAGTGGGACTACCAACCTACGTGACAATATAATAGACTCTTTCCTAAGTTACAATCGAAATGAAAAGAGGAATATATCCTACCTCGTTCCAATGCTACAATGTCCTCCTTTGTTGAAGACCTCAAATTGCTTGCACCTCAGGCTCGATCCTATTGCTCACAGCGTTTGAATGCCTACAAAAGAGATCTAAGACACAACAAAGCATACAAGTACAAATAGTGTAATTGAATGTAACCTACTTAACAGATCAAGGAGCATTAAGATAAATGATGGATCAATACAAACATTTATGGAAAGTGAACTAACAGTTGTATATTAATAGAATAAAGGAGGAAGCATACAACCAAGCCTTGATGTCAATAGACTCTCCTTGAATGAATGTCCAAGTCCAAGCTTAAGCTCTCCAAGCACTCCTTCTCCAAATGTTTCTGGGAAAAGTAGTGTCTTGTCAAATGACTAGCCCTCCAGGTTTGGCAGGTACCATAGAAACAACAGTTTAAAGCAATCCAAGGATTTCTTCTATGTGTAACAGATAAGAGAAAGATAATGGAACCAACCTGGAACTTCCGCTTAATCCCTTGCTTGCTCTCTCTCCCCTTTGATATATCCTGCAACTCCTCCCCGTACTTAACACTCTTGGAGAGTACCTGCACAAGTACAGCAACAAATAACTGTCAAAGCATCGTGATCTATTACAACATAAACATTACAGAATCATATATATAATGAACAAATGATAGCATTCACAAATGATAACATTCACGATTGCACAACCATATGGAAGAAAACTTGAAGAACTTTATTAATAGAAGGGAGAACTACAACCCATTTTCTGATTCAGCATCATCCCCCCAGCTTCAATCCCTCTTCACCTCATGAAATAGCAAGATCACACCAACAATACAATGCTCTTTCCTCAATTACAAACTATCAGCACTTCCTTGCAATTCACAATATTCCAACATCTAGATCTCTTAGATGAGGGATCCATTTATATATGTGTGCAAGGGTGTGAGTCATCCATGGGGTTTGATTAGTGTCATTCCACTTGTTACAATTGGTTCCACTTGGAGATTTCTTGGATCTCTTACTCATCCCTGGGCGAATTCAGAGAGGCAAGTGGCACAGGAGAAGTTTCTGGAAGATTCCATGAACAACCACCTAGCAAACTACCTCGGACATTTGTCCATCCTCGGTCATCTACCCTATAGAAGGCCCAAATATTATGCATTGCACTTTGCCAGTGGAGCACTCAGTATGGTTCAGTTTAGGCTATTTCTGGATGGTTTCTCAGATGGAACTTTTGGGGAATGATGTATTCAGATGACTATGTTCCTTTAAGGTATGAAACAACTCTTTTAGGTGTTGATGAGCCCTATTTTATTGACATATAAGTTTGGGGTTGATGTGCCCAAATATGTCTATAACAGTTGCCCCCTAAAGCATGAAGTCGTAAATATTGATGTCGGGTGAAATGCTTTATCATGAGGATCCGAAGTTTCGAACTGGAAGGTGACCTGCATAAGTTACAATACAATACATCATCATAATATAATTTTCATGATCTAGCTGAGGGAGGCATTCCCATGCTCAGCTTTATAAATTCATTTCATGTACATAGATCAGATAGTCATTTGTAGATACAGACTAGTGATTCTTCAGATATAGAGTCATCATCCATGGTTAGGATGACCATCTGTGTAGAGCCTTTGTACATTTGATGTTTTTATGTCCTTGAATATATCGCAGCCCGGATGGATGAAACTAGATCCGGGGTCTTCAAACTCGTTCAATCTTCGCTCGATGTACAAGTCAATCCATGTGAAGAGATGTTCTGAAGTCGAACATGGAAAGACATCGCCTGATTACCAGCCAATGATGTAAGTTGTTAACAGATGCGAGAGGAATCACCGATAATGATAATGACCCTCAAGGTACTATAGTACAATTCACGTGGTGTGAATATATAATCCGATGTAAAACACCACGCAAAATCTTTCGGTCGAAGGCCATTAATGTCAACCTGTCGCCGGAAGTGAGAAAATTTCCATTGATGTATGCAAGCTTCAAAGCACTGAAAGGGGTGTTTCTAAGTCAATTTCTTGGATAATGAGCTGATGTCGACAAGAAGTGACTCATCGTAGGAGGGCCTTGATGTATCCCACATCTACGACACAAAACGAAGAAAATGATTTCTGGAGGTGAAAATGAACTGACAACACAAGGTTCAGGAATGGCAGTCATAAAAAAATGAAGGTTGGAGGTATTGCAGCGGATGAGACATTAATTGGATGGTGTTTTCTCAACTGAATGACTTCTCTTGAACATGTTGGCAACACTAAGATGAGTTGGTAGCGTTAACTCCAAAATATGGATGGTATGAAAGACCAATGGTGAGATGACCGGTGAACAGCTTAACCCAACCCAACTCAATAATGGAGATGAAGTGAAAGTGTCATGTTCAAGAGCGACTTGCTACCATAAATTATTCAAGTTTTTTCCCTTTTTCCCCAGTCATTGTTGACCAGTACCTCTTTATTTTTGTCAAGCTTGAGGAGGATAACATATCCTTGTTCTATAATTTTCCCTTCAGGTAAACCTGTCACTATTTGATGTTTTAACAAGTCTAGTGACAGTGAAACTCGGTCTCTTCTAGGTGGACGAGTTTGTCGCTATTGATTTAACGAGTTTAACGATGAGGATAACTCATTCCTTTTTATGTTTAAAGAGTTTGAAAAGGGACGAAAAGAAAACTCCATAAGTTCTTTTTCGTAAAATAATCCCTCAGGTCTGAAAATGGATAAAATAATACAGGAGGGATGACTTTTCCAGTCACTTTAACGAGCTAAAAAAGACAAGCGCTCGACAATCTTTTCATATTTAACGAGTCTGAAAACGGTTTAAAGAGGATTCGATTTTGAGGAACGAGTGGTGTCAAGGGTAGCAACTGGTTCCGGTGATGTTGGAACTTCTCAAAACATGTTGATTTCTGTGAAGAGGCTGGCTAATAAGACCACTCATTGCAACTGTTCCTGAAAAAGGTAAAACAACCAAGTGAAAGCGTATGGTCAGCCGAAGAGATGGTGGTGATGAGATGAAAACAACCAAGGCTCAAAAGGCTGATAGAATGGCAATCGCAAGGATTTAAAAATTGAAAATGGGTTCATTTTTAGACAAGATTGAACCATGGGGAACTATGCTTGGCTTCAGTTTCATTTTTAAACAAGCTTGAAATTGAAAACTATGCTTGGATTCAGTTTCATTTTTACACAAGCTTGAAACGAAGAAACTATGCCTGGATTCGGTTTCATTTTTACACAAGCTTGAAATGAAAAAACTATGCTTGGATTCAGTTCATTTTTACACAAGCTTGAAACAAAAAACTATGCTTGAAAATGGGTTTGCATGCCCCTAGCATGATGAAAGGGAGAGTCTCTTGTAATCAGATGGAAGTCACTGTGGTGAGGTAGGACGGCTTCATCTAGAATAGACAAAACACCTCTTTGGCTTCGTCCAGAATAGACAAAGGTGATGGTGTGTCACACCAATCACATAACCTACAAGGAAACTTATCTTTACAACTAGGTGCATGCCCCCCAAGCTTCATTACATTGAAAAGATTAATCCTGCCTATCAGGTGGATGGAATGAAGGTTCAAGCGATACCGCTGATGTAAATGGACCATTTAGGGATGATGATTGACTTAGAGCTATGTTTGGACTAGGAAATGAAAGCTGGTCAACAGTGAAAATATTGCCTTCATGCGGGAAACGCATCACTTGAAAGAGTGTTGAAACAATAGCTTCCATGTTATAAACATAGTCATGCCCAAGAAGTAAATTGTAATCTAATAGCCCTGGGACTACCATCACATTCAGATGAACGGTTTTCCCTCCCAAAGTGATAGTGTTGTGGGGAAAAATGCCTATGCAGGACGATCCTATCCACCTAAGGTGTGACAGTACCTTAGCAACAAACAGAAACAGTTATTCTAGTATTCTTCCTTTATGAATTAAGAATGAAGAGAGATGGATGGACTAACCGGTGTCTTCCGTTTGTCCCTCGATCCAGTTTCTCTTCTCTTTGGGAGTTCCCAGCTACTTGCCTTCTCACTCGCCCAGCTTCAAAAGGTTTCTGCAAGATCACAAGAAGAGAACACTACACAAAGACATAGATTCATATTCATAACTAGTTCAAGATTAGAAATAAACTAAACATACTAATGCAATCATACATCAAAGATACATCAGTATATAGGAGAAACCAAGATAGCTTTATTGATGAATAACAAGGTTCAGGAAGAGATACAACCCAGAGGGCTCCAATCCAGCATCTCCTTCCCAGCAAATGGAATTCCTATCTTCACCCCCTTCAAAGCATTAAGCACCCAATGATTCCAATCTCAAACCAACAGCAATTCTTTGCAATAACAAAATTCCAGCCTCTAGATCTCATGGAGGAGAGATCCATATATAGATGTTTGGAGAGAGGATGAGTCAGCTTGAGATCTGACTAGTGTCCTCTCCCGCTGTCAGTTCTTGATTCCACTTGGAGGTTCTTGCTTCCACTTGTAGATTAGGAACCTCTTACTCATCACCAGTCGAATTCACTGAGGCAAGTGTCATTGAGGAAGATTCTAGAAGCTTCCTGGGTCTTGACACCTCTTGGAATGAACTTGCCATTTGTCAACTCTCGCTCAGCGCACCCTGGTAGTGCTTCTACCTGCATTGCAGTGCAGGTAGCCAGTGTTGGCTTTGACATTCAGCGCAGACAGCTGGTGGAGCCACTGAATTGATCCTGAATTGACTTGTTTTTGAGCAGTTTCTGGTGGAGAACTTCTGTGAATTGCTGTGGTTTATTAGTCTTGTTCCTCTAGGGGTAGGAACAACATGTTTAGGGACTTTGGACCCCTTAGATTATGGACATTTTATGCTTATAGCTGTAAGGCACAAAAATGTCTATAACAGTTGCCCCCTAAAGTATGAGGCCGTTTATCGGGTGAAATGCTTTATCAGGAGGATCCGAAGTTCATCCAATGCTGGGAGGAGACCTGTAGTAATATACAATTCAATACATTATTTTTCATACTGCTTTCATGATCTAGCTGAGGCGGGTATTCCTATGCTCAGCTTTATAAATTCATTTTTCTATACATAGAACAGACAATCGTCTGATGGTAGACTGATAATTTTGATGAAATTATCATCCTTTGGGTAGGATGATTATCTGTTGCAATGATGTACATGTCAATGTCTTTATCTTTCCTGAATATATATCGCAGCCCGGATGGATGAAACTAGATCCGGGGTCTTCAAACTCGTTCGATCTTCACTCTAAGTACAAGTTGATCCATGTGAGAAATGTTCTGAAGTCGAACATGGAAAGACATTGCTTGATTACCGGTAAATGAGGTAAACCGTTAACAAGCGCGAGAGGAATCACCGATAATGATAATGACCCTCAAGGTACTGCAGTACAATTCACGTGGTGTGAATAAAGGACTTAGCGTCAAACACCATGCAAAATCTTTTGGTCGAAGGTCATTGATGTATACCTGTCGCCGGAAGTGAGAAACTTGCCATTGAGGCATGCAAGCTTCAAAGTACTGAAGGGGTTGTTCCTAGATCAACTTCTTGGATAATGAGCTGATGTCGACAAGAAGCAATCCGTCAAAGGAGGGCCTTAATGAATCCCACATCAATGACACAGAACGGAGCTAATGATTTTGATGGAGGTGAAAACGATCTGTGACATATGATTCAGGGTGGCGGTCATGAAAGGATGAAGGATAATGTACGGCAGTGGATGGGACACGGTTGACTTTTCTGAACAACTTCTCTTGAACATATGGCGACACTGATGCGATGGATCGGTAGCATTACCCCAAATATGGATGGTATGGCGAGACCATGGATGTGACCGGTGAATGAAACAACCCAACCCGATTGTGGTACGGAGGAAAAGTGTCATGTTCAAGAGCAACTTGCTACCATCAAAGTTTTCTTGAGTTTCTCCCAATTTTTCCCCAGTCATTGCTGACCAGTACCTCTTTATTTTTGTCAAGCTTGAGGAGGATAACATATGCTTGTTCTATAACCTGCCCTTCGGGCAAGCCCATCGCTATGTTTTAACGAGCCTAGCGATAGTGAAACTCGTTCTCATCTAAAGACAAGTTTGTCGCTATTTAATGATTTTAACGAGTCTAACGACAAAGATAACTCGGTCCTTTTCATTTTTAGAGAGTCTGAAAAGGTACATAAAGTTAACTCCAAAAGTCCTTTTTCGTCATCTAATCCCTTAGGTCCGAAAAAGTATAAAACAATACAGAAGGGATGAGTTTTCGATAGTTTTAACGAGCCAAACAAAACAAGCGCTCGATCTTTTTGTGCAATAATCCCTCAAGTCCAAAAAGATTAAAATCTAGAGGAGGGATAGCACTTCCTGTCCCTTTAACGAGCTGGAAGGCCAAGGACTCGGCAATCTTTTCATATTTTACGAGTCAGATGAAAAGAGCTTAAAGAAGACTCGACTTTTGAGGAACGAGTGATGAAGCAGGTTAGCAGCTGATTCTAGGTACAGGTTGGAATTTTCCAATCACGGCAGTGTCACAAGGATGGCTAGTGAAATCACTCTTCGCAGCTGTTCCTCAAAATGGGTAAACAAACATATGGAGGTGAATGATCGGCCAATGGAAAAGTGGAGGTGACGGGCAAACACGACCAAGGCTTTAATGGCTGATAATGTTACATTCACTGTGGTTATCTACCGGGATAGTTCATTTTTTAACGAGCTTAAACGCGGGTGGAAACATTTGCTCGATCTTATGTTTATTTTTTAACGAGCATGAACTATGTGCTAAAACTGCTCGGATCTTGCGCTTATTTTTTAACGAGCATGAACTGTGTGCTAAAACTGCTCGATCTTGCGTTTATTTTTTAACGAGCATGAACTGTGTGTTAAAACTGCTCGATTACCCAGTCATATGATAAGAATATCTCATTAAGATTCTATTTTTTATGGAGCTTCATCTTACAAAGCTATGCCCCGCATCCTTTCGTTATGCAAGTTCGGAAACGACTAATCCTACGAGTTTAAAGGGTTAGACCTACAGGTTTAAAGGGAGGACCTAAAAATTTAAAAAATAAATAGCCGTCCCTTGCTTGCACTTCGAAAGGTTTGCATGCCCCCAGGTATAAAACAGAGTTTCAAGGTTACCCCTACTTTAGTCCGGCAAAACAATTGTTTTACCGAGAGAGGCCTACCTCTTTCATGTTACCAAAGATTGCTCCATTCGCGGCCACGAATAAAACACTTCCTCGGTGATGTCTACCGAAATAGACAAAGGTGAGTGATGATGCCCGCCAACTCACATAACTTTGACAAAAGAATCTTATTCTAGAACAACCCCTCTTCCACTCACGGACAGGGTACGGACTAGTCATATTCTCCCGCGGAAACCTACCCTATACCCAGAGTTTTCCTGCCGAAGCAGACCAGGACGCATGCCCCCTGGGTTCCAGTCATATCCTCCCGGATTACTCGCGCTCATCAGGAGGATGGACCATGGGTTGAGACATTTCTTGCGTGAAGAGACCATTTAGGGATGGTATATGACTATTTGCGATGCGTGATCCGGGAAATGAAAGCTGGTCCACGAGCTTGACCACTCTTCCTTCGTGCGGGAAACACATTACTCTAAAGAGTGATGGGACGATGGCTCCCATGCAATATATATAGTCTCGTCCAAGGAGTAGGTTATAATCCAAGGGTCCTTGAACGACCATCACGTTCATTTGAACGGTCTTCCCTTTCAATGTTATGGGCACATTGGGGAGGATCCCTAAAGATCGACTGGTTCCTTTATCAAAGGCTGATAGATTTCTCATTTCAGGCAAAAGCGCTGGCGAACCAAGCGCTTTCTAAGCAATAGAGGAAAGGATACTCACAGATGCCCCCTCATCAATGATAGTGCCAGCCATTACCATTCTGTATATTTGAACGATAATTCTGAATGGTATGCTTGCTGGCAAATGGGGTCTGCCTAGTTGGTTCCAGTCGAACGAGACAACTAGGTTGCTTGGTGGTGGGACTGAATAGATGGCCGGGTATGACTCTGACGAAGTTCCTTCCTGCGATGAAGGAATGGGCAAATTGCCCCTTTGTTCGTCGGAGTCTGTGTTGATGAAGAGAATTTGGACGGTGTCGTCTTTATTCTCCTCTGTGATGGTATCATTCGAAGATAGAGCCTCTGAAGGCAAAACCGGGTCAACTGCCACCTCAACCTTTTGACTTTCGTCAGGTATGGATTCAGACGGTTCATCTTCAATGATAGGTACTTCGGCTGACCACCTGGGTGGGCCAGCCGGGTTCTCAACTAGTGAAGGACTTGGCAGGAGTTTTTGATATCCAGGAGGAAGTTGCGCTCGTAAAATCGGGCGATCTTCCAAAACTCTTTTAGCCTCGTCTAAGAAGGGACAACGGTGGATGGCATGGTCGCCTTCACACAGTTTGCAGGGAAATCTAGTTTTCCCTCTCTGTCCTGGGACTTCACTTTCACTAGTTGACGGTGAGCTGTCAACATGGCTATCAGAGGTTGACGCCACCGAATTGTGCAAACGGGGAGACCAGTCCCTTAGTATCCGAGGGATGCAGGGACAATCTCTGTGGAGGTGGTCTCCCTTGCATATGACACATGGCGATTTAGGCCTAGTCAGTGCTGTGTGTGGATTTTTGTCAGACGCCACTTGTTTGCCCCCAGTCGCCTTTGGCTCCTTCTTCTTCTTTTCTTTGTTCTTCTTTTCCTTCATCTCCTTAGGAACTCGGTTTTTTGTTCTACCATTTCCGTCAAGCGAAGAGGAAGGAGGAGAGGAAGAATTAGATGAAGTAGAAGGCTGGTGAGCAACTCTGGTCTGGTCTAACTGTTGACTCGACTGTTAAGGAATAGTGGTGTTTTGAACGACATTGGTTGAGAAGAGCCAGACCGGCAAGCCAATTTTCAGTCCTGGAAGCGACAATGTGGCCATATGGGGCGCACCAACATCTCCCCAAGAGGAGAAGGGACTAGGATTTCCACCAAGGGGAATTCCTTGGTTGGTGTGCTCCATTTTCTCAACCTAAAGATCAACGCAGGAATAAAGGGTGATTGTTCCGTTTAAAATAAATTTTTAACGACGCTTAGACACAACTTGCTTTTTCAATTTTAAAGAGTCGAGAAAAAGCTAAAGATGACTCTAGTCTCCTTCGATGTTTTAACGAGCCCGAAGTGACAAATGCTCGGATGGACTTTTTTCGTTATAGAGTCTGAAAAATGCCAAAAGGAACTGCTCTGGAGTTTTAGGCAGAGGATGTGCCAAACTTTTCGCAAAACCACAGAATACTTTTTAGGGTACGGGCGGTCGATCTTCCTGAATGCTGTGTTCAGTGCATTGCGATCAATAGGGTGGCCGACACGGCTTCCTAAGGATAAAGGTTTTATGCCTATAGGGGTCTCCCAATATATACGCGATGGTACGTGGGAGTACAATCCGTACTGGCGTTGTCGTCCCTCAGGAGGAATCACCCACCATCAACGAGATCGACAGTCACCAGGCTTTACGACGCCGGAACACGTCTCTAGCCTAGACCTCTATGTTGTGCGTTATGTTGCAAAGCGTTGTTAAGTTCATTCAATTTATTTTAGGTTGATCTTTTTAGAAGTTTGCCTTTTGAGGTTCACCACGAGATGTATGATACAATTCCTAAATGCAGTCTAAAGATGATAAGAAAGCTTTATATCTTTTCAACTTATGAAAATCCTAGCTACAAAGGGAAAAGAAAGACACCATCTTTTCTCAAAGAGCAATCAGCACACTCTAATGCCCTTTTCCTAAATCAAACATGCAAACTATCAAGATGCAAATGCACAATGCAGGTGTTTGTTTTCCGCTTTCTTAGTATTGATGCCTACAAAGAAAGCTTTTTGCACAACTTTGAATTTGCTTTTAAATGACAAATACAAACAAGTTTACTTTTTCGAAATCAGAGAGGGTAGAAGAGATTACAACACTTAATGATTTTCGAAATGAATACTTGTTTCGACACTTAAAAGAGACAAACTCAAACCAAAAGCAAAAGTAAACGTATAATCAACTGTAAATAGCCAATGAACTCTCTCCTAAGATCGCAATCAACAGATCTGAATCAAGGGCTACAGGATGACTATTTCACTCTTGCAAAGGAAAACTGTAAATGACGCCACAAACACATAAAAACACTCACAGTCTTTTTGTACAAAAGGAGGTGGAATTTAAGCAGAGAAAAGGAGTTATCAGACTGGTACCTATGCTGGTTACAGGCTGCAAAAATCAGAGATCAAAACAAGGCAAAACAGAGCAAAGAACCCCAGCTGCACAAGGCGTAACTGGATCAGCGCAACCTCAACACAGGGGTTTTGACATTCAGCGCAGGTAGCCTTCACGGGACCTGCGTTGAAATGCAGAACCTCTTCACAGGGTCTGTGCTGAAGGAGAAATGAGAGTTTCTCACTGGGTTCTGGGTCACAGATTGCTGATTAATCTACTGTTTCAGGCCAAATAAAAGCAACAAGCAAGGTGCAATCAAAGGGATGCTTTGAGGGGTTACTAAGATCTATCACAAAGGATCATCAAATCATTTGTGAGTCCATTGTTCAGATCATAGACAAATCCAGTGATTGGATCAAAGCACCAGTTGTCTACTTTGCATCTGAGAATAGCAAATGCAGTTCGATTGTTGCTGTTGAGTCTATGAAACAAACAATGATGGGAACACAAATAAAATGACTAAACAGATTTCCCCAGTGGAGTCGCCAATTTTTTGTGGGGAAAAATGCCTATGCAGGACGATCCTATCCACCTAAGGTGTGACAGTTCCTTAGCAACAAACAGAAACAGCTATTCTAGTATTCTTCCTTTATGAATTAAGAATGAAGAGAGATGGATGGACTAACCAGTGTCTTCCGTTTGTCCCTCGATCCAGTTTCTCTTCTCTTTGGGAGTTCCCAGCTACTTGCCTTCTCACTCACCCAGCTTCAAAAGGTTTCTGCAAGATCACAAGAAGAGAACACTACACAAAGACATAGATTCATATTCATAACTAGTTCAAGATTAGAAATAAACTAAACATACTAATGCAATCATACATCAAAGATACATCAGTATATAGGAGAAACCAAGATAGCTTTATTGATGAATAACAAGGTTCAGGAAGAGATACAACCCAGAGGGCTCCAATCCAGCATCTCCTTCCCAGCAAATGGAATTCCTATCTTCACCCCCTTCAAAGCATTAAGCACCCAATGATTCCAATCTCAAACCAACAGCAATTCTTTGCAATAACAAAATTCCAGCCTCTAGATCTCATGGAGGAGAGATCCATATATAGATGTTTGGAGAGAGGATGAGTCAGCTTGAGATCTGACTAGTGTCCTCTCCCTCTGTCAGTTCTTGATTCCACTTGGAGGTTCTTGCTTCCACTTGTAGATTAGGAACCTCTTACTCATCACCAGTCGAATTCACTGAGGCAAGTGTCATTGAGGAAGATTCTGGAAGCTTCCTGGGTCTTGACACCTCTTGGAATGAACTTGCCATTTTTCAACTCTCGCTCAGCACACCCTGGTAGTGCTTCTACCTGCGTTGCAGTGCAGGTAGCCAGTGTTGGCTTTGACATTCAGCGCAGACAGCTAGTGGAGCCACTGAATTGATCCTGAATTGACTTGTTTTTGAGCATTTTCTGGTGGAGAACTTCTGTGAATTGCTGTTGTTTGTTAGCCTTGTTCCTCTAGGGGTAGGAACAACATGTTTAGGGACTTTGGACCCCTTAGATTATGGACATTTCATGCTTATAGCTATAAGGCACAAAAATGTCTATAACAGATAGGTAACTTAGGAAGGATCCCTAACGGTCGACTGGTTCCTTTGTTAAAGCCTAACAGATTCCGCGTAACAAACATAAGCAGTGGCGAACCAAGCGCTTTCCAAGCAGTTGAGGACAGGATACTCACTGATGCACCTTCATCTATAATAGTGCTAGACATGATCATTTTACAAACTTGCACTATCGTTATAGACATATTTGGGCACTGCAACCACAATCACATATGTTAATAAACCAAGGGCTCTCAAACCCCTAAAAGTGTTGTTTCATACCCTAAAAGATCAAGGTCAACTGATTACATCATTTTCTAGAAGTTCTCCCTGAAAAACTTCTCAGAACTGGTCAAAACTGGACCATACAGATTGCTCTATGCTGAGGGTGCGATGCATCTCACCTACTACACACAAAGGGTTCGATGCATATTGAAAAGCCCTTCTGTAGGGTGAAATGAGTGAGAGCAGACAAATGGCAGAGACAGTTTTCTAGGTGGAAACTCAAAGAATCTTCTAGAAACTTCTCATATGACACTTGCCTCTCTGAATTCACCTAGGGATGAGTAAGAGATCATGAAATCTCCAAGTGGAACCATGAACTATCAGCGAAATGACAATAATCAAAATCCCAGAAGCTGACTCACTCCCCTGCAAACATCTATATATGGATCCCTCATCCTAGAGATCCAGAAGCTGGAATTTTGTAATTTGGAAGGAAGTGTTGTTGGTTTCTCTTTGAGACATTGTATTGTTGGGTGATCTTGCTTTTTATGAGGTGAAGATGGCTCTCATGTTGGGAGGATGATGTTGGATCAGATAGCTAGGTTGTAATCCTCTCTTCTACTACTTCTATCAATAAAGCTATTTGAGTTTTCCTCCATATACTTGTATATTTCTTAATCTTGTATTTGTGTATGCATTTGTATGGTTAATGTACATCTGATTCTACATTGTTTATGGTTATAGATCTCTATGCTTTGATGGTATTTTGCTGCTTTGATTCTACAGGTGTTCTTTGAAGCAGGACAAGTGCGAAAGGAGTGGCAAAGCTCTATCAAAGGAGAGAGGAAACAAGTAAGGAGCCAAGCGAAAGATTGAGGTTGGTACTTTCTGCTTCTCTCTCATCTATCTCTCATAAAGGAAAACACAAGTTACTTTGAATTGTTCATTTCTAAGATAGCTACCCATCTTAGTGAGACTAGTAGTTCTAAATAGACACTAGTTTTCCTGATAAAAAAATGACGACTCCACTGGGGAATGAATAATTTGTTTTGTTTGATTATTGCTTGCTTTATAAACTACAGACAAAGCCTGAGGTAGCCAGCTAGCCTTCGAAACACCTTTGCTATGCAATTGCGAAGTAGATAATTGTTGCTTCAGTCAATCTCCGAGTTGGTTTATGAACTAAACATCTGACTTACAAAGCATCCTAAGTGCCCTTGTGGTAGCTCAGAACCTCATCAGATCCTACCCTTATGCTTTGTGTTTACTATCCATCATTACTTAGCCTAAATCATTGAACTTAGCTACAAGTTTTGAGCAAAAACCAAGCTTAGTTTCGCTCCCTAACCCATTGCACTGTCTGTAACTATGCAACTTGGATGCATCACACCTCCCATGTGTTGCAGGTGAGATGCATCCCTGTTTCCCTGTGTTGCAGGTGCGATGATTGAGTAAACTGTGTTTTCTTCTCTGAAATTTGGTTTTTTTCTCTCTCTTTTCAGCTTTATTCAGTAGTTTTGTTCCATGATCAGTACATTGTTGCTGTAACCATCTTCCTTCACATTATTTCAGCCTCCATCAGTTAGGAATTGTAAATGCTTTTGTGTATTTGTCGACCATTTGCAATCCTCCTTTGTCGAAAGTAGCCTAATCGAACTGTCATTTTTTATGCAAGTGTCGTAATTGTCATTCTGAATCAAAAGAAGAGTGTTGTAAAGTCTTCCTCTTCTAGATAGTTCATTGTACTTTTTTCATTGTGCTTGATTTTGAAATTATTAGTATTTCAAGTGTCGAAAACAGTTTTAAATTCAAAATTGAAAAGTGTCGTCTTAGTCTTCCTTTTGTTTTTAGTACTGTCGCTTCGAAAGAAAATAGTTTAGATCTGTACTTAGCTTTCTTTTTTGTCCTTCAAACATTAAGAAAGCGGAAAAAAAATACATGCATGTGCATCTCCATTTTGACTGCTTGCAAAATTTGGTTTAGGAAAGTGCATTTAGTGTGTGCTCTATGCTCTCTGTTGAAAGAAAAATCGTTATCTTCTTTCCTTTGTAGCTAGGATTTTCATTGCTAAAAGAACATAAATGACTATTTATCATTTTAGATTGCATATTTAGGGATTTCACATCTACATCACACGGTGAACCTTGAAAGACAAACTTCTAAGCAAGATCAACCATAAAATAAACCTTAATGAACATAAAAACGCTTTGGAATCTAACGCAACACATCTAAAAGTCTAGGCTAGAGACGTGTTCCAGCGTCGTAAAACCTAGTAACTATTGTTTTCATCGTAGGTTGGGTGATTCCTCCTCTTTGATACAAAAAGTGCCAGTACGGACTTGTGCTCCCCGTACCGTCGAGTATATATTGGGAGACCACAATAGGCTATTATCCTTTATCCTTAGGAAGCCGTGTCTGCCACCCTATCGATCGTAATGCACTGAACACAGCATTCGGTAAGATTGACTATTGTACATAAGTCCTTGGTAATTTCTCTATCATTTATCACCAAGGTGTATTTTTCAGTTTTACGATCGATTTTGTAAACCCTCTAACTAGACTTCTAGAGCAGTCACTTTCGTTCCTTTTCGACTCCTTAAAGAAAAGTTCCATCTGAGCACTTGTCACTTTAATCTCATTAAAAATCAAAGGCGACTAGAGTCACCTTTATCTTTTTCTCGACTCTTAAAAATTGAAAAAGCAAGTTGCGTCAAAGTGTCTTAAAATTCATGTAAATCGGAATAACATTTTTCCCCTTTAATTTTTGAGTTGATCAAGTAATTTGAAGTTGTGGAAGAAAGTCAATCAAAACCCCGTCATTCATGGAGACTAGAGAATCAACCTTCTTTGACCCCGAAAATGAAACCATCCCGGGCAAAGCGTTCTCGTTTAACTAAGTCCAATTCACCTAATTTATTTGAAACTTGCATTTCAACATCGTCAGAGACTACAGTTACTCCAATTATCTCTGGTACATCTGCCTTTACAGAAGAAGTTTCGCAGTTACAAGAGGACATTAGAACTGATCCTAGTGTAATGGTAGACACCTCTATTCCTGAAGCAACTCCACCTAGGACTGATCAAGAAACTGAAGTTCACTTACCTGAACATCTGGAAGTTGAATTCCAGAATTCAGAAGGTGTCACCCCTCCAGTATCTGTTACTGCAGAAGCTACACTTTCTTCGGCTCCAGAAATATTTTACGGACCTGACGGTCTACCTCTTCCACCTGGATTGATTGCTATAGAAGAGATAGTAGAGGATCTTCCACCCAGTACTCCAGTGCATTTTGGAACTAGGATCCACTTACATCCTTCTACTACAGAATTTAGTTCTTTTTCATCATAAGTTCCCGTCGAATCGCTAGGAAATCTTTTGGATAGACTAAACATGTCTAAACAACCATCAACATCTAGGATTGTATCAACCGACACAGCTATGGTGGAGCTTCCTGCTGCCATTCCTACAATGATTGCTAGTATACCATCTGTCCCGACAAGTTATCAACAACAAGCCTGAGTCTAATCAGGGACTGTTTTGACGACATGGTCAGTTCCTATTCCTTCATCTGGATTCTCATCTGGTATTTCTTATGTTGAAACTCAACAAGTTGATCCAATGTGTCTTCAAAGGACAATCTACCATTTCAGTACTGGATTGCCACCATATGGGGGGCAGTATGCCTTTTCATTGTTCCCTCCTGGAGAACAACCATATGAGAGTTTACAACAAAGTTCAGGTCAAACTGGAATTACATCCAGCAGTTGGGTACCAATACTGCCTCAACAACCAAGGGTTGTATATTCAATGCAACCAATCCATCATGTGTTGAATATTCCCACTACACCTACTATTGTGATTGTATTGCAAGTAGAAGCGCTACCTGTTGTATGTCAACCTCAAGTTTCTCAGGTTGCAATACAACAGCCTCTCGTCTCAATGATTCAATCACAACCTCAGGTTAGAGCCTCCTTATCTGGAGCGACTCAGGCTCAAACAGGTACTATCACCCCTCATCTTGGTCAAACATCCAGTATTGGACAACAGAAAATGGCCTCACAACCATGGCTGGTGCAATATCAACAACCGCAATTCCAGCAAGCTTACCGAGGACCTGAGCAACAAAGCTTTGCGGGTAATGGGCAGCCATATATTCAAAACGGTTACCATCAATCATATCATAATGGTTATGTCCATCAACCTTATCAAAGTTATCAGCATCAAATACATTATGCTGGTATGCAAAGACCCACTGCTCAGGCGATCCCATCTTATCCTGGGTATGCTTAGCCAAACCTGAATCAACAGTTGCCTTTTGTCGCAACTCTAGAATTACCAGATCTGAATAGGCTAACAAATGATCCAATATTCCTCATAAACTTCCGTCTGATATTCCTAAATTCAATGGAAATCCAGGTGAAGATCCATCGAATCATGCGATGACCTTTCATCTGTGGTGTTCATCCAACACTCTCAATGATGATTCGATTATGCTTTGCCTTTTTCAGCGAACGCTAACTAGTCCGGCATTGAAATGGTACATCAAATTGCCTAGAGCTTCATTCGATAACTTTAGCACCCTTGCTGCCACCTTTTTAACCCATTTTCAGTTACCAATAAGGTACGAAACAGGAACGGAGCTTCTTACCAATTTTAAGCAAACGATAGCCACTCACATATCTAATCATATTCATGAGTGGCGATGTTGTCGTTGAATGGTAAAAACATATGTTCCTGATCAGCTGCTAGCTGAATGGTTTATTAAGTCATTGTTACCTTCTATTATAGAAGATGTGGCTAAGGGGGGAGTTGTCACTGAAGAGCAAGTCATTGCTCATGTGAAATATCTAGACTTGATCTATACTCAGTCTGGTACGCTCTATAACAAAATTCATGATGCTCCTAGACTAGAGTTTTCCGTTCCTCCTCCTCCTAAATCAAACAAGGACTCTCATGCGGTGATGGTGTGATTGGCACCTCAAGTACACAAACTGCAAAGGTCTCATCTAGTAAAGCCCTTGCAGTTTCTAGTAAAAAGGAAAATGATAAACTTCCTGTCTCGGAGGTTAATGTTGTGTCGACCTACAAAGGAATAGAACCGAAGCAACTAGGGGGCAAGAAGAAAGGGAAAAGAAAAAGGATGATTCGCCTCCTGAAAAATATTCTGAAACCCCTACTAGGCAAAAGAAACCTTGCTATCCATGTTAGATATGCGACGACAAGCATTTCATGAAATATTGTCCACAAAGGTTATGAAATTTTTAAAAACTTCAAATACCCCAGCGGTGTTGACTAATCTATTTTCGAGCCCAGAAACAAATCTGGTTGCTATCGATCATGCTTCCCCATCCCAAGTGCTTATGATATCCATCTCAAAATAGCAAAATGATGCTTTGATATCAACAAGGAATAAAGATTATGGGAATCCACATTCGTCGAATAGCAAGGCTACAGATCAACCCAGTAGTTCAACAACAACTTCACCAAAATTTGTTCCACCAATCATTCCTGAATTAACAATAAAACTGCCTAAGGGAGTAGTACATAAATCGATGTTTAATCCTTGTGCTTGAGCAACATATAATTATAATATAGTGGAGGATCTGGCTAACCACCATCCGCTATGTCGACACTTGAAGTACTACAAAATTGCCCCTCCCAAAAGCAGGATTTGTTATCAACGATAGGTGGGATTGATCCAACGGACTCCAATCTAGTGGCCTTTAATCATAAAGGATACGAACCTCAATTACCATCTCAGCTCGCTTTCCTCATACAAGTAAAAGCCCTCAACAAAAGTGTTCATCGAACAATCATTGATGAGGGGGCATCTACCTGTATTATGTCAATGAGTTACTGGAAAACTTTAGGCTCTCTACCCTTGTCACGATCATCAACGACATTAAACGCATTCGACAGAAGAACATACACGCTGTATGGGATATTAAGTAACTTGCAGGTCGAACTGGGAGGCAAGACAGTAGAAATTGAAGTCGAGGTCATTGATGGAAACCTTGACTACAATATCCTAATGGGCAGGCCCTGGATTTATGCTATGGCTGCTGTTGTGTCAACATATTTTAGAAAGATTGCATTCCCCTTTTAAGGTGGAATTACAATCGTTGACCAACTAACCATTTCCCCAACAGTTCACAAGCTACAGGAATCATTCCATTGATTAATGGAAGTTCTCAATCGCTTCAACATTTCAGAGTAGGTCTCCTAAAAGGCTCATCCTTCATGGGTACTTTTTCCCTCCCGCCTCCAAGTAATGTGGCGAAAGTGGCCACAGTGGAAACCTGTCATATGATATCTTCTACATCATCAAAGATTAAAAAGGACTCTGACCATTCCGATAATGTCGATCATAGCAAGGTTTTCATAGTTGAAAATCCGACCGACATGACTCAATTAAGTGATGTGGTACAATATGTACTGGGGGCATTGGAACCAAATCTTTCCTTCATGACCCCTTATGAGTTGTGATCAAAGGTCGCCAGAGGATAGTTTGTTGACTGGTGTCAACCTCATTAAAAAATGAAACCAAGGATCTAAGCAGAATTCCTTGGCTTGTGTCAAGCTTGTCAAAAATGAAAAAGGCTGAGCAAAGTTCCAAGTTGAGTCTTTCACTTGATCTCGTAAAGGAACCTTCATTCCATCCACCTAATTACCGCGAGTAGTCCGGGTGACCTTTCACTTTGTCTATTTGGTGGACAAAGTGAAGGAAGTGTTTTGTCTAAGTATTGACAGAAAATCATCCTGCTTAACCACAATAAGTTTCCATATGGCTACTGAGAACTTTTTTATGTTTGGGGCATCCAAACTTTTTTTATGTAAGAAAAAACAACCAATTTAGCGTTTTTAGCTTTTTAGCTTTATAGTTTGGTCGTTCCTAGCTTACATAAAAAGGAAAAAGAGCAATGTTCCTGCAAGGTTCAAGCTTGTTAAAAAATCAACCTGCACTGAGCACATGTTGGCACAAGGTTCAACATCATTAAAAAATAAACCCGCCTTTGGTAAATAACGTTTGTGATTGCATTTCTATCAGATTTTGAGCCTTGGTCGTGTTCTTACCATCACCTCCACTTTTTAGGCCGATCATACGCCTCCACTTGATTGTTTACCCTTTTGAGAAACAACTGCAACAATTGATTCTATTATCCACCTTATTTACACTGCCATGATTGAAAAGTTCCAAACCTTACCTGGAATCAGTTTCTATCTGAAAACATCACTCATTCCTCAAAAAACGAGTCTCCTTTAAGCTCTTTTTAGACTCGTAAAATATGAAAATATTGCCAAGCAATTGGCCTTTCCACCTCGTTAAAGTGATTGGAAGTGCCATCCCTCCTTTATATTTTAATATTTTTGGACCTGAGGGATCATTACACAAAAATATCAAGTGCTTGTCTTGTTCGGCTCGTTAAAACTATCAGAAAAGTCATCCCTTTCATATTATTTTATACTTTTTTGGACTTAACGGATTATACTATGAAAAAGGACTACTAGAGTTTCCTTTCCATCTCTTTTCAGACTCTGTAAAACTGAAAAGGATCGAGCTATCTTTGTCATTAAACTCATTAAAACAATAGCGACAAACTTGTCCATGTAGACAAGAGGGAGTTTCACTGTAGCTCGCTAAAACATAGCGACAGGTTTGCCCGAAGGGCAAATTATAGAACAATCATATGTTATCCTCCTCAAGCTTGACAAAAATAAAGAGGTACTAGTCAGAAATGACTGGGGAAAATGGGAAGAAAACTGGAAGAACTTCATTGGTAGCAAGTCACTCTTGAACATGACACTTTCACTCCATCACCATGATTGAGTCAGGTTGGGTTATTCCATTCACCAGTCTTATCACCATTGGTCCTTAGTACCATCCATTTTGGGGTTAACTCTACCAATACATTCCAGTGTCACCAATATGTTCAAGACAAGTCACTCAGAGAATTCACCAACCCAGCTAACGCCTCGTCCGCTACAATACCTTAACACTCCATTCTTTCATGACCGCCACCTTGAACCTTGTATCGTCAGATCATTTTCACCTCCACAAAATCATTTGCTCTGTTCCGTGTCATAGATGTGGGATTCATTAAGGCCCTCCTACGATGGGTCACTTCTTTTCAACATCAGTTCATTATTCAAGAAGTTGACTTAGGAACAACCCTTTCATTACTTTGAAGCTTACATGCCTCAATGGCAAGTTTCTCACTTCCGGCGACAGGTTTATATCAATGGCCTTCGACCGAAATATTTTGCGTGGTGTTCGACATCGACTCATGTATTCACACCACATGAATTATACTGTAGTACCTTGAGGGTCATCATCATTATCGGTGATTCCTCTCGCGCCTGTTAATAGCTTAAATCATTGGCTGGTAATCAGGTTATGTCTTTCCATGTTCGTCATCAAACATCTTTTCACATGGATCGACTTGTACTTCGGGCGAAGATTGAACGAGTTTGAAGACCCTGGATCTAGTTTCATCCATCTGGGTTGCGATATATTCAGGAAAATAAAGACATCAAATGTACATCATAGCTGCACAGATAATCATCCAAGCTAAGGGATGATGGATCTACTAGAATCATTAGTTTGCCACACAGATGATTGTATGTCCTATGTACATGAAAGTGAATTTATAAAGTTTAGCATGGGAATTCCTGCCTCAGCTAGATCATTAAAATATTATGAAGATAATGTATTGTATTGTATCTTATTATAGGTCACCATCCAGTTCGAAAAACCTTGGATGCTCATGATAAAGCATTTCACCCGACATTAGAAGATTTACGACCTCATGCTTTAGGGGGCAACTGTTATAGACATATTTGGGAACTGCAACCCCAATCACATATGTCAATAAACCAAGGCCTTTCAAACCCCTAAAAGTGTTGTTTCATACCCTAAAAGATCAAGGTCAACTGATTACATCATTTCCCTGAAGTTCTCCCTGAAAAACTGCTCAGAACTGGTCAAAAATGGACCATACAGATTGCTCCATGTTGAGGGTGCGATGCATATTGAAAATCCCTTCTGTAGGGTGCAATAAGTGAGAGCAGACAAATGGCAGAGATAGTTTGCTAGGTGGAAACTCAAAGAATCTTCTAGAAACTGCTCATATGACACTTGCCTCTTTGAATTCGCCCAGGGATGAGTAAGAGATAATGAAATCTCCAAGTGGAACCAAGAACTATCAGTGAAATGACACTAATCAAAATCCCAGAAGTTGACTCACTCCCCTGCAAACATCTATATATGGATCCCTCATCTTAAAGATCTAGAGGCTGGAATTTTGTAATTTGTAAGGAAGTGTTGTTGGTTTCTCTTTGAGACATTGTATTGTTGGGTGATCTTGATTTTTATGAGGTGAAGATGGCTTTCATGTTCGGAGGATGATGCTGGATCAGACAACTGGGTTGTAATCCTCTCTTCTACTACTTCTATCAA
The DNA here is from genome assembly GCA_031772625.1 of Pinus tabuliformis. NCBI lineage: Eukaryota > Viridiplantae > Streptophyta > Pinopsida > Pinales > Pinaceae > Pinus > Pinus tabuliformis. The sequence continues at coordinate 136,387,346 of CM062809.1, read as the reverse complement.
TAAAGCTATTTGAGTTTTCCTCCATATACTTGTATATTTCTTAATCTTGTATTTTTGTATGCATTTGTATGGTTAATGTACATCTGATTCTGCATTGTTTATGGTTATAGATCTCTATGCTTTGATGGTATTTTACTGCTTTGATTCTACAAGTGTTCTTTGAAGCGGGACAAGTGTGAAAGGAGTGGCGAAGCTCTATCAAAGAAGAGAGGAAACAAGTAAGGAGCCAAGCGAAAGACTGAGGTTGGTACTCTATGCTTCTCTCTCATCTATCTCTCATAAAGGAAAACACAAGTTACTTTGAATTGTTTGTTTCTAAGATAGCTACCCGTCTTAGTGGGACTAGTAGCTCTGAATAGACACTAGTTTTCCCAGTAACAACTATGATCCGGAAAGGTACATAAGAAGGAAGGCGGGATCTTGCTAGTTGATTCCAATCAAAGGAAGTGACTAGACTACTTGGAGGGGGTACTGAAGAAATGGGAGAATTCACCCCTTGAGTTACGAGAACTAGAGGGTTTTCTTCCTGTCTTGATGGAACAGGCAGATTTCCCCCAAGGTCGTTAGAATCTGAAGTAATGAAAAGAACTTGAATGGTATCATTTTCACTCTCTTCGGGAAAGGTACGATTGTCTGAAGGTGAAGTTGGGTCAACTATTACCTCGACCTATTGACTTTGGTCGGGTATTGACTCATAAGATTCACTTTCAGAGAGAGTGGTTTCGACCGATGGTTGATTTAAGTCAGTCGGTTTTTCAACTAGTGAAGGATTTAGGGAGAGTTTCTTGTAACCAGATGGAAATCACTGCGGTGAAGCAGGACGGTTATCCAACACTCTTTTGGCTTCATCCTAAAAAGGACAAAGGTGAAGGGAATGATTACCTTCACATGACCTACATGGAATCTGACCTTTCCCTCTTGTCCATGAACTTTACTATCACTAGTTGATGGTGTGTTATCAACATGATCTTTAGAGGTTAATGACATGGGATGATGTGAACAGGGAGAGCATTCTTTCAAGATCAGAGGAAAGTGAGGATAATCTCGATGAAAATGGTCTCTCGTACAAATTATGCATGGATATTTGGCTTTGGGAAGTTTAAAGGGAAAATTTTCATCAAATGATGCATTCAAAGCAATGGTTGCTTGGTTGCCCCCTTGTTGAATTGGCTTCTTCTTCTTCTCCTTCCCTTTCTTCTTCTTCTCAGACACCTAGTTACTAGTATCACTACTTTCACCAAGCGAAGAGGAAGAAGGGGAGGGAGAAACAAACGAGGAAGAAAGCGAAGGGTCAACTTCAGGATCAACTGGGGGTTGATTTTGTTCCGTTGAAGGTTTACCCCCATTTTGAACCAAAAAGGTTGAAAACAGCCATACTGGTATGCCAATGGTAAACCCCGGAAGGGATAATGTAGCCATATAAGGAGCACCAATATTTCTGAAAGAAGGAAAAGGACTAGGATTCCCTTCAAAAGGGATTCCTTGATTGGTAGACTCCAGATTTGCCTCCATATATCTCAAATTAAGATCAACTAAGGAACAGGGATGTTATTCTGAATTAAATTAATTTTAATGATGCTTGGACACAACTTTGCTTTTTCAATTTTTAGGAGTCGAGAAAAAGCTAAAGATGACTCTAGTCTCTTTTGATTTTTAATGAGCCTGAAAGGACAAGTGCTCAGATTGACCTTTTCTTTTAAAGAGTCGAAAAGGAACGCAAGTGACTACTCTGGAAAATCTAGACAGAGGGTTACCAAACCAATCGTGAAACTGCAATATACACCTTGGTCATAAATTAAAAAGAAATTACCAAGGACTTATGTACGGCAGTCAATCTTCTTGAATGTTGTGTTCATTGCATTGTGACCAACAAGCCGGCAGACTCAACTTCCTATGGATAAAGGATTTAAGCCTATTATGGTCTCCCAATATATACACGACGATACAGGGAACACAAGTCTGTGCTAGCATTTGTCATATCAAGGAGAAGGAATCACCCAACCTTCAATGAAAACGATAGCGGCTAGTTTTAAGGAAGCCAAAACACGTCTCTAGCCTAGACCTTTAGATATGTTGCGTTAAGTTCCAAAGCGTTGTTAGGTTCATTGAAATTTATTTTAAAATTGATCTTGTTTAGAGTTTGCCTTTCAATGGTTCACCACGTGATGATGATTTTAAATTCCTAAAATGCAATCTACAATGATAAACAATCTTTGTTTATTTTGAGCAATGAAAATCCTAGCTACTAGGGAAAGAAAATTACAGTGCTTAAAAGAGCAAAGAGCACACACTAGTGCATTTCCCTAAATCATATTTTCGCACACAAACTAAAAAATGCTAAATGCAAATGCATGTATTTGTTTTCGTTCTTCTTAATGTGAAAAATGCCAAAAAGGAAAACTAAATGCAGCAAATATCTGAAATATTTCACTCAAAGTGACATTTTGGACAATTTCTTCTTCAAAAGAGAAGGGAAGACTCAACGACACTTTTCAATTTTGAATAAAAATGCTTTCGACACTTCGATTATAAAAAAAAACAAACCAAATATATGAAGAAATGTTCAATCGATTATCAAGGGAAGGAAGAATTCACGACACTTCTTTTTTCGACACAAAACGATGATTATGACACTTTTGTATCAAAGCGACAAATCGATTTAAACAACTTTTCGACAAAGGATTGTAAATGATGAACAAATACACAAAAACACTCACTAGTCCTAATGTAATTGAGGCTGATCTATGTGATGCAAGTAGGCTTCAGTAACGAGGCACTGTTCATATGCAGCAAAACAACTAAACAAAACTAAAAACAAGGTCAAAAACACTCAATTTCTAGAATGGAAAAAGAGTTCAGTCAGTCATCACACCTGGGCTTCACAGAAACAGAGATGCATCACACTTACTACACTCGGGAGGTGTGATGCATACTGGGTTACAGTGGAAGACAGTGCGATGGTCCAGGGAGCGCAACTAAAATGGGTTTTGGCTCAGATGTGCAATTGTTTTCAATGAGTTAAGCTGAGTTTTGATGAAAAATAAAGAGCAAAGTATGAAGGAATGTCTTGAGAGGTTACTGAGCTACCAAAGGGAATCAAGATGTGCTTGTAAGTCAAATGTTTAATTCATAAACTAAACGAATATTGACTGAAGCAACATTCATCTACTATGCAATTGCAGAGCAAGAGCAGTTAGAAGGCTACCTGGCTGACTTCAAACTCTGTCTATAGTTTATAAAACAAATAATAACAACAAACAAACATTTGTTCATTCCCCAGCGGAGTCGCTAATTTGTTTTTGGGAAAACTAGTGTCTTGTCAAACGACTAGCCCTCTATGTTTGGCAGCTACCCTAGAAACAACAGTTTAAAGCAATCCAATGATTTCTTCTATGTGTAACAGATAAGAGAAAGATAATGGAACCAACCTAGAACTTCCGCTTAATCCCTTGCTTGCTCTCTCTCCCCTTTGACAGATCCTGCAACTCCTCCTTGTACTTAACACGCTTGGAGAGTACCTGCACAAGTACAGCAACAAAGAACCATCAAAGCATCGTGATCATTTACAACATAAGCATTACAGAATCAGATATATAATGAACAAATGATAGCATTCACAAATGATAACATTGACAATTGCACAATCATATGGAAGAAAATTTGAAGAACTTTATTAATAAAAGGGAGAATTAAAACCCAGTTGTCTGATCCAGCATCATCCCCCCAGCTTCAATCCCTCTTTAGCTCATGAAATAGCAAGATCACACCAACAATACAATGCTCTTTCCTCAATTACAAACTATCAGCACTTCCTTACAATTCACAATATTCCAGCCACTAGATCTCTTAGATGAGGGATCCATTTATAGATGTGTGCAAGGGTGTGAGTCATCCATGGGGTCTTATTAATGTCATTCCACTTGTTACAATTGGTTCCACTTGGAGATTTCTTAGATCTCTTACTCATCCCTAGGTGAATTCAGAGAGGCAAGTGGCACAGGAGAAGTTTCTAGAAGATTCCATGAGAAACCACCTAGCAAATTGTCTCGGACATTTGTCCATCCTTTCCCATCACACCCTACAGAAGGCCCAAACAATATGCATCACACCCTGGCAGTGTACCACTCAGTATGCATCGCACTTTGCCAGTGGAGAAATCAGTATAGTTCAATTTAGACCATTTCTAGATGGTTTCTCAGATGGAACTTTTGGGGAATGATGTATTCAAATGACTATGTTCCTTTAGGGTATGAAACAACTCTTTTAGGGGTTGATGAGCCCTAGTTTATTGACATATAAGTTTTGGGTTGATGTGCCCAAATATGTGTATAACACCAAGCCAAATGAGTATCATATAGGCACAATCTCAGCATAAGGGTGCAAATAGCCAAAGACCAACTATTTGGGAATGGGAAAAGATGAATATATAGGTAGGGAAAGGGAGTTAGGATCTCTCCAAAGATAGGAGAAGTCCCTCATATCAAGGAGGTAGCTCATAGGGATAAGACCAAAAGGCCAAGTTGAGAGAAGTCCACCTCATCCATGTCGAACAACCTCCAACTTGTCATTCTGGAAGCCTCTAGATCACAAAGCTTCTTATCCTCTTTGGGAAAATTACCTTTTAGGGATCATCGCTAGTATCCAAGCCAAAAGCACAATGGAATTGTGGGGCTAGTATAGTGCAATTAGCGACCATCGTGGTTTTCAGTGTGAGGGGGGCGATGATGCAAAAATTATGGTTTTAGAGCCATTTCCTTCAGGGGAAGCTCAAGTCATTTTTCATCATTGTTTTAGGGAGGATTTGAGCTGCATATCTGGATGAGTACACTCCATGATGATCATGTTTTGGGCACTTCGGGGTATGTCACTGGGAAGTGAAGGAGGTGTGGGAAAATACTGTGTAACAGTAAGCAAGCCCAAATACTCGATGGGGCTCCTATCTCAAATGACATCAGGTCTAATTGGGACTTCACATCAGGGAGACCCCCTTAGTTGTTGGTGGTACATTTCGGCCTGTCAACATGGTCCTACTATGCAGAGTGATCCTTCCTTTACTCATAGGTACAACCCCTTAAGAAACCATGCTCTTGGGGGTCCTTTAGTATCTGGAGGTACATACCCTAGGGGCAACATCCATTTACCAGTCATTCTAGCCCACAACATACTTATGCTAGGTCGAACCCTTTCTTTAACCAATAAGTGCATCATTATACTCCTTACATGGGGGGACCAAAAGTTTGGTTAGCGGCTTCTCTTGCCTTCGATCCATTTAGTAAACTCCATGATCCATTCCTAACTTCTCTTGATTTACTAGACTTGGTGAAATTGACTAATGACCCCATCCGTCATGATCCCTGATGGCCACCCATGCCTATTAAATTTCTGTTGGATATTCCCAAGTTTGAAGGGAATCCTAGGGAGATTCCATCCACTCATATTACCACCTATTACTTATGGTGCTCATCTAATTATTTGGTGGATAATTCTATTAAACTTCTCTTATTCCAACCTACATTAACCAGGGATGCTGCAAAGTGGTATATTGAGTTAGATACTCCATCCTACGGTGACTTTGTCTCCCTCTCTCAAACCTTCTTAACACACTTCTAGTTGCCTACTCGATATGATATCGACTCTGACCTCTTGTCCAACTTCAAACAAGATGATGTGACATTAATTTCTGATCACATTCATGAGTGGCGTCGTTGCAAAAGGTTAGTAAGAACCAAGTTACCAGATGAAATATTATGTAAATGGTTAATTTGTTCTCTCCGGCCTCATATTTCCAAGGATGTGTCTATGTTTCGAGCTGTTACCAAGGAACAAGCCATTTTAGTTGCCCAACAGTTGGATCTTATCTATTGATAGTCAGGTATGCTCTACGAAGTGTTGCCTAATGCCCCTAGGCCTTCTATTGACCCTCCTACTTTACTTTTATCAACCCTCTAGTTCGTAACAAACTTGGAAGTGACGGTGTTGTATACACAAGTACTAGTTCTTACTGCAGGTTGTCACTTGGTCAACTGGCGCAAGATCAGTAGGAGCTCAAGCCAACTTCTATGAATTCTAGAAGAAGCTTTATATGTGATGAAAGAAAGGAAAGCTTACTCTACATGGCCTATTCTACTTGCAGAAAGAGAAAGAAGACTACAATGTTAAGTAAACCTAGCAAACCCTAATTTATCGACTAACCCTACTTTTGCAAAAAGAGAGGTGAAAATCTAGGAAAGGAGTGCCATTACCTACTGAGGTAGTAAACTACACCTATTCAAGCTATTTCTGGAAGGAAATAAGAAAAAACATATTTTTTTTAATGTATTTTATGTGAAATTGTTATGCATGTAATTTATTTGTTTGCGGATGTGACAGTGATTAGGTGGCGATGGAGGGTGAATTTGAGATTTGCAGAGGTGTAGGAAGGTGTGGAGGGGTCCTAAGAGACCTCTAGCAACCTTCTGGAGGCTTCCCTGCAATCGAACTTCAAAAAGCCACGTACAGGAAATTCTACAGGAGGTTGCAGGGGATCTACAAGAGGATGCCGAGAGTTGTTTTAGAGGTTTTGAAGGTGGAAAAATGGTGGGAAAGGGTAGCTGAAGACTAGAGGGATGTGTTAAGGTGTCTGAAATTCATCAAGGATGATTAGGAAAGAAAATCATGGTTGGATTTGTTCAAGAGACGAGAGGAAAGCTTATGAGAAAAGTACAGAAATTAGGGCAGATTTGCAAAGAGCTGTGAATGACTTGTGAAACATGTGTAAAAAGACGTGGTGATGGCAGCTTTATTGACTTATTATGAGTATAGATGTAATGTAAGAGAGTTTCAAATCAAAACACTGAATTTGAGCACGAAAATAACTAGCTGCACCAAAACAACAGAACTATATCTCATGTTAACCTAAATTCTGATCTAGGAAAATAAAATGTTGAACAATGCTATATGGAAAGGAAAGCATGGAAAGAGATTTATTGCAGAAACAGAAATGAGTATGGAAAAATGGATCTGAATCAAAGCATTAACCTCTCAATCAAATTGTAACACTAGAAATTGCATGGAGGAAGCAAAATTGTATTTGTATGGCAGCAAGTCGATCTTGACCTCAGTTCATGGTTCCAAAGGGAGGAAAGGAGGCCAAGGCTCTATTGATGGCCTTTTTGTATCTTTCTCTTACCACTACTTAACCTACTTCAGCAACTGAGATGGAAACAGTTATGTAAATCACCAAAAAGCAACCTATTTTACTAAGCAATAAATCTATCTAGTAGCAACTAATTCATGAACTGAAACAAAACATATAAATACAAAATAAGAGGTGCTAGGCAGCTTGGGTTGGGCCCTAACCCAAGAGCTTCAGCCCCCTGAAAGAACTCAGTGCTGGCTCAGAAAATTTTTCATCTCCATTATCAAAATAATAACCACATTACATAAAATTGTTCACAAAAATAAGCTCGAAATGAGCTGAGCAAAAGCTGCAACAGAAGTACAAAAATTTGACTAACATCCAACAACCTAATGAGGCCCTAAGCCTCTCTATTTATACCAATAGAGCCCCCAACATCTCTCCTAAAATCAAGGAGGCTTAGCTCCCAAGACTTAAGATAGACAACAGTTCCTCTTCACTTGTTCGGCTGCCCATTTGATGCATTGATGTGGTTGCTTGTGCTTTGAGCCTTCTGAAGGAGGATTCGAAGTAGGGAGTCATAAATGAGGGGGACACCCTCCTACAAATCCTCTCCCTTGTTTTCCTCGAATATTGGCTGCCAAATGCTCATTAAACCTTTGATTTTGTCTCAGACCAAAAAACTACATAAAGCACACATTAGACTTCTTGGCATAATGACTAACCCAATTCACTCTATTAGCATAAATATAATAAAAAAACATGCAATAAACTAATGAGAATGGTGGATTAAGCTAAGTTAGGAGGCCAAATGAGCCCATATAATTACCCATTTATGGGGCTCATCATCGCCCCCTACTGAATGTGTTGCTCATCCTCTGAGCAAATAGTCTATCTCCTCATCCTTGATGGCCCTGATGGACTCCCTAACATCCCATGCTTCTGATGTGAGATCCTCTTTCTTATCAAGGAATCCTACCTTTCTGTCCACCTCTTCCAATTGTTGTTGTTGTTCTTCTTCTTTTACACCTTCCAGTAGGCCTAGCAGCAGTGGAGGACTCAATTTGAGGCCAATCCAATTGGCCTTCAAAATCTGCATACAACACTTGTACAGAGGCACTCTCCTTAATGCTTCTTTCATCCTTGTTGGGGAGTGATACTCCCTGATTTGCAGCCCTGATTTGCAGACTGTGTGGGAGAGTGTTCCACCTCCTCATACAAGCATGAATACAGTCTTCTCCAAGTAATCTCTCCATGTCTTCAAAATGTGCAATGGCCTGGACCTGCTCATTGATATACTTAGGGGCACTTTGAGGATTATTTGCAAGCAGCTGGTGGACACTGATGAGAGCCATGGGATCTGCTGGATCAGCTTGGATCATTAAGGGTTCAGTTTGTTTTTTTGCCATCAACTTTTTTATTTCTTCCACCCTTTTCTCCTCATGATTCATCCATGATGCCATGGCCATTAGCTGCAAGTCCCCCAGCCTAACATTGGGGTCCCATAGGTTCATGTCAGTGAGGGCCAAGCTATGCAAATAAAACTCTGCTATCTTTGCCTTGTATTCTATTGAACTTTGGTCACATAGGTCTGTAAACTATTTATAATCCTGAAAAGGCATGGTGCCTCTTTGTGCCAAGGTCTTGATCTGAAACTGTAGCCACTGGTCTTTGTGGTATACTCCATATGATTTTCTTGGTTGCCTGCACTGTAGTATGTCCATAGACCAGCTGGCCATGCATGCCAATTGTGTGTCCTTTTCTTGTAGTTGTTTCCTTAACATTTCATTTTCTGCTCCCAAGAGAGATCTTCTGATTGCTTTTGTATGTCTTACAGTGCTCAACTCCTTACCCATTTCTCTCCGCTTGTTCTCCATGTGGCCAATGTCTTCCACCCCTTTGGACTTGGCAATTTGCATCCATCTATGGCTCCTTACCCTTTCTTTTTCCAGTTCAAAGAAAAGTGGGACTGCAAATTTCTGTGGAATAATTTTCCCCCCTTCAAGAAGGTTGTAATACGAGCCTAAACTAGGATGGGGGTCAGGTTCCTGTGTCTTTGTTGTTCCATCCTTCCCCTTTGTCTACTCTTCTGCTCTTTTCTCAAGTTTCTCAGTCTCCTATAGCTTTGTTAGGGTCTCCTGTAGAGCAGTATGTGCCTCCTGTAGGACTGATTTTGAGTCATGTAGTTTTATTCTTTCCTTCGAAGTGGAAGATATAGGACTTTCTCTTTCATAAGTAATGGGGGTTTTGGATGGAGATTCTTCCCTTTTGACAGTAGGGGAATCTTCAATTATGATAGGCTCTTTTGATGATGGCTATGGCTTCCCTATTTTTATTCTTGTGCTTTTTCACGCCTTGAAATACGTTGATGGTGGCCTTTTCCTCTTTTGTTTGGGTTTAACTGGGGTGCTGAGGACAGTAAGAACAACTGTTGCTTCCCTTTCTAGTGTCTTACGAGACACTTCTTTCTTCTTTGCCCCTTTTTCTTCTTCTTTTGTCTTCTCTGCCTCTGCTAGCTTTGTTTCCTCTAGCTCTATTTTGGTTTCCTTCTCATCTTGTTTAGTTTATGCCTTCTCTGCTTTAGTCTTTTTCTTCTTTGGTTTAGTCTTTTTATTTTCTGTTTTAGTCTTTTTCTCTTCTATCCTAGGTTCCTTCTTCTCTGCTTTGGTCTTTTCCTCCTCTGTTTGAGTCTCTTCCTTCCTTGTTTTAGGTTCTTCCTTCTCTGTTTTAGGTTTTTCCTTCTTTGTTTTGGTTTCCTCCTCATCTTCCCCTTTTTGTTCTTCCCCCTCACTTTCAAAAGGAATTAGGTCATATGTGAGGGCTTTTATATCATCTTCTCCTATCATATTTTTTAAGATCTCCCAGGCTATGGGGATTGTGAAGGTATGGAGGGCTTCTTCCACCAGCAGTTTAATTAGTCCATGGTGACCCAATTGATCTGGACCTCCTGCCTTCAATTTAATGCTGGAGTCTATAAGGGACTATAGGAGAAAATAGGGAATGTTGAGTTTTTGGGGTGTGGGAATATCCATGCCATATCTCAGCTCATGCAGAAGTCTGAAATGGTAACCATAAACTATGCTATACCTCCCTTCACAGGAAATGTACTTAATAATTTGGTAACTGAACTCATCCCAAGGGTAAGGTATGCTTGTTCTTCTGATGCCGTTTTTGTCCTCTACAGGATGCTCATTTTGTTGGAAGAAGGTTTTCTTGGCAACTTGACCTAGTGGCTTTTCTTCTTTGCTCCAACGTAGTCCAAGAGGAAGACTGATAACCCTACTGATAAACTCTGGGGTGATTTCCATGGTGACACCTCTGAAAGTAACAGTGGCATGGGCATTTGAGTGGGGTATTGTTGTGTTGTACAACAACCCCCCATTTCATAAAAATTTTCTTGAAAAATCATAATATGGAATGGGTCCCTTTTAAAAAAACTTAGATGTGTGAATAAATTGCTATTAACCCATCTTTTGAAAAATCCTCATCAAAAGGCCCCATGGAAATGATATATTATAAACCTTTTGATTAATAATACAATAGGTCTTTTAAATAATTACAAAGCTCTTTATTATTACGATAAAGCGATCGCATATCGTAATAATAAGAAAACATATATAAAAGACCCATTAACTACTCCGATCCGAAAAGGAAATCGCTATCGGATATCGGGGAAAGGCAAAACACATCGTATATACAAAGCACCTCTCCCATTCCTCCGATGCGATAAAAGGCATCACCATCGGCAATCAGCCTTAATAACCTAGCATATGAATTGTCACACCTTCAAATCTTCCGATGCAATAAGGCGTATCGCAATCGGCGATTTCGCAATAGCATAAGTAATATGACCTGAGCCCATTCCCGAATGCGATACATTAAATCAAGGCGCGTGTTTCGAAACATATTTGAAAGGCTTGCATGCATTGTATCACCTTTTGGTGATCGAGGGATATTTTGGACTATTATTAAAACCTTCCCGTTCACGTCACCAATCATCAATTGCGATTATCCGCCAAAAATCTAAGCCACGCTTGAATCGATCATTCACCATATAAACGTTATGATGGGTATTTAAAAGCTCCCTTACCATGATTGACAAGTGAAACGACCAATTAATGAAGCAGTTATGCCGAGATTTTCCACTTAGATTCTATCTGCAGCAGTTCCACTATTATCTTTGATTATTCGCTAATTGATATAACTATTTTATATTGGCTCATACTACCTATTTCCCTGTATCACATTGGTTTCATTCCTTGTGCAGAATTTTGCCGAAATAACAAGTTTTAAGAAAATGGGAAAGAAATCCAAGAGATCTGTGACAACAACGGCCCCTACAGTAATAGTGCAGCCAACCAGTGATCCATGACCAAGTAAAAAAGGCCTAGTCTCAGACACTACATGTCTCAGCCTTGGAAATACATGTTGGCAAAGTATCTATAATTTAATTGAAGCAGAGGATCCTGAGGAAGTGTCGGAAGAAGCTATTGCAGACTCAACTAATAAATCAGAAGCTTCCCTTAAGGACTTAGCCGACTCATATTTGCACAGGATAGCAGCGCGGGAGAAAATTCTTCCATACACTGATGTAGTCAGATGGGTGGTTGAAGAAATTCCAGTTTCAAATAGAACGTTTTGCACGGTTGACGGAAGAATTCTTGGTTCATTTCAGCCTGATGACTTAAGGAAGATGTATCATTTACCCCAAACCGAGAAGAAATACAACAAAGCCTTCCTGGAGAAATTCACAGCAAAGAACGAGATTGAATCGGCCCCAATTAAGCAATGGAGGCAGAATCCCGCAAAGCACAAACATGAATCATTGGGTAAGTACTCTGTCGATTCGCTATCATCTCCTTACTGTTATGCTGGGGCGATGATGTGTAGAATGTGGGGAATGCATGATTCTGAAAAGTTCACTATTGAAATGGTTCCCTTAATGGAAGCGGTTGTTGATAGTTATGTGATGGATTGGGCAAACATATTGTCTGATAAATTAGTCTCTGCAATTCTTGATTTTAGATCAAGTTCACGCAAAACCACAAGGACCATTCCCCCTTTCTATTACAGTGCTTATGTTATGGATATGCTTTGCTTTAATTTCGAATACCCAGTACTTGGGTGGAGATGGACGCCACAAGACCCTAAGCCAATCCACATTTATCATCAAATGTTATGGAAGGCGCACTATAAAGACCACTTGTACCAAACCTGTAATGGTTTCATGTGTTATCACAAAATCAAGCACTGAAGGGTTGTTGATCAGTAGACTCTGTGTAACTGTTTCAGACCAATCTTTTGACTAAGGCTTAGCCTCCTTAGCCTGAGAGGGCTCTCTCAAAAGGTTATTGATTTTAACTATTGATAAGATGGCTAACTCTTGCAAGGTGAATTTAACAAACATGATGGCTGGACAGACATTACAAATACTTCCATTGGGCTTATGGGGTTTAATCAAACTTCAGTAAACTATAGCACTACTCATACATAGAAGTCAGGGCATGTGATGTTTAAATACTCAAAACACATCTCATAGAAAACCTCAGTTTACAAATACACACAAGAAGTCAGAGCAGCAAAGTGAATTCTGAGTGATTGTGTATTTATACAACTGTAAAAAACATTAAAGATAGAGCAAAACCACATATCTTGAGCATTGAAACACTGTATGAATCCTGAGAAGACAAGCAGTCGATTGTATTACTGAAACTGTTCTTTACACAAGCCAAAATAGCACTCTGTTTTCATAAAATATCCAACCCTCATTACATAAAAGTTTCATCTATATATAGAAACATAACTTTAACTACTTTGAGCTTCCTCCTCCAGCAAGAGGGGAGCTCGATGACTGCCACTAATTACCTCTATCCACTATTGAACTAACTCATTAAATACAATAAGTGCTAAACTGGAATTTTAAAGAGTCCTAATTTAACTATAACTCTAATTCTATCCTCCTCGTAGAATGATTCTTTCTTATTCTTTGACACCTGTCTCCTTTTAGTTTGGCTGAGATGGCTGAGAAAAGGATTCAATGTCCCATACTAGCTTTGGATGCTGAATGCTTTGATGGTTCAGTGATGTTAGGAGAAAACCCCTGTTTTTCCGGTTCCAGTCTTCCACCACTTATTCGAAAATGCAACAGCATGTCTCCAGCTCTTTAATATCCCAACAATGTAGAGCACCACCATGTTTCCAGATGTGTTGGAGGCTTCGTTGATGGACAGGTGTGCAAGCCAAGTCTCCTCGTATGCAACTCTTTCCAAACCCTAATGACCGGTAATAAAGTGCCTTTATAATCAAAACTTTAACTTGAGCCAAAACATTTCACTTTTACAAAGGTACACCTGTCATCATTTGAATGGCTATGCTATCTTCATTTGGTCTTTCACATAACCTAGGTGTTCCCTTTTGAAAATTCCCGCACATATTATCAAACTGTTCATTTTCTTTGAAAACGCCACCTACAGCAGTTTCGTAGCGCGCTACGAAACTGCTGAATTTGTTAAAACAGCTTGTATCTGCTTATACCTTTAATTGCTAAAACTCCTTTACATATGGCAGGGATCTAGATGTCTTCAAAATAATGAAACTAAGCAAAATTTGACAAAACTTAGAACAACACCTTTCTTTGAGCAGCAACTTCATTTATCAGCTAATTGGTCTAGCTGGGCCTTTAAGTCTTCAACCTTCTTCCACTGACCTAGCTGTGATTCCAAGTCTTCAATCCTCTTCTTCATAGCTTTGTTTTCAGCTCTTAAACACATGTTTACCTTTCTGATGAGTTTGGCCTGTTTGAGAGCTGGAACTGTCCATGTGTAGACATCAGCTACTGAATCCACCTGACTTACTAGGTTTTTACTTCCTTTCAAAACAGCTTTTCGATAATTTGCATACCTGACTGCAAACTCCCTAGTGGCATTCTTCACATTATCAATTTCAATTTTAGCTGCCTCCAACTGGTTCTTTATGGCTATAATATCACCTCCTTGGGAAATGATGACTGTTCTATTTGTGTCTTTTTTCTTGACTTTCTCTGCCTCCTCTGTTCTAGGCAAATTTTCAGCTACCTCTGTTCTAGGCAGTTTCTCAGCTTCCCTTACTTGCTTCCTCGTAACAGGTCTTCTAGGCTTGAGTATGAATTCATCACCTGGTTCATCAAACCTCAGTATTTTTGAAGCTCTAGACTTCTTGGTGCTTTCTGGTGATGACTGTGTCAGATCAACATGCACTAGTTCAATGTGCACCGGTTCAATTTGCTCAAACTCAATGGCCTCCAACAAATCACTTAGGCTTGCCTTAGATACCGGGCTTTCTTCAACAGCCAATGCTTTGCCTTTTTCTTTGCTTATTTGGCTCCTCGTCCTAACTCTTGACACTGTTTCAGATCCACTTGGTCCAGGTACAGATTTCTTATGCTGAGCTTCTTCTTTTGCTGATGGCTGAGGTTGTTCTTTAATGGTCAGTGGCTTCACTGACTTTCTCAACTGTGACTTGGCTTTCTTTTTACCTTTTGCCTCCTTTTGAAGTTCAGCCAACGTGGGTTCTTCAACTGATTGTTCTTTTTCCCTAACTGGCTGTGGAGTAAGACCTGTTTTACTTTGGAAACCAGCCATGAAAATGAAAGAGTTCCAATCTCTACCTATTTTCTGAAGACCATCCAAAACTAACAATTTAACCAAACCATGGTGAAATAAAGATGTTTCACAGTCATCCCTCCTTAATTGCACTTTGTCACACATTTTGCTCAGACTACGAAACAAATAGAAGGGAATATCTATGGATGCTTTACCAGTGAAATGTAACAGCAACTTGAAGTGATAAGAGTCGACTTTATTATATCTTCCCTCACAGGTTAAGTACTTCTGAATACAGGTAAGAAGAAGGGCATAGTGCTCCTTAACATAGTTTCTAGGCACTGCTTTTGTTAGGTCTTCATTCACATATGCCTCTTTTAAAAATTCTTTGCAGGGGTTCATATCAAACTTAAAATTCTTGAACCATTCTTGCCCCCCTCTTGGGATCTCAGTTACAACAGCTATTGCCTCCGGAGACACTTGAACCTCTAACATAGCTATTTTAGAATTCAAACCGGTGAAGTTTAAAGCAAAATCCTTTGTTACCTGAGCATGGCCACCTTGCAGCTTCTTACAGAAATTCCAACAGTCGGCATCCTTGAAGGCTTTCTTCACGCCTTCATCTCTTAATGCTAGGTCTAAACCTTCGGGCTCTGTTCTCTGACATTTTCCAGACCTATGTTCTTTCCTCTCCATTTTACTTTTGAAACTTTCGCACAGACAATGACCAACAGCTTCAACTAAAATGGTGATTCAATTCTTTTTAACTCGGCCTCGCTTGTAATCAGGCTCACTTGAAAACAACCTCACTTGCAAACTCAAATATA
This sequence comes from Pinus tabuliformis, assembly GCA_031772625.1. Lineage (NCBI taxonomy): Eukaryota > Viridiplantae > Streptophyta > Pinopsida > Pinales > Pinaceae > Pinus > Pinus tabuliformis. Next base: position 136,371,822 of record CM062809.1, on the reverse strand, counting down.
TCATCACACAGGCTGGTCACTTATGCATCATTTACGATCATCATAAAGATCCATGCACGGTAAAACACATTTGAATAATATTTATGTGCATGTCCATAAATCTATTGGTGGAGTGATGGTTAATGAGCGTTTAGGAGGTACGCAGACTGACATGAGAAGACAGAAGTGGTGACTCATCAACAGACTTGACCCTTTGAGAAATATTCGCTGCAAAACGCACGAATCTGCGATTTCGCAGCGCGGCTAGTTTTGAATTGTCATAATGTGCTGCAAAACGGCTTGATGGTGACACGCTGCGGAATGGCTAAACAATGATTACGCTGTGAAACTGGCCAATAAGAGACTGTGCTGCGAAATTACGGAAATACGCTGCGAAACTGACCAATAGGAGACTGCGCTGCGAAATTACGGAAAGGATCGGTGACATGGATAAGACAAGACATGGCTTATGAAACCATGATGGTGGAGGATGACCAATAGGATTAGAGTACGATTTACATCAAACACCTTTAAAGCTCCAACCCTAAGTAAGAAACATAGAACAAAAACAATCTGACACCAACTTTTGACATTGAACTTGGACAAAGGATTATATACATAAATTTTTTATTCTAAGTGATAACATCATGTTTCCTATCTATTATGCCATTTTTGATAAGCCTGCCCCAAGGATTTCCGAGGAGGTAGAGATTGACTTGACTGCTGTAGGGAATTGGTTCGGGAGGACAAGTTCACATATATAAGGGTTTTTGGTAGCCTTGCAAGACCCCATGTCCTTCCTTTGTACATACCTGATAAGTTGTTGGCTCGAGAGTTGGCCTACCAAATAACAACAGCAGGAACATCCAAAACTCTTAGGACTTCTAAAACGCAGACATGGCCTATATTTCCTTTGAGATGCGGTGTTTATACTCTACATGATTACAAACATGCGGAAAAGGAGGCAGGAAAAACAAATATGCACAATCTTCCAACCATTCCTAACAGGCAATTCAACCCAAGGAAAGTTGCCTATAATGTGCTTGAACAAGCCAAACTTACAAAGTTTGACCATGAAAAAGATGAATTTGACGACCTATTTTCTTCAGCAGAATCATTGTTTCAGGTCAAAACATTGGCCAAAATGAAATATAAAGAGGAAGGACTGGTAGAATTCAATACACTTGGAGAACAGAGGTTGCAAACTCTGCCTCTGGACTTATTAGCTACTACACCAACAACTCAGTCAAGCGAGCCTGAACAGTGAATTATTGACAAACCTCCCGCTACAAAGAAAATCCCTGAAAAGGGAAAAGAGCCAAAACAAGAGACAGAGCAGAAGAAAGAGAAGAAGCAAGACAGTGAGTATATTGATTTAGAGACTCAAATTGATCCCAAACTCCTCAAATAGTGGCAACAATTTGACTCTATTATAAGCAATCCTGAGACTTCACAAGGGTTCGGCACACCTCAAGTAACAGTCGGTCAAGAAACAACAACAACTACGGTTCCAATTGAAGGAACCAGCGTCCTATCCATCAGCAAAGATGCAAAAATAATTCCTAAAGATCTATCCGATTAGATTGTTTTGCAGATAGAAGACATACCACCATTAGATGTCTTTTACAGTCCAAAACATAGGGTTGTGGTGAAAAGACAGAGAAAAAGGAGGAGACTTGATCAATCTTCCCTTTTACCAGAACAAATAGAGATGGCTAATGTGGTGTGGAAGGAGGAATTTAACCCTTCCGATGACCTTACAAAACTTTCTCAGTATGTCGGAGCTTATTCGCCAACCACCATGGATAAAGCCTCGGAAGTAAGCAATCTACTTAAGGAAAGAGATCAAACAATTGTTTCATTGCAGCCACAGGTGTTCGAAGCACAACGAAAAATAGAATAGTTAGAACAGCAACTATCAACACAGCAGGAGGTAAACAATCAATTAAAGGAGCAATTGCTTAAGGAAAAGCATAGGATAGACTTAAGAGCAGTACAGAAACAAAAGGAATTATCCGAGGCATTGGCCAAATTGAATACAATGAATGAACAAATGAGTAAGACGAAAGATAAGCAAATCACTCAACTGTCATAAGAAGTAGAAAATTTCAAGAGTCTTCCTCAACCAGCAGAGTTCAGAACCGAAGCTCTCCAAATAAACAAAGCATTGATTACACAGCTAAAACTACTATATCACAATATTTTTGTGGTTGAGCCTTTTTGTGAAGTTACTGCGTCAATAGTTGACAAATCAGTCGATGCCAGGCAAGATTTGGAACAGGCCAAGGAAACTTTGACCAAATTTTTGGCTTGGCAAGACACCAGTGAAGGGCAAGCTGCGAATCTGCCTAAAATTCTGGAGTCACACAAAGAAATCCTTTTTCTAGAATGGCAATCACAACTGATGAAAGCAGAGAGAGAAAGCTCAAGATGTCGATTGTCTACCAGTCATTTAATTGAGTTAATCAATGACACTCTTTATCTGTCTAACATGATTTCACAGTGCTCTCCAGGTAAAATCAACGTCAGCCAAAGCCTTGGAACAAACATGCAATCAAGAATTGGAAAAGAATGGAAGATTACTTGCCGGCATCCAAAGTTTAACTTGGGATACCTTTTGGTTTTTCTTAATTAAACCATACAGTCAGAGGGCTGCACTCAAATGTTTAACCGATGCCATCAGTTACATGATTCCCAAAATCCATGATGCCACATACTCAGCCCAACTGCATTCTCGTCTAAGTCGCCCTCTAGAATTGCAACCGATGCTTGCTATCTGCCAGCTCAGGCCAAAGGGAGATCATCTGAAACAATGAATCATGTTGTCGACTGCAAACAAGCCAATTTTGAGGAGATACTCATAATGTGGTTGTATCAATTAATAGCATTTGTATTTTTTAATTAGTTAGCCTAATTACTATTTATAGGCCCTTTCATGCATTTAGAAAGGGTCCTCAGTTTTTATATAAATTAAAAACAGTAAGTCACACTATTGTGCTTCTGATCTATTTTTTATGAAGACTGGGCTAGTATTCTGAATTTTAACGAAGAAAGCTTTGATGACATGTGCACTATTGCCTTATTGTAGAAGTGTTTCTAAGTTAGAAGAAGGAATTTGAATGCGATTGATATCGGGAGTGATTCAAATAACATATGGTACTATTATCTATGTTCTTGCCTCATTCTTGCTTGTGAATCAACATTTATTTAATCTTGCTATCACTGGATATATGTATGCGTTTTAACAGCAATCCTTATATTTTTCACTATTGAATGTCTTAGGAGTGTTATTCTTTCAATCATATTTATGTCTATGATTGTTATAGACATTTTTGTGCCTTACAGCTCTAAGCATGAAATGTCCATAAACCAAGGGATCCTAAGTCCCTAAAAGTGTTGTTCCTGCCCCTAAAGGAACAAGGTCAACTAATTACAGCTTCTCCCAGAAGTTCTCCACCAGAAACTACTCAGAATCAGTCAAATCAGGATCATTTCAGCTGCTCCACTAGCTACCTGCGTTGCATAGCACCCCAGTACACTAGCTAGGTGCGTTGCAACGCACCTAAATGCACTACCAGGGTGCGCTGAGCGGGAAATGACAAATGGCAGTGTCATTCTGTGAGGTGGACAGACAATGGAAGCTTCCAGAATCTTCCCCAATGACACTTGCCTCACTGAGTTCGACCAAGGATGAGTAAGAGGCTCTCAGTCTTCAAGTGGAAGCAAGAACTGACAGAGAGAAGCCACAAGTCGAATCATAAGCTGACTCATCCTCTCTACTTACATCTATATATGGATCCCTCATCCTAGAGATCCAGAGGCTGGAATTTTGTACTTTGCAGAAATTGTTGTTGGTTTTGAGATTGAGATTAGTGCATTGGGTGATTTATTCTTTGTTGGAGGTGAAGAAGGGATTCCTTTGCTGGGAGGTAGATGATGGATCGGGACTCACTTGGTTGTATCTCCTCCTGAATCTTCTTGTTATATCAATAGAACTATTTGAGTTTCTCCTACATGCTTGTGTATCAATGATGTTTTGTTATATTTGCATGTTTAGCTTAAATCTGATCCTAAGTTATTTATGAATGTAAATCTATGTCTTTGTGTAGTTTTCCTCTTCTGTGATCTTGCAGGAACTTGGTGAAGCTGGGCAAGTAAGGGAGCAGGTAGCTGGAAGCTGTCAAAGAGGAGAGCGATTGGATCAACGGACTAGCGCAAGACACAGGTTAGTTCATCCTATTCCTCTTCGTTTACATTTCATAAAGAAGAATACGAAAGTAGTTTTCCTTATTTGTTGCTAAGGCACTGTCACACCTTAGAGTGGGATAGGGGCATTCTGAGTAGATACTTTTCCCAACAACAAAATGGCGACTCCGCTGAGGATCGTGTCTAGTTAGTTTGTTTGTGTTTCTCTTGTTGTTTGTTTCATAAACACAGAAGTAGCAATCGAACTGCATTTGCCATTATCAAATGCAAAGTAGTTGCTACTTCAATCCACTCACTGGATTTGTTTATGATTTGAATAGCTGATCCACAAATGCTCTAATTGCCCTTTGTGATAGCTCGTAGTCCTCCTTTAAATCATCCCTCTGATTGTACCTTACTGATTGCTTTTACTCGGCCAAAATCCATAGATTAAACTGCAAACCGTGACCCAGAACCTTGATAGAAGTCTTGTTTCTGCCCCAGTGCAGGCTCTCTGAAGAGGTTCTGCATTTCAACGCAGGTCCCGAGAGGGCTACCTGCACTGCAATTCAGTTTCTCTGTGCAACAGGTGCGCTGATGAGCCTTTGCCCTGTGCAGCTGAGGTTCTTTGCTTCATTTTGTCCAGTTTTATCTCTGATTTTTGCAGCCTGTTATCAGTGTGTGTACCTGTCTGAAAACCCCTTTTCTTTGCCTTAATTCCACCTCCTTTGTACAAAAGACTGTAGGTGTTCTTTCTGTGTTTGTTACATCATTTACAGTTTTCCATTGAAAGAGTAGAATAGTCATACTGTCGTCCTTAGATTTAGATCTGTCGTAAGTGTCGATTTTGGTCTTAGGAGAAAGTTTGCTTGCTGTTGACAGTTGATTATACTTTTTACTTTTGCCTTTGGTTTGAATTTGTCTCTTTCTAGTGTCGAAACGAGTGTTTATTTCAAAATCATAAAGTGTCGTAATCTTCTCTACCCTTTTGATTTCGAAAAGAAGCTTGTTTGTGTTCTTCACTTGAAAGCAAATTCAGATTTGTACATCAACTTTCTTTTTAGGCATCAATATTAAGAAAGTGAAAACAAATACATGCATATGTGCATTTGCATATTGATAGTCTGTTTGGCTTGATTTAGGAAAAGTGCATTTACAGTGTGCTCTTTGCTCTTTGAGAAAATATTGTGTCTTTCTTTTCCCCTTGTAGCTAGGATTTTCATTGTTGAAAAGAGATAAAAGCTTGCTTATCATCTTCAGATTGCATTTAGGACTTACATCTACATCTCATGGTGATCCCAAAAGACAAACTTCTAAGAAAGATCAACTTAAAATAAATTGAATGAATCTAACAACGCTTTGGAACTTAACGCACAACATAGAGGTCTAGGCTAGAGACGTGTTCCGGCGTCGTAAAGCCTGGTAACTGTTGTCCTCACTGATGGTTGGGTGATTCCTCCACTGTGAGACGATAAGTGCCAGTACGGATTGTGCTCCCACGTACCGTCGAGTATATATTGGGAGACCCCTATAGGCTTAAAACCTTTTATCCATAGGAAGCCGTGTCGGCCGCCCTGCTGATCGCAGTGCACCGAACACAGCATTCGGGAAGATTGACTGCCGTACCGTAAAACGTATTCTATAGTTTTGTGATTGGTTTGGCACACCCTCTACCTAGATCTCCAGAGCAGTCCCTTTCGTTCCTTTTCAGACTCCTTAACAGAAAAGGTCCATCTGAGCACTTGTCACTTCAGGCTCATTAAAAATCGAAGGAGACTAGAGTCATCTTTTGTTTTTTCTCGACTCTTTAAAATTGAAAAAACAAGTTGTGTCTAAAGCGTCTAAAATTCATTTAATTCGAAAACATACTTCCCCTTTTGTATTTTAGTTGATCGAGTAATCCGCAATCGTGGAAGAAAGTCAATTGAAACCCCGTCGTTCGCGGAGGCTTACGAGTCAACCGTCTTTGTCTCCGGAATCGAAACCAATACGGACAAAGCGAACTCGTTTAACCGGTTCCAAATCTCCTATTAAAGTTAGAACAAGTGTTCCAACAACATCCGAGATTCCGGTTACTCCAAACATTTCTGGAAACCCTGCCTCTACAGAAGAAGTTCAACAGCCACAGAGGGACAGTGATATTCATCCTAGTCTGAGAGTAAACACTTGTGTTACTGAACCAGTTACATCTACAACCGGTCCAGAGAGTCTTGCTCTTCAAACATCTGTCGTTGTCGATTCCACCCCTTCTTCGGCACCAGAAATATTTTACGGGCCTGACGGTCTTTCCCTTCCACCTGGTTTGATTGCGATTGAAGAAATTGTAGAAGATCCTCAAACAAGTACTCCAACGCACTTTGGAGTCGGGGTCACTCTATATCCTTCTTCATCAGAAGTTAGTCTACCACCAGTGGAAGTTCCTGTAGAATCGCTAGGTAATCTTTTGGATAGACTCCAAATGTCTGAACAACCGTCAACATCTAGGACTGTGTCGACTGACACAGCGACAGCAGAACTCCCTGCCGTCACTCCGACAATGTTCGCCGGCATACCATCTGTCCCAACTAGCTCTCAACCGCTAGAAGGAGCCCACTCAGGGGCTATTTCGACAGTCTGGTCCGTTCCTGTTTGTTCAACCGGAATAATATCCGGTAACTCTTATGTTGAGTCTCAACAAATTGATCCATTTGGAGGTCAATTTGGGAAATCCAGTCCCCAAGGGCAGACAATCCCCTTGAGTTCCGGATTACCACCGTATGGGGGGCAGTATGCCCTTTCATTACCCCCTCCGGGAGGATATCCATACGGGAGCTCACAACAATATTCAGGTTACACTGGAATCGCCTCAAGTGGTTGGGTACCTATGCTACCTCAACAACCAAGAGTTGTGTATTCAATGCAACAATGTGTACCTATGTCGAACATCCCGACTACACCAGCTATTGTGACGGTGTCACAAGTTCAAACACTGCCTGTTGTATGCCAACCTCAGATTTCTCAGGTTGTAATGCAACAACCCCTTGACCCTGTGACTCAACCACAATTGCCAACTAGTGGGGCTACACAGGTCCAGACGGGTACAATTACCCCACACCTTGGTCCAACGGTTAGCATAGCGCAACAGCACATGGCTTCACAACCGTGGTTGGTGCAATACCAACAACCACAATTCCAACAAGTATACCAAGGTTCTGAGCAGCAGATCTTTGCGAACAGTGGACAGCCGTACATTCAAAATGGTCAAAATCAACCATTTTACAATGGTCATGTCCACCAACCGTATCAGTCATACCAGCATCAACTGCATTATGCTGGTATGCAAAGGCCAATTGCTCAGACGATTCCATCGTGTCCTGGGTATGCTTCACCTAACCTGAATCAACAGTTACCATTCGTGGCAACTTTAGAGTTATCTGATTTACACCGGTTAACAAACGATCCAATTTCTTACGCCCCTTGGTGGCCAGCAATTCCACATAAACTTCCATCAGATATTCCTAAATTTAATGGAAATCCGGGTGAAGATCCATCGAATCACGGGATGACATTTCATCTATGGTGTTCATCAAACACCCTAAATGATGATTCGATAAGACTTCGCCTCTTTCAGAGGACGTTAACGGGTCCGGCAGCAAAATGGAATATTGAATTGCCTAGAGCTTCGTTCGACAACTTCAGTACCTTAGCCACAACCTTTTTAACCCATTTTCAATTACCGATAAGGTATGAAACGGGAACAGAACTCCTTACCAACTTCAAACAGACAACGGCCACTCACATATCTGATCATATATGTTATCACTGAAAAAATTTCAAAGGAAAAGGGTAAGGTAAAAGTTAATTGATCCTAGACATACTCATGTTGATCTTGGTCGTGTTCATGCAATATACATTTGATACAATTCTTAGTTTGAGCAAACAAGCCCATGGTGATCAAAGATTAGAAATCTTCATCAAATTCAAGCGAGGAAGCTCCTCAATTAAGCAAGGTATTTTCTTCCACGTTGATTTATCTAAAGTGATTTCAAAGGAGAAAATGTCCAAAGAAAGGGAGACTTTTTGGCTCAGCTGCTGCTCTATGTGCAGACTGTGTATATTTTTAACCTAATGCAGATTTCTACTTAGACAACTCAAGATTCATGAAGAGTTCTTGTATGTTCTTGTTATGATGGCATCTTCCAATACTTACATTGCAATGGTGTTTACTTATGATACTCAGAATTCATCACTGATGCTCTGACTTCCTTCATAGATAAACTTACTATGTTTCACTGTTTTGTATTGTCATTTCTACACTCGAACTCTATAATGCCTTGACTTCCATGCTAGGTAGAATGTTTTGGCTTCACTACTCAGGATTCATGAAGGATTTCTTATATTCAGAATGTGTGTTGTCATTTCCTTAGTTTTGTTTACAGTTGCATAGGTGTACAATCACTCAGAATTCACTGATTGTGCTCTGACTTCCTGTGTGCACTTATGAGCTGTGGTTCCATATGTGTGTTGTGTTCTGAATATTCAAATGCTGAATGCCCTGACTTCATGTTAAGTTGATCTTGTTGTGGTACTGAAACATACTTTGACTCCATAGCCCAATGGTAGCCAGCCTTCATCTTTCAACCTATAAACATATACAATTACAAACCATAGAGTTAGCCATCTATTCATATCTTTAATCTAAATCATTAACCCTTTGAGAGAGCCCTCTCAGGCTGAGGAGGCTAAGCCTTAGCTAAAAGATTGGTTTGAAACAGTTACTTGAAGTCTTCCTAGTCTGCAGCCTTCCAGGGCTTGATTTTGAGATAACAATATACATGAGTGGCGACGTCGTCGCAGAATGGTAAAAACGTACGTTCCCGATCAGCTATTAGTTGAATGGTTTATCAAGTCGTTATTACCTTCCATCACGGAAGATGTGGCAAAGGGGGGAGTCATAACGGAAGAGCAAGTTATAGCTCGTGCACAATATCTGGACTTGATCTATACTCAGTCCGGCACGCTCTACGACAAAATACCTGACGCCCCTAGACCGGAATTCTCAATTCCTCCTCCTCCTAAATCGAACAATGACTCTCACGCCGTCGATGGCGTGATTGGAAAAACAGACACGAAATCGACAAAGGCTACATCTAAGAAGGCCTGTAAGATTTCAGATCAAAATGCAAAAGATGAACTTCTTGCTTCGAAAGTAAATGTCGTATCGACAGATAAGGGCAAAGAAACAAAGCGACCAGGAAGCAAGAAGAAACAAGGCAAAGGGAAGAAGAAGAAACATGATGAGTCATCTCCTGAAAAACCTTCTTCAAACCCTCCTGGAAATAGGAAACCCTCTATAGGATGTCACATATGTGATGAGGATCATTGGACGAAAGAATGTCCATACAAAGCTGAGCTTAAAAGATTCTTTAAGAGTTCGAAAACCTCAGCTATGTTAACTGATCCGTTTCCAAATCCAGGAACAAATCTGGTTGATAGTGGAAATGCTTCCCCGTCTCAAGTGCTAATGTTGTCGGTTTCAAGACAGCAAAATGATGCTTTGATTTCGACAAGGAACAAAGATTATGGGAATCCGCAGCTGTCGAATGACAAGGATAAAGATCAACCAAGTAGTTCGACAACAACTTTGAAAGAAGCTGTACCACCCGTCATTCCTAAATTAACAATAAAATCGCCAAAGGGAGTAGTACACAAGTCGATGTTTAATCCCCGCGCTAGAGCAGTGCAACATTATAACATAGTGGAAGATTTGGCCCAATCGCCATCCGCTATGTCGACTCTTGAAGTACTACAAAATTGCCCATCCCAAAGGCAGGCTTTGTTATCAGCCATTGGTGGGATAGATCCTAAGGATTCCAATCTTGTATCCTTCGACCACAAAGGATACGATCCTCAGTTACCAGCTCAACTAGCTTTCCTTGTTCAAGTGAAAGCCCTCAACAAAACTGTTCATCGAACAATTATTGATGAGGGGGCATCTACATGTATTATGTCGATGAGTTGCTGGAAAACTTTAGGATCTCCAACCTTGTCGCGGTCCTCGACAACATTAAAAGCATTCGACGGAAGGAAATATACCCCATATGTATCCTATATACTTGAAAGTTGAACTAGGGGGAAAAACAATAGAAATAGATGTTGAAGTCATCGATGGGAATCTTGATTACAACATACTACTAGGAAGACCATGGATATATGCCATGGCAGCTATTGTGTCGACCTATTTTAGAAAGATTGCATTTCCCTTTCAAGGAGGGATTACAATCGTCGATCAACAAAACTTCCTCCCCAATGGTTCTCAAGTTACAGGAAGCATTCCCATGATCCATGGAAGCCCCCATTCGCTTCAGAATATCGGAGTAGACCTACTAAAAGATCCTATACTAATGGGAACTTTCGCTCTTCCACCTCCAATCAATCTGGCGGAAGTAGCGTCGATAGGAACCTGCAATATGATATCTTCCACAAAGATCTCAGAAAACAATATCAGCATGGATCATGCAATGGTTTTGCCCCCAAGCCCAATAGAAATATTATAGCAATCAATGTTTCTAGCATGGGAGGCAAACCCGAATCAACGCTCATCAAGCGTTTGGGTAGATAGGTCTAGAGAATATGGTACCCCTTCAGATCCTTGGTCGCGAGTGCATGGAACCGACGAAGGAATTGTACAATCAATGTTGATTGAAGGGGCACCATGGAATGACTGCCACCATCATTCCCTTCTTCCGGATTATGAAGAAGATACTCAAGATGACCTTTATCATCCTTCAGTTTTTGAATTCCTATCAAATACTTGTTATAGACATTTTTGTGCCTTACAGCATTGAGCATGAAATTTCCATAATCTAAGGGATCCAAAGTCCCTAAACATGTTGTTCCTACCCCTAGAGGAACAAGGCTAACAAACCACAGCAATTCACAAAAGTTCTCCACCAGAAACTGCTCAAAAACAAGTCAATTCAGGATCATTTCAGTGGCTACACTAGTTGTTTGCGCTGAATGTCAAAGCCAACACTAGCTACCTATGTTGAATGTCAAAGGGAACACTAGCTACCTGCGCTGAACGAGAGTGGACATGTGGCAAGTTCATTTCTCAAGGTGCCAAAACCCAGGAAGCTTCCAAAATGACACTTGCCTCAGGGAATTCGACTGGTGATGAGTAAGAGGTTCCAAATCTCCAAGTGGAAGCAAGAACCTCCAAGTGGAATCAAGAACTGACAGAGGGAGAGGACACTAGTCAGATCTCAAGCTGACTCATCCTCTCCCCAAACATCTATATATGGATCTCTCCTCCATGAGATCTAAAGGCTGGAATTTTGTTATTGCAAAGAATTGTTGTTGGTTTGAGATTGGAATCATTGGGTGCTTAATGCTTTGAAGGGGGTGAAGATAGGAATTCCATTTGCTGGGAAGGAGATGCTGGATTGGAGCCCTCTGGGTTGTATCTCTTCCTGAACCTTGTTATTCATCAATAAAGCTATCTTGGTTTTTCCTATATACTGATGTATTTTTGATGTATGAATGCATTAGTATGTTTAGTTTATTTCTAATCCTGAACTAGTTATGAATATGAATCCATGTCTTGTGTAGTGTTCTCTTCTTGTGATCTTGCAGAAACCTCTTGAAGCTGGGCGAGCGAGAAGGCAAGTAGCTGGGAACTCTCCAAGAGAAGAGAAGCCGAATCGTGGGACAAACGGAAGACACCGGTTAGTCCATCTATCTCTCTCTTCATTCTTAATTCATAAAGGAAGAATACCAAAATAGTTGTCTCTGTTTGTTGCTAAGGCACTGTCACACCTTAGGTGGATAGGATCGTCCTGCATAGGCATTTTTCTCCACAACAAATTGGCGACTCCACTGGGGAGACTTGTTTAGTCATTTTATTTGTGTTTCTATCATTGTTTGTTTCATAGACTCGACAGCAACAATCGAACTGCATCTGCTATTCCCGGATGCAAAGTAGACAGTTGCTGCTTTGATCCAATCACTGGACTTGTCTATGATCTAAACAATGGACTCACAAATGATTTGATGATCCTTTGTGATAGATCTTAGTACCCCCTCAAAGCATCCCTTTGATTGTACCTTGCTTGTTGCTTTGATTTGGCCTGAAACAGTAGATTAAATAGCAATCTGTGACCCAGAACCAGTGAGAAACGAGAGTTTCTCCTTCAGCGCAGATCCAGTGAAGGGATTCTGCATTTCAACGCAGGTCCCGTGAAGGCTACCTGCGCTGAATGTCAAAACCCCTGTGTTGAGGTTGCGCTCAACCAGTTTGCCCTTGTGCAACTGGGGTTCTCTGCTCTGTTTTGCCTTGTTTTGATCTCTGATTTTTGCAGCCTGTAACCAGCATAGGTACCAGTCTGATAACTCCTTTTCTCTGCTTAGATTCCGCGTCCTTTTGTACAAAAAGACTGTGAGTTTTTTTATGTGTTTGTGGCATCATTTACAGTTTTCCTTTGCATGAGTGAAATAATCATCCTGTAGCCCTTGATTCAGATCTGTTGATTGTGATCTTAGGAGAGAGTTCATTGGCTGTTTGCAGTTGATTATACATTTGCTCTTGCTTGGTTTGAGTTTGTCTCTTTTAAGTATCGAAACAAGTATTCATTTCGAAAATCGTTAAGTGTTGTAATCTCTTCTACCCTCTCTGATTTCGAAAAAGTAAACTTGTTTGTATTTGTCATTTAAAAGCAAATTCAAAGTTGTACAAACAGCTTTCTTTGTAGGCATCAATACTAAGAAAGCGGAAAACAAACACCTGCATTGTGCATTTGCATTTTGATAGTTTGCATATTTGATTTAGGAAAAGTGCATTAGAGTGTGTTGATTGCTCTTTAAGAAAAGATGGTGTCTTTATTTTCCCTTAGTAGCTAGGATTTTCAAAGTTGAAAAGATATAAAGCTTGCTTATCATCTTTAGACTGCATTTAGGAATTGTATCATACATCTCGTGGTGAACCTTGAAAGGCAAACTTCTAAAAAGATCAACCTAAAATAAATTGAATGAACTTAACAATGCTTTGCAACATAACGCATAACATGGAGGTCTAGGCTAGAGACGTGTTCCGGCGTCGTAAAGCCAGTACGGATTGTGCTCCCACGTACCGTCGCGTATATATTGGGAGACCCCTATAGGCATAAAACCTTTATCCTTAGGAAGCCGTGTCGGCCGCCCTACTGATCGCAATGCACTGAACACAGCATTCAGGAAGATCGACCGCCCGTACCCTAAAAAGTATTCTGCGTTTTGCGAAAAGTTTGGCACACCCTCTGCCTAGAACTCCAAAGCAGTTCCTTTTGGCCTTTTTCAGACTCTATAATGGAAAAAGTCCATCCGAGCATTTGTCACTTCGGGCTCGTTAAAACATCGAAGGAGACTAGAGTCATCTTTATCTTTTTCTCGACTCTTTAAAATTGAAAAAGCAAGTTGTGTCTAAAGCGTCGTTAAAATTTATTTTAAACGGAACAATCACCCTTTATTCCTGCGTTGATCTTTAGGTTGAAAAAATGGAGCACACCAACCAAGGAATTCCCCTTGGTGGAAATCCTAGTCCCTTCTCCTCTTGGGGAGATGTTGGTGCACCTCATATGGCCACATTGTCGCTTCCAGGACTGACAATTGGCCTGCCGGTCTGGCTCTTTTCAACCAATGTCGTTTAGAACGCCACTATTCCTGAACAGTCGAGTCAACAGTTAGACTAGACCAGAGTTGCCAACCAGCCTTCTACTTCATCTAACTCTTCCTCTCCTCCTTCCTCTTCACTTGACGGAACTGGTAAAACAAAAAACCAAGTTCCTAAGGAGAAGAAGGAAAAGAAGAAGAAAGAGAAGAAGAAGAAGGAGCCAAAAGCGACTGGGGGCAAACAAGTGTCGTCTGACAAAAATCCACACACAGCACTGACTAGGCCTAAATTGCCATGTGTCATATGCAAGGGAGACCACTTCCACAGAGATTGTCCCTGCATCCCTCAGATACTAAGGGACTGGTCTCCCCGTTTGCACAATTCGGTAGCGTCGACCTCTGATAGCCATGTTGACAGCTCACCGTCAACTAGTGAAAGTGAAGTCACATGACAAAGAGGGAAAGCTAGATTTCCCTGTAAACTGTGTGAAGGCGACCATGCCATCCACCGTTGTCCCTTCTTAGACGAGGCTAAAAGAGTTCTGGAAGATCGCCCGATTTTACGAGCGCAACTTCCTCCTGGATATCAAAAACTCCTGCCAAGTCCTTCACTAGTTGAAAACCTGGCTGGCCCGCCCAGGTGGTCAGCCGAAGCACCTATCATTGAAGATGAACCGTCTGGATCCATGCCTGACGAAAGTCAAAAGGTTGAGACGGCAGTTGACTCGGTTTTGCCTTCAGAGGCTCTATCTTCGAATGATACCATCACATAGGAGAATAAAGACGACACCGTCCAAATTCTCTTCATCAACATAGACTCCGACGAACAAGGGGGCAATTTGCCCATTCCTTTATCGCATGAAGGAACTTCATCAGAGTCATACCCGGCCGTCTATTCGGTCCCACCACCAAGCAACCTAGTTGTCTCGTTCGACTGGAACCAACTAGGCAGACCCCGGTTGCCAGCAAGCATACCATTCAGAATTATCGTTCAAATATACAGAATGGTAATGGCTGGCACTATCATTGATGAGGGGGCATCTGTGAGTATCCTTTCCTCTATTGCTTGGAAAGCGCTTGGTTCGCCAGCGCTTTTGCCTGAAATGAGAAATCTATCAGGCTTTGATAAAGGAACCAGTCGACCTTTAGGGATCCTCCCCAATGTGCCCATAACATTGAAAGGGAAGACCGTTCAAATGAACGTGATGGTCGTTCAAGGACCCTTGGATTATAACCTACTCCTTGGACGAGACTATATATATTGCATGGGAGCCATCGTCTCCTCACTCTTTAGAGTAATGTGTTTTCCGCACGAAGGAAGAGTGGTCAAGCTCGTGGACCAACTTTCATTTCCCGGATCACGCATCGCAAATAGTCATATACCATCCCTAAATGGTCTCTTCAAGCAAGAAGTGTCTCAACCCACGGTCCATCCTCCTAATGAGCGCGAGTAATCCGGGAAGATATGACTGGAACCTAGGGGGCATGAGTCCTGGTCTGCTTCGGCAGGAAAACTTTGGGTATAGGGTAGGTTTCCGCGGGAGAATATGACTAGTCCGTACCCCGTCTGTCTAGGAAGAGGGGTTGTTCTAGAATAAGATTCTTTTGTCAAAGTTATGTGAGTTGGCGGGCATCGTCGCTCACCTTTGTCTATTTCGGTAGACATTGCCGAGGAAGTGTTTTGTTTGAAAGATTAACGAGACAATCTTTGGGTAACCTGAAAGAGGTCAGCCTCTCTCGTTAAAACAAAATGTTTTGGCGGAAGTGAAGTAGAGGTAACCTTGAAACTCTGTTTTATACTTGGGGGCATGCAAACCTTTTGGAGTGCAAGCAAGGGACGGCTATTTATTTTTTAAATTTTTAGGACCTCTAACCCTTTAAACTCGTAGGATTAGTCGTTTCCGAACTTGCATAATGAAAGGATGCGGGGCATAGCTTTGTGAGATGAAGCTCCATAAAAAATAGAATCTCAATGAGACACTCTTATCATATGACTGGGTATTCGAGCAGTTTTAGCACAAAGTTCATGCTCGTTAAAAAATAAACGCAAGATCCGAGCAGTTTTAACGCGGACTTCATGCTCGTTAAAAAATAAACATAAGCAATGAGCAAGTGTTTCCACCAGCGTTTAAGCTCATTTTAAAATAAAAAATGAACCTACCCGGTAAATAACCACTGTGAATGTAATATCATCAGCCATTAAAGCCTTGGTCGTGTTTGCACCGTCACCTCCACTTTTCATTTGGCCGATCGTTCGCCTCCATATGATTGTTTACCCATTTTGAGGAACAGCTGCGAAGAGTGATTTCACCTAGCCATCCTTGTGACACTGCCGTGATTGGAAAATTCCAACCTGTACCTGGAATCAGTTGCTAACCATGTTTATCACTCGTTCCTCAAAAGACGAGTCTTCTTTAATCTCTTTTCAACTGACTCGTAAAATATGAAAAGATTGCTGAGTCCTTGGCCTTCCAGCTCGTTAAAGGGACAGGAAGTGCTATCCCTCCTCTAGATTTTAATCTTTTTGGACCTGAGGGATTATTGCACAAAAAGATCGAGCGCTTGTTTTGTTCGGCTCGTTAAAACTATCGAAAAATCATCCCTTCTGTATTGTTTTATACTTTTTCGGACTTAAGGGATTAGATGACGAAAAAGGAATTTTGGAGTTAACTTTATGTACCTTTTCAGACTCTCTAAAAATGAAAAGGACCGAGTTATCCTTGTCGTTAGACTCGTTAAAATCATTAAATAGCGACAAACTTTTCTTTAGACGAGAACGAGTTTCACTATCGCTAGGCTCGTTAAAACATAGCGATGGGCTTGCCCGAAGGGCAGGTTATAGAACAAGCATATGTTATCCTCCTCAAGCTTGAAAAAAATAAAGAGGTACTGGTCAGCAATGACTGGGGAAAAATTGGGAGAAACTCAAGAAAACTTTGATGGTAGCAAGTCGCTCTTGAACATGACACTTTTCCTCTGTACCACAATCGGGTTGGGTTGTTTCATTCATCGGTCACATCCATGGTCTCGCCATACCATCCATATTTGGGGTAATGCTACCGATCCATCGCATCAGTGTCGCCATATGTTCAAGAGAAGTCGTTCAGAAAAGTCAACCGTGTCCCATCCACTGCCATATATTATCCTTCATCCTTTCATGACCGCCACCCTGAATCATATGTCACAGATCGTTTTCACCTCCATCAAAATCATTAGCTCCGTTCCGTGTCACTGATGTGGGATTCATTAAGGCCCTCCTTTGACGGATCGCTTCTTGTCGACATCAGCTCATTATCCAAGAAGTTGATCTAGGAACAACCCCTTCAGTACTTTGAAGCTTGCATGCCTCAATGGCAAGTTTCTCACTTCCGGCGACAGGTATACATCAATGACCTTCGACCGAAAGATTTTGCGTGGTGTTCGACGCCAAGTCCTTTATTCACACCACGTGAATTGTACTGCAGTACCTTGAGGGTCATTATCATTATCGGTGATTCCTCTCGCACTTGTTAACGGTTTACATCATTGACCGGTAATCAAGCGACGTCTTTCCATGTTCGACTTCAGAACATTTCTCACATGGATCGACTTGTACTTAGAGTGAAGATCGAACGAGTTTGAAGACCCCGGATCTAGTTTCATCCATCCGAACTGCGATATATATACAGGAAAGATAAAGACATTGACATGTACATCATTGCAGCAAATAATCATCCTACTCGAAGGATGATAATTTCATCAAAATTATCAGTCTACCACCAGACGATTGTCTGTTCTATGTACAGAAAAATGAATTTATAAAGCTGAGCATGGGAATGCCCGCCTCAGCTAGATCATGAAAGCAGTATGAAAAATAATGTATTGTATTGTATCTTATTACAGGTCTCCTCTCAGCATTGGATGAACTTCGAATCCCCCTGATAAAGCATTTCACCCGATAAACGGCCTCATACTTTAGGGGGCAACTGTTATAGACATTTTTGTGCCTTACAGCATTGAGCATGAAATGTCCATAATCTAAGGGATCCAAAGTCCCTAAACATGTTGTTCCTACCCCTAGAGGAACAAGGCTAACAAACCACAGCAATTCACAGAAGTTCTCCACCAGAAACTGCTCAAAAACAAGTCAATTCAGGATCATTTCAGTGGCTACACTAGCTGTTTGCGCTGAATGTCAAAGCCAACACTGGCTACCTGCGTTGAATGTCAAAGGGAACACTGGCTACCTGCGCAGAACGAGAGTGGACATGTGGCAAGTTCATTTCTCAAGGTGTCAAAACCCAGGAAGCTTCCAAAATGACACTTGCCTCAGGGAATTCGACTGGTGATGAGTAAGAGGTTCCAAATCTCCAAGTGGAAGCAAGAACCTCCAAGTGGAATCAAGAACTGACAAAGGGAGAGGACACTAGTCAGATCTCAAGCTGACTCATCCTCTCTCCAAACATCTATATATGGATCTCTCCTCCATGAGATCTAAAGGCTGGAATTTTGTTATTGCAAAGAATTGCTGTTGGTTTGAGATTGGAATCATTGGGTGCTTAATGCTTTGAAGGGGGTGAAGATAGGAATTCCATTTGCTGGGAAGGAGATGCTGGATTGGAGCCCTCTGGGTTGTATCTCTTCCTGAACCTTGTTATTCATCAATAAAGCTATCTTGGTTTCTCCTATATACTGATGTATTTTTGATGTATGAATGCATTAGTATGTTTAGTTTATTTCTAATCCTGAACTAGTTATGAATATGAATCCATGTCTTGTGTAGTGTTCTCTTCTTGTGATCTTGCAGAAACCTCTTGAAGCTGGGCGAGCGAGAAGGCAAGTAGCTGGGAACTCTCCAAGAGAAGAGAAGCCAGATCGTGGGACAAACGGAAGACACCGGTTAGTCCATCTATCTCTCTCTTCATTCTTAATTCATAAAGGAAGAATACCAAAATAGCTGTCTCTGTTTGTTGCTAAGGCACTGTCACACCTTAGGTGGATAGGATCGTCCTGCATAGGCATTTTTCCCCACAACAATACTGTAAATACGGTGCATTCCGAGTGAAACTTATCGAACATTGAAGAGACTATAGCCATAAATATCTCGACTAAAACGGATGTTGTAGAGAATATTTATGTTGGCAAATGTTGTTCTCCTTCAGAACTGGAAATATACAACGCTCTTTTTCGCGAATTCAGAGATGTCTTTGCTTGGTCATACAGTGAAATTCCAGGCATCGACTCGAGTATCGTTGAACACAAAATTAAGATGTATCCAGATGTCAAACCGGTACGACAACGGCTCAGGCAGGTGCACCCCAAGAAAGCCGCTGCCATTAAGGCAGAAGTTGAAAAACTTCTCCATGCTAGTTTCATCTACCCGGTTCCTCTAACCGATTGAGTATCGAATATTGTCCCTGTTATGAAGAAACAAGGGACAATTAGAGTGTGTGTCGATTATAGGGATGTAAATCAAGCTTGTCCAAAAGACAACTACCCTACACCCTTCATCGACCAGATAATTGATGAATGCGCCGGATGCGAAATCTTTTCATTCATGGATGGATTTTCTGGGTATAATCAAATAAATATCCGCCCACAGGATTAGTCAAAGACTGCATTCATTTTTCCATGGGGCACGTTCGCATACCGAAAATTACCCTTTGGTTTAAAGAACGCAGGGGTGACGTTTCAGAGGGAAATGAATTATGCCTTCCACGACATCAAAAACATCGTTCAACCATACCTCGACGACCTTCCGGCTCATTTGCGAAAGCGGACTGATCATCCGCAGCATTTAAGAGCGATATTTCTACGTTGCCGACACTACAAGATACGAATCAATCTGCACAAATGTGTATTTTTCATCAGTTCTGGTCGTTTACTTGGCTTTGTAGTCTCCAAGGATGAGATTCGTCTCAACCCGTGCAAGGTCCAGGCAATCATAAATTTGCCTCCACCTTCAAATTTGCTTCAGATTCAGAAACTCCAAGGGAAAGCAAACTTTCTAAGGAGGTTCATTCAAAATTACGCCGAACTTGCTAAAGCTTATACACGTCTTTTGAAAAAGGAGGTACCCTTCGTCTGGGATCCGGTTGCGCAAGCTTCCTTTGATGCTTTAAAAGATTCCTTAATGAAAGCATCATTAATGTACGCTCCCAATTATCAAAGAGATTTTAACCTGTATCTGGCTGCAGCAGATACAACCATTGCAATGGTTTTAGTTCAAGAAGTCGATGGAATTGAACACCCTATATATTATTTAAGTAAAAACTTAAATGATACAAAAAGCAAATATTATTATGTTGAAAAACTAGCGCTTGCAGCTGTTCAAGCCATACAAAGATTTCGACACTATGTCCTCTTCCGGAAAACTACCATTCTGTCAGATTGCAACCCCATGACTTATATATTGTCGCGACAGTTGCTGGGGGGCAAATATTCAAAATGGATAGCAATCCTTCAAGAGTTTGATCTAGAATTCGTAAAATCCAAATCAAAGAAAGCTCTAGTTTTTGCAGAATTATTATGCGATCTCCCATCGTCGTCCAACGATGAAACATCCGAAGAATCAATCGTGGATGAGAATTTGTTTCTGATATCTACAAGCAATGAGTGGTATGGAGATATAATAATTTATCTCCAAACCCAAAAGTTTAGGCCTAACACCTCTCACTCTGAACAAAAACGTATTCGATACCAAGCAAAAGACTACATGATCGTCGGTGATACACTATACCGTCGTGGTATCGTTACAGTTCTGAGAAGGTGCCTCACCCATGAGGAGGCCGAGAAAGCCCTGAATGAGTGTCATTCAAGAGCTTGTGGGGGGCATCAATCTGGATATGCTACAGCACAAAAAATCTTACGAGCAGGATACTTCTGGCCAACAATGTTCAAAGATTGCATAACCGCAGTCAGAAGTTGCCATGCTTGTCAAATTTTTGATAGCAAAACCAGAAGACCACCCGCACCTCTACAGCCAATAGTTGCTGTTGGGCCGTTTGCCAAATGGGGGATCGATTTCATGACATGTAACCCCACCTCGACCGGGGGCATGGGTATATCATAGTCGCAGTTGACTATTTTACCAAATGGGCCGAGGCGATGCCTACATTAGATAATACTGGTGAAACAGCTGCCCTTTTCTTTTTCAATCATGTAGTCGCCAGATTCGGCGTACCACAGGCTATAGTCACGGATCATGGATTGCATTTTCGCAATCACATGATGCTCGAATTAGCTTCCAAACTAGGATTGTCTCACGACAGCTCTACTCTGTATTATCCGCAAGCCAACGGACAAGTTGAAGTGATCAACAAGGTCCTGAAGCGTATGTTGCAAAGGATGATCGGAGTTCACAAAAGAAGGTGGCACCTAATCCTGTACTCAGCCTTGTGGGCTTACCGAACATCGGTAAGGAATGCAACCGGGTTCATACCCTTCCAACTGGTATATGGCCTGGAAGCAGTCTTACCAGTCCAGTGCGAAATCTCGTCTCTTAAACTCGCAATCGATCTCGTCCCCGGAACTTCAGAAGAAGAGGCCCGTTTCTTGGAATTAATCCAATTGGATGAAACCCGTCGTGATGCCGCTTTGGCTAACGAAGCCCATAAGAAACGAGTCAAGGCACAGTTCGACAAAAATGTCAAACCCCGTGTCTTCTCAGAAGATGACTTGGTCTTGCTTTACGACCAAGAATCCGATAAATTGGGAGCAAGTAAATTTAAGTCTTTATGGATGGGCCCCTATATTGTTAAACGGGTGTTAGCAAAAGGAGCCTACGAGTTAATGGATTATGACGGAATTCCATTGGCGCAACCTCGTAATGGGTTGTACCTCAAGCGTTACTATGCTTAAATAGTAACCAATATGCTTTTGTTGTATTTTTTTTCGCTAAAGTGTTCGTTTTGGTCGAGTAATCCACCTTTTTACATTTATTTCAGATGTCAAACCTTTTGGAGACATGTGTTGGATATGCCGACGGAGCGAGTCGTAGTTCGTGGAACCTATCCTCCGCAGCCTGGGCCATTTTTGATCCAAGCGGCGAGTTAGTAAGTTTCAGAGGTGTATGTATTGGTCAATCAACGAATAACATCGCTGAGTATAGCGTGTTGATAGAACTTCTCTCTGATGCCATCACCCATGGTATACGCCGACTAATCGTCAGGCTAGACTCACAACTGGTAATACTACAACTCAATGGTATATATTCCGTCTGAAACCCAGCTATTTATCGCATGTTCCTAAGGGTTAAGATTTTGGAAAGACAATTTGATCTCATTCAATACCAACATATTTCCAGAAACTTAAACACATTAACCGACTCATTAGCAAACTATGTGTTAGACAGACATTTGCAACATTTATAAAAAGAAACACATCATCAATGTTTTACATGTCGGTCATATAGCTCAACCAGAATAAAACCCCGAAAATCAAAATATATATATAGCTGTTTATGGTTTACATATAATGTTCTGTAACCAAGACAAAATCGGTCACATGACCCAAAAACTCAAAATGCTAGGGGGCACCCTAGTCTAATGATGCTCGTGATAGCAAGTCACAGCCTGTGCGATCATGTGTAAGAGACGAGTCCATCGTCTAGGCACACCAGTAGTATGCCGCTGTAACTGCAAAGGTAGCTCGTCGATCCTCACATCTGGAATACCGAGAGTAAGGCTCTTAACCTGCTCCTGCACAGCTGTGAGAGTCTTGGCCACATCAAGGTCACGAAGAATAACCCTCCCTGAAGCCTCTCCTGCTGGGGCAATGGCCGTCACTCTCAGGCGAACTACTGGACGAACAGGACCAACATCTGCATGTACACATGAGTTTGATTAAAGTCTTGATAGAATAAAGCACAAAGACATTATAAATAAAAACATTAAACAGTGATATGGTCAAAGATTTTACCAATAGCGCCCCACTGCTCGCCATCCGGCAGTACTAAATCCGGATCACCCCGGAAGTCCATGCCAGCATATGGATACTCGGCATAAGTCATCTCCTAACGATCAAACCACCTGAAGAAGGTATCAGAAAACGAAATCTGAGACTGGCTAGCATGCCTAGACATATGGTCAACCCATCTCTGCATACGTGGTTCAGTAAGAGAAGGTAAGTTGAGTGCAATGTACTGCGGCTGCATCAACGGTATCTTCTCCAAGGCAAAGGCGGTCAAAATGGAACCGAACCCAAAGTTCTTCAACCTCCCGTCCTTTATCCTTGTCAACTGATTTTTCATCACAAGAAGTACTGCATCACACCAGTTGAATATTTTTGGTTGGAGGCATTCCAAGGCATGCTGCATATAGGATCTGTTGGCTACATGAAGAGACGCACTACCGGCCATCCTACCAAAAGTAAACAGGATAGACCTAAGGGACCTGTCAGTGACATCACGGATGATGATGTTGCCATCTTTACTCGGCTGAGATCCTTCCCTGCAATACTGGCAGACATAATCTCTCACAGAGTCACTCCCTCGGGCCGAACCTGACAAAGAGATGGGGGCACCCCGCCTCGACAAGCCAGTCAAGAAGTAAATGTCTACTGTAGTAAAGGGGATAGATTTGCCCCTAATTTGGAAAATTTGATTGATAGGATCCCAAGCATCGAGCAAATACTGCAGTAGGTTGATCTGTTGTCTCATGCTAGAGATGCGGAAGAACTTCAGCAAGCCACAGTTCCGCAGTGCGTTCACTGTAACCGGATCATGTAGGGCAATCATGTCCTCTTCTTCATGTTCTCGTTCTCGCCATGTAAGGGTCATCTTGCTCCAAGATCTCTGAAAAACAAACAAGAGGGGAGTTAGATCCTCATTTTGATGAGAAACAGGCAAAAATTTTCATCAAAAACTGTGCAACAAATTCCTTTTTTGCGCCCAACACACCTGCAGCAGTGTTCCACCTGCGTTGAATGTCAAACTGCCTTCATACTGGCCAACATTCAGCGCAGGTTTCGATGTATCCAGGGTGCGTTGATGGCAGAACGAACCCCTCAAACCCCAGGGGCTCAGAAAAGCAGAGAATGAAGCACAAAATGCAAAAAGGAAACCATGAAATGAAAGAGATCGGGTTTAGCTCCTACCTGGTCCAAACGGTACCGAGAATCGTCCACAGAATCTCCTAAAATCAGCTGATGAAAATCAAGGGGGAAGAGGCACCTCCAAAGCTCCAAAAAACCAAGTTCAAATGAAATGGTAAAATGAGAGGTAAAAACACTTTTTAATTTCTTTTTACGTAGTTCAAAGTAAAATATTAGGTGTTTTATTCTCATTTTCAAGCAAATGTTATTCATTTCTAACTAGTTTGATGAAGCGATTGAAAATACAGTACTATCTTTGAAAAGACAAAGCTATTTACGGTAAAAAATCAAAACAAGACCATCTTATCGAGCAGTTTTAGCACATAGTTCATGCTCGTTAAAAAATAAACATAAGACCGAGCAAGTGTTTCAATCCACGTTTAAGCTCGTTAAAAAATGAACTATCCTCCGATAAATAACCACCGTGAATGTAACATTATCAGCCATTAAAGCCTTGGTCGTGTTTGCACCGTCACCTCCACTTTTCCATTGGCCGATCATTCACCTCCATTTGATTGTTTACCCATTTTGAGGAACAGCTGCGAAGAGTGATTCCACTGGCCATCCTTGTGACACTGTCGTGCTTGGAAAATTCCAACCCTTACTTGGAATCAGCTGCTACCCATTTTATCACTCGTTCCTCAAAAGATGAGTCTTCTTTAAGCTCTTTTCATCTGACTCGTAAAACATGAAAAGATTGCCGAGTTTTGGCCTTCTAGCTCATTAAAGCGACCGGAAGTGCTATCCCTCCTCTAGATTTTAATCTTTTGGACTTGAGGGATTATTGCACAAAAAGATCGAGCGCTTGTGTTGTTCGGCTCGTTAAAACTATCGAAAATTCATCCCTTCTGTATTGTTTTATACTTTTTCGGACTTAAGGGATTAGATGACGAAAAAGAAATTTCGGAGTTACCTTTACGTACCTTTTCAGACTCTCTAAAAATGAAAAGGACCGAGTTATCGTTGTCGTTAAACTCGTTAAAAACATTAATAGCGACAAACTTGTCTTTAGATGAGAACGAGTTTCACTATCGCTAGGCTCGTTAAAACATAGCGATGGGTTTGCCCGAAGGGCGAATTATAGAACAAGCATATGTTATCCTCCTCAAGCTTGACAAAAATAAAGAGGTACTAGTCAGCAATGACTGGGGAAAAATTGGGAAGAAACTCAAAGAATCTTTATTGGTAGCAAGTCGCTCTTCAACATGACACTTCCACTCCGTGCCTGAGTCAGGTTGGGTTGTTTCATTCACCGGTCACATCACCATGGTCACGCCATACCATCCACTTTTGGGGAAAATGCTACCAATCCATCATATAAGTGTCGCTGACATGTTCAAGAGAAGTCATCCAGAGAAGTCACCCGTGCCCCATCCACTACCATACATTATACTTCATTCTTTCATGACCGCCACCCTGAGCCATATATCATCAGATTGTTTTCACCTCCATCAAAATCATTTGCTCCGTTCCGTGTCATTCATGTGGGATTCATTAAGGCCCTCCTTTGACGAATCGCTTCTTGTCGACATCAGCTCATTATCCAAGAATTTGATCTAGGAACACCCCATTCAGTACTTTGAAGCTTGCATGCCTCAATGGCAAGTTTCTCACTTCCGGCGACAGGTATACATCAATGACCTTCGACTGAAAGATTTTGCGTGGTGTTCGACGACAAGTCCACGTGAATTGTACTGCAGTACCTTGAGGGTCATCATCCTTATCAGTGATTCCTCTCGCGCTTGTTAACAATTTACATCATCGACTGGTAATCAAGCGATGTCTTTCCATGTTCGACTTCAAAACATTTCTCACATGGATCGACTTGTACTTCGAGTGAAGATCAGACAAGATTGAAGACCCCGGATCTAGTTTCATCCATCCGGGCTGCGATATATATTCAGGAAAAATAAAGACATTGACATGTACAGCATTGCAGCACAAATAATCATCCTACCAAAAGGATGATGACTTCATCAAAATCATCAGTCTACCATCAGACGATTGTCTGTCCTATGTACATAAAAATGAATTTATAAAGCTGAGCATGGGAATGCCCGCCTCAGCTAGATCATGAAAACAGTATGAAGATAATGTATTGTATTGTATCTTATTACAGGTCTCCTCCCAACATTGAAAGAACTTCGGATCCTCCTAATAAAGCATTTCACCCGATAAACGGCCTCATACTTTAGGGGGAAACTGTTATAGACATTTTTGTGTGTTACAACTCTAAGGATGAAATGTCCATAAACCAAGGGATCCTAAGTCCCTAAAAGTGTTGTTCCTGCCCCTAAAGGAACAAGGTCAACCAATTACAGCTTCTCCCAGAAGTTCTCAACCAGAAACTACTCAGAATCAGTCAAATCAGGATCATTTCAGCTGCTCCACTAGCTACCTGCGTTGCATAGCACCCCAGTACACTAGCTAGGTGCATTGCAACGCACCTAAATGCACTACCAGGGTGCGCTGAGCGGGAAATGACAAATGGCAGTGTCATTCCGCGAGGTGGACAGACAATGGAAGCTTCCAGAATCTTCCCCAATGACACTTGCCTCACTGAGTTCGACCAAGGATGAGTAAGAGGCTCTCAGTCTCCAAGTGGAAGCAAGAACTGACAGAGAGAAGCCACAAGTCAAATCATAAGCTAACTCATCCTCTCTGCTTACATCTATATATGGATCCCTCATCCCAGAGATCCAGAGGCTGGAATTTTGTACTTTGCAGAGAATTGCTGTTGTTTTTGAGATTGAGATTAGTGCATTGGGTGATTTATGCTTTGTTGGAGGTGAAGAAGGGATTCCTTTGCTGGGAGGTAGATGCTGGATCGGGACTCACTTAGTTGTATCTCCTCATGAATATTCTTGTTATATCAATAAAACTATCTGAGTTTCTCCTACATGCTTGTGTATCAATGATGTTTTGTTATATTTGCATGTTTAGCTTAAATCTGATCCTAAGCTATTTATGAATGTAAATCTATGTCTTTGTGTATTTTTCCTCTTCTGTGATCTTGCAGGAACTTGGTGAAGCTGGGCAAGTAAGGGAGCAGGTAGCTGGAAGCTGTAAAAGAGGAGAGCGATTGGATCAACGGACTAGCGCAAGACACAGGTTAGTTCATCCTATTCCTCTTCGTTTACATTTCATAAAGAAGAATACGAAAGTAGTTTTCCTTGTTTGTTGCTAAGGCACTGTCACACCTTAGAGTGGGATAGGGGCGTTCTAAGTAGATACTTTTCCCAACAACAATGACATATATGAAGAATAGTGTAATAATGTTTTCTTGATTTCTTTGTTCAACTATTTGAACTTAGTAATTATCATATGAATAAATGTCTTTGTTTACTAATAGAGTCATTTATATGCCTGTTTGTGTATAAAGATCATTAAAAGTTACACTAAAGCAGAAATTTCCCGGGATAGGATAGTTGTTTATAATTTACTTTTAGATTAAATCATTCATCTATTATCATTAGAGATTAGAGAATCAACCACTTATCCATTCTATTTACCAATCATTGGGAAACTGGTCCTATTATTTCCAGTCGGAGCCACCACACCAAACGGAAAAGGAGTTGCCTTTAAGGTCCGGACCGGGTGGTTTTCCCCAATGTTGTTATAGCGATTTTCGAGGCATCAACAATTTTTGTGCTAGAAGGAGGGCATGAACTGTGAATGGCGAGCAAATCCAAACCTATAACCCATTCTGAGAGTAAATATCCCTCCACCTCACCTCGGACCTCCCATTTGCATACTGGAACACCAGTATTCAAACGAGAAGAAGAGGAGTCAACCACAACTGCTCAAACCCATCATACTTCAGAACGATTAAGTCCTGAGTCCCCTGAAGTTCAGTCTCTGATCCATAAACTTCAAGTCTCTTCAATATCACCACAGAAATCTGAGGTATCTCAAGGCAGTGAGACTTCGCAATTCAATCTACCTCACCCTCTCACCAGAATTCAAAGCGGAAAGCTCGGTATTGAACCTACTGAGTTGCCTTTACCTAAAAGGAAAAGGGTAGAAAAGAACACTGAAGGATCTAACAGTGAAACCTTCTCATCATCATCCTCCATCTCATCTTCTCCAGTGCGAAGTCAGCCATCCACCCCACCATTACATACTGTTGTTCAACAGGGATCAGGAACTTCAACATCTCAACCTCAAACCTCAATATCAACTCCTTCCCAAACCTCTGGAACTTCACCTACAATTTTATCTGCTATTAGTTTTCCAATGGCTCAAAATCCATGGAGTAGTCCTGGTGCGGTCAATATGCCTGCACCACTACACCAATTTCCAGATTCTCCTGAAAAATGGTTGCCAAAATTTAATCCAGATACAGGGACACCAGCCGAGGAGCATATTAACAATTTCATGTTATCCGTTAATTTGAAAGGAGTGACAGAGGAAGATGTTGTCATTAGACTTTTCCCTTATACCTTACAAGGACCAGCTGGGTCTTGGTATTTTTCCCTGCACTCTGGATCCCTTACTAGTTGGAACATTTTCCAAGAACATTTTCTGACTAAGTATGGCGATGATAGATCTTTAGCAACATTAATTAGTGGTCTCTCAAATCTTAGGATAGAATCTAAAGAACCTATTAAGGAATTCAACTCATGATTCAATAAACTCTTGAATAAGATTCCAACCGCCTCTAAACCAAGTGAGCAAATCAGAAGTGAATGGTATATAACAGCCCTACCTTCAAATATAGCTATTTTTGTAGACAGAGCTGCTAAACCAACTTTAGCTGAGAACATGAAAGAGGCGCTTGTTGTAGAGAAACACATTATTGCTTTAGAAAAGAAAGCTGCTCTTGAAGACAGGAAATCCAAAAAAGTTTCTTTTAAAGATGATTCAAAGAAGAAAAACCCTAAAGATCCATATGATATGGAAGGTTTTAAAAAGTCCTCAAGACTATGTCAAATGAAATAGTTGAAATCAAAAAACAAGTAGCTGAAACTTCAACAAAAAGGCCATTCAGAAATTTTAAGAAACTTGAATCAAAATCGCCAAATGCCATCTCTAACGCAGACTCAGATCCCGAAGAGGAAGAAGAAGATGAAGCAATCTTACCATCTGAGGAACCAGAGGAAGAAGAGACTGTTGAATGCCATGGGATGTGGGATTTTATTTTACCCAACTCCAATACAGAAAATGAACAAGAAGATTTTCCTGTGACTACCAGAAGTAAAGGTACTCCTGAACCTGTTCAGGCAACTTCAAAGAAAAGGAATGCAGGTACCGCTACTACCAAAGAAAAGGTTTCCACAAAGAAAGTTGCACCAATACCATCCCAAAATCAGCCATCATCTTCAAATTCACCTTCAACATCTAAGACATTAGTAGTTATAGATTCTATGGACTACAATATTATCGAAGATATGAAGAAGACTAAGGCAAATATTACTATGTTTGAACTTACCAAACTCAGACATCAACAAAATTTACTTCTTAAGGAGTTAAATGATGTAGCTTCTTCACCTCTCCCTAATGTTGTATTGTTCAAAGCTGCTAATGATTCAGGTCAACCACCTCTGGGTAGAGTGGAAGCTATTGATGCAGTTTTAATTGGGGATAGATCAAATTCTCATACTCCTCCTTTCCTCTTGACGTATGAGATCTATAATAGAAATCTACACAACTGTTTGATTGACTCAGGGGCTTCCTCTAATATAATGCCAGCTTCAGTTTGTTCCAAACTGAACATTGAACCCCAAAAGTCTGCAATTCATATTGTACAGTTGGATAGAACTAAGGTCCAGGTTTTAGGGGAAATCAACTCAGTAACTATCAGGTTATCAGCTGATCCAAGAGTGGTTCAGAGAATTGATATTTTAATTGTTGATATACCTAAATTCTATGGTTTAATTTTGAGTAGAGACTGGTCTGAGAAACTCCATGGTTATATTTCCACCGATTGGTCCCATATGTGGCTACCTTATAAAGGAAAGCTGAATCAGATCAAAATCGATCAGGAGAAACACATGACCCACACTGTTACCGAATTCGAACAGGAAAATCAACCAATAGCATTCAATAACAATATTTTGGGGAATTATTCATCTGAATCATTCTTTGGCAATTTCACTGCCCAACCATCTCCTTTCCTAGTTAATAATTTCACATCTCAAATTGAAAACTTCTCACAAACAGATAGGTCAAGATGTGTTAATATTGCTGAGGAAACTGTAAATAAAATTGTTGATAATTCTTTATTTTGGTCACTATACTTTGATGGTTCTAAATCTAGTGAAGGTGCCGGAGCAGGATGCATTTTAGTTAGTCCTGAGGGAGAAAAAACTATGTTATCATGCATATTGGAATTTGAATGCACAAATAATATAGCTGAGTATGAGGCCTTAGTTCAAGGACTTTACAAAGCAATTAGTCTTAAATTTCAATATCTGAAGGTGTTTGCTGACTCAGAAATTGTTATCAAACAAGTTAGAAACTCAATTCATTGCCTTTCTGGTCATCTCAAACACTATCAGTCTTTGGTACAGGAACTCATATCTCAATTTTTAGCATTCAACATTTCTCCCATCCCTAGGTCCCAAAACGCAGCAGCCGACTTGCTAGCTAACGTGGCCTCCAAACTCCTACCATCCGAAGATTATAGCCCAGACAGATTTTCAGTAGAATTAATTTTTAGACCATCAATTCCTGATAATGTCACCAATTGGCGAGTGTTCAATCACGATGAAGACATTTTAAATTTCTTGACTTCAGATAAGTCCTATGATGATCAAATCATTGATGAAAGTGATCATGACCTTCAAATGAAAGAAAATAAAAAATAAAACTCAATACCAAAACCAGTGGTCAAGCTTGAAGATCTTTATGATATTAAAGACAAGTTTAAACAGGTGAGCAATTCAAAGCTCTAGAGTTCCACTTTAAGATTTGAGTTGATAAACCTAGGTACTGAGGAAAACCCTCAAAACATCAATTTGGGATTAGGACTTTCTTTAGAAGAAAGATATGCATTCATTAGATTGTTGTGGAAAAACAAATATGTCTTCGCTTGGAAATATGATGATTTGAAAACATACAATGCATCGATCATTCAACATACTATTCCAATGCTTTCTGAACAAAAACCAATGCAACAAAAGTTAAGGAAAATTCATCCTAACCTAGAGAGTCAAATAAAGGATGAGCTAAACAAACTCTTGAAGGCTAAGATAATTTTTCCTGTCAGACATTCAAACTGGGTGTCCAATATGGTGCCTGTTAGAAAGAAGAATGGCGATATCAGGATTTGCATCGATTTCAGAAATCTTAATAAGGCAAGCCAAAAAGATAACTTCCCTTTACCTACCATGGAGCAGACACTCCATTTAGTAGCTGGTTCTGAGTTAATGTCTTTTTTAGACGGTTCTTCAGGATATAATCAAATTTTGGTCCATCCTAATGACAGGCTTAAAACTACCTTCAGAACTAAGTGGGGAACTTATGCTTACCAAAAAATGCCTTTTGGACTTATCAATGCAGGAGCTACATTCCAAAGAGCAATGGACATAGCATTCAAAGGATTTCTCAATAAATCAGTAGTTGTCTATTTAGATGATATTACTGTATTTTCCAAGAAAAGGTCTAATCATTTACATTATTTAAAACAAATCTTTGAACGCTGCAGAAGGTATGGTATCTCTCTTAACCCAAAGAAGTCTTCTTTTGCTCTTAACCAAGGAAAGCTTTTAGGCTTCATTGTTTCAAAGGATGGTATTTATATTGATCCAGATAGAATTAAAGAAATTTTGATATTCCATTCCCTCATAATAAAAAATCCATGCAGTCATTTTTTGGTCAAATTAACTTTGTCAAAAGATTTGTTCCAGATTTTTACCATTGCAAATGATGATTAAGAAAAATTTGGTGTTTAAATGGGGACCTATAGAAAAAGAGGCATTTGATTCTATCAAACAATCAATTATAAATGCCCCTGATTTAAGCACTCCCAATTTTTCAAATCATTTCATACTATATACCCTCACATCTGCTTCGTCTTATGCAGCAGTATTGACTTAACTTAATGATCAAAACTTGGAAGCACCAATCTCATTTTACAGCTCAAATCTTCAAGGTGCTGAACTAAACTATTCGGAAGTTGAAAAACAAGCCTTTGTTGTGTACAAAGCCATTAAACACTACAAGCCCTTCCTCTTGAAAGCTCACACAAAAGTTATAGTTCCTTTTTCAGTAGTAAGACAATTACTAGTTCAAAGGGAATTAGGAGAAAAGAGAGAAAATTGGGTCACAACATTACAAGAATATGACTTAGAAATAAAACCAGCAAAGATTGTCAAAGGCCAAGGTTTTTGCAGGTTGTTAGCAGGAGCATCCAACATTCAAGAACCTGAAGGTACAGAAGATACTGAAGAAATCAATCAGATAAGTATCACAGATTCTAAATCACAATATGCAGATCTGATTTTCTATTTAAAAAATGGATACGCTCCTTCTAATCTTTCCTATAAAAACAAACTTGCCATTAGATTAAAAGCAAAAAACTTCATAATTGTATATGATGTATTGTTTAGGCGAAATTATGACTCAATTTTATTAAGATGCTTAGAAAAACCTGAAGCACAAAAAGTTTTGCAGGAACTACATGATGGACCAGCAGGAGGAAATTTTGGAGCTGATACAACAGCTCACAAAATCATTCACGTAGGATATTATTGGCCCACCATGTTCAGAGATACTCATGAATATGTAAGGAAATGCCAAAGTTGTCAAACATCCAGTGGAAGATAAAGAAAGCCAGCTTTCCCTTTGCAACCAGTCAACATTGAACAACCTTTTGAGCAATGGGGATTGGACATCATTGGAGAAATCACTCCCCATTCTTCCAAACAGCATAAGTATATCCTTACTGCCACTGATTACTTTACTAAGTGGGTTGAAGCAATTCCTTTGAAGACAACGAACTCTGAGGCAATCATGGAATTCATAGATCAATTCATTATTACCAGGTTTGGTGTCCCAAACGCTCTTGTTTTTTATAATGCATCTTATTTCTCTGGAAATTCTATATTTGAGTTTGCAATCAAAAGGGGATTTAAATTGAAGTATTCTGCAAATTACTACCCCCAGGGTAATGGTTTGGTAGAATCCACCAATAAAAACCTTATTAAAATTATTAAGAGAACTATTGAGCAGAATCATAAAAACTGGCATAAATCTTTGATATTTGCACTATGGGCTGACAGAATAACACAAAAGGCCTCCATAGGCACTTCTCCATTTAATCTAATGTATGGAAAGGAAGCTGACATACCAGCAAATTTAGTACTTCCATCTCTACCTTTAGTGCAATTTATTGAAGTCCCTCATCTTCTATTCAACTAAGACATGATCAAATTTTAAAACTAGAAGAAGAAAGGGAAAAAGCCAGAATTATACATGCAAAACATCAACAAATTATCAAGTCATCTTTTGATACAACTTCAACTAGTTCAAAGCAATTACAAGTTGGTGATCTAGTTTTGAAATGGGACAAAGCCCATGAGGATAAAGGAAAACACACTAAGTTCCAGAAAATGTGGCTCGGACCATTTCAAATCAATGAGAAGATAGGCCCTTCTACTTTCATATTGCAAGATCTATCAGGGAAGAGAGATTCTCTTCCTGTTAACGGCCTTATCTTGAAAAAATTCTTCAATTGAGGAGGTAACCCCTTCTCCCTTTGTAAATATTCAATTTTCAGCAAAATTTCTGTACATAGCTTATACTTTTTAGGATTTTGGAAAATAAAGTTGTAAGAAGCTTTCCATTGGTCTTTGCTATATTGAAAAAGTTTCTCAAAAGAAATAGTTCTGATATTTGCTTTTAAAAATGGAAGCCTTAAACGAAAGGAAACTTTCTAGGAAATTAGGTAGATTTAGATTCTGAAACCCCATTTTATTTTTGTGAAATCTTCTCAAGATTTAGAACTACTATAAATCATTTTAATGTTTTTAAGCAGCCTAAAAACGGTTATCAATACAAAATAGAAACTGATTCAATCTTAGCATCTTCAACTCTTGTCTTGTCATCCATCTTCTCTTAAGGAGAAAATTTTTCATCCCATTCATCAAAGTTTATGATTACTCAGAGTGTAATTCTAAAATATGTATGATATAAAAGATAAGAGGTCTTATTACAAGCATGCTTACCATGATCATTAGGGAATAATTTAACTGACATTACCAATACTGCATATCAAAACAGGGTAATGGCTTATAATTATAAGACAAGGGGTCTCATCACGAGCTAGCTTGTTCAGTTAAATTACAACCAGTGAATGGCATTGTCAAACAGCTGGCCACCAAACCAAGACAATGGCTTTTTATCTTACAAAATAAGGAAAAAGGAAAAAGTAATACAAAATATGGAGACATATTTATGAATTCATTCTTTTTAATTATACTCTGAAATGGATGGGATAATGAATGATCAAATGGTTAAAAGGTATCCCTGTCGAGACTATAGATGTTTGTTGGCAGCAGAGGCTCTACCTATGATAGAGGAGTCATTATAAAGCTAAGTTGGAAAAGATTTGTTTTATCATTATCAACCAATTAAGGCTAATTTAAAACACAGAACGTACTTAATTTTAACACGAGAATAAAATAGCAGAAAGAATTATCATTATTTTCAGAATTTATGATTGCCTAGTTATATTAGAATTTTCCACTGGTCAAGATTTCCAGATCCAGAAAGTTTAAATATTTTAACATTTCTCAGAGATAACTATTTCTCCCAGTGAATCGCCAATTGTTGTGGTGTACAACAACCCCCCATTTCATAAAAAATTTCTTGAAAAATCATAATATGAAGTGGGTCCCTTTTAAAAAAACTTAGATGTGTGAATAAATTGATATTAACCCATCTTTTGAAAAATCCTCATCAAAAGGTCCCATGGAAATGATATATTATAAACCTTTTGATTAATAATACAATAGGTCTTTTAAATAATTACAAAGCTCTTTATTATTACGATAAAGCGATCGCAAGATCGCATATCGTAATAATAAGAAAACATATATAAAAGACCCATTAACTACTCTGATCTGAAAAAGGAAATCGCTATAGGATATAGGGGAAAGGCAAAACACATCGTATATACAAAGCACCTCTCCCTTTCCTCCAATGCGATAAAAGGCGTCACCATCGGCAATCGGCCTTAATAACCCTACATATGAATTGTCACACCTTCAAATATTCTGATGCGATAAGGCGTATCACCATCGGCAATCGACGATTTCGCAATAGCATAAGTAATATGACCCGAGCCCATTCCCGATTGCGATACATTAAATCAAGGCGCATGTTTTGAAACATATTTGAAAGGCTTGCATCCATTGTATCACCTTTTGGTGATCGAGGGATATTTTGGACTATTACTAAAACCTTCCTGTTCACGTCACCAATCATCAATTGCGATTATCCGCCAAAAATCTAAGCCACACTTGAATCGATCATTCACCATATAAACGTTATGATGGGTATTTAAAAGCTCCCTTACCATGATTGGCAGGTGAAATGACCGATTAATGAAGCAGTTATGCCAAGATTTTCCACTTAGATTCTATCTGCGGAAGTTTCACTATAATCTTTGATTATTCGCTAATTGATATAACTCTTTCATATTGGCCCATACTACCTATTTCCCTGTATCGCGCTGGTTTCATTCCTTGTACAAAATTTCGCCGAAATAACAAGTTTTAAGCAAATGGGAAATAAATCCAAGAGATCTGCGGCAGCAGTGGCCCCTACAGTAACAGTGCAGCCAACCAGTGATCCAGGACCAAGTAAAAAAGGCCTAATCTCAGACACTACATGTATTGGCCTTGGAAATACAAGTTGGAAATTGTCTATAATTTAATTGAAGCAGAGGATCCTGAGGAAGTGTCGAAAGAAGCTACTACAGACTCAACTAATAAATCAGAAGCTTCCCTGAAAGACTTAGCCGACTCATATTTGCACAGGATAGCAGCGCGGGAGAAAATTCTTCCATACACTGATGTAGTCAGATGGGTGGTTGAAGAAATTCCAGTTTCAAATAGAACGTTTTGCACGGTTGACGGAAGAATTTTTGGTTCATTTCAGCCTGATGACTTAAGGAAGATGTACCATTTACCCCAACCCGAGAAGAAATACAACAAAGCCTTTCTGGAGAAATTCGCAGCAGAGAACGAGACTGAATCGGCCCCAATTAAGCAATGGAGACAGAATCCCGCAAAGCACAAACATGAATCATCGGGTAAGTACTCTGTCGATTCGCTATCATCTCCTTACTGTTATGCTGGGGCGATGATGTGTAGAATGTGGGGAATGCATGATTCTGCAAAGTTCACTATTGAAATGGTTCCCTTAATGGAAGCGACTGTTAATAGTTATGTGATGGATTGGGCAAACATATTGTCTGATAAATTAGCCTTTGCAATTCTTGATTTTAGATCAAATTCACGCAAAACCACCAGGACCATTCCCCCTTTCTATTACAGTCCTTATGTTATGGATATGCTTTGCTTTAATTCCGAATACCCGGTACTTGGGTGGAGATGGATGCCTCAAGACCCTAAGCCAATCCACATTTATCATCAAATGTTATGGAAGGCACACTATAAAGACCACTTGTGCCAAATCTGTAATGGTTTCATGTTGCCTATCTATTATGCCATTTTTTATAAGCCTGCCCCAAGGATTTCCGAGGAGGCAGAGATTGACTTGACTGTTGTAGGGAATTGGTTCGGGGAGGAAAAGTTCACATATATAAGGGTTTTTGGTAGCCTTGCAAGACCCCATGTCCTTCCTTTGTATATACTTGATAAGTTGTTGGCTCGAGAGTTGGCCTACCAAATAACAACAGCAAGAACATCCAAAACTCTTAGGACTTCTAAAAAGCAGTCACGGCCTATATTTCCTTTGAGATGCGATGTTTATACTCTACATGATTACAAACATGTGAAAAAGGAGGCGGGAAAAATAAATATGCTCAATCTTCCAACCATTCCTAACAGGCAATTCGACCCAAGGAAAGTTGCCTATAATGTGCTTGAACAAGCCAAACTTACAAAGTTTGACCATTAAAAAGATGAATTTGACAACCTCTTTTCTTCAGCAGAATCATTGTTTCAGGTGAAAACATTGGCAAAAATGAAATATAAAGATGAAGGATTGGTAGAATTCAATAGACTCAGAGAACAGAGGTTGCAAACTCTGCCTTTGGACTTATTAGCTGCTACACCAACAACTCAGTCAAGCAAGCCTGAACAACGAATTATTGACAAACCTCCCGCTACAGAGAAAATCCCCGAAAAGGGAAAAGAGCCAGAACAAGAAACAGAGCAGGAGAAAGAGAAGAAGCAGGACAGTGAATATATTGATCTAGAGACTCAAATTGATCCCAAACTCCTCAAAGAGTGGCAACAATTTGACTCTATTATAAGCAATCCTGAGACTTCACAAGGGTTCGGCACACCTCAAGTAATAGTCGGTCAAGAAACAACAACAACTACCATTCCAATTGAAGGAACCAACAGCCTATCCATCAGCAAAGATGCAGAAATAATTCCTAAAGATCCATCCGATCAGATTGTTTTGCAGATAGAAGACATACCACCATTATATGTCTTTTACAGTCCCAAACACAGGGCTGTGGTGAAAAGATAGAGAAAAAGGAGGAGAAAAGAGATCAAACAATTGTTTCATTGCAGTCACAGGTGTCTAAAGCACAGCGAAAAATAGAACAATTAGAACAGCAACTATCAACACAGCAGCAGGTAAACAATCAATTAAAGGAGCAATTGCTTAAGGAAAAGTAGAGGATAGACTTAAGCGCAGTACAGAAACAAAAGGAATTATCCGAAGCATTGGCCAGATTGAAGACAATGAATGAACAAATGAGTAAGACGAAAGATGAGCAAATCGCTCAACTGTCACAAGAAGTAGAAAAGTTCAAGAGTCTTCCTCAACCAACAGAGTTCAGAACTGAAGCTCTCCAAATAAACAAAGCATTGATTACACAACTAAAATTGCTATGTCACAATATTTCTCTGGTTGAGCCTCTTTGTGAAGTTATTGCATCAATAGTTGACAAATCAGTCGATGCCAGGCAAGATTTGGAACAAGCCAATGAAACTTTGACCAAATTTTTGGCTTGGCAAGACACCAGTGAAGGGCAAGCCGTGAATCTACCTAAAATTATAGAGTCACACAAAGAAATCCTTTTTCTAGAATGGCAGTCACAACTGATGAAAGCAGAAAGAGAAACCTCAAGATTTCGATTGTCTACCAGTAATTTAAATGAGTTAATAAATGACACTCTTTATCTGTCTAACATGATTTCACAGTGCTCTCCAGGTAAATTGACGTCAACCGAAGCCTTGGAACAAACATGCAATCAATAATTGGAAAAGAATGGAAGATTAATTTCTGGCATCCAAAGTTTAACTTGGGATACCTTTTGGTTTTTCTTAATTAAACCATACAGTCAGAGGGCCGCACTCAAATGTTTAACCGATGCCATCAGTTGCATGATTCCCGAAATCCATGATGCCACATACTCAGCCCAACTGCATTCTCGTCTAAGTCGCCCTCCAGAATTGCAACCGATGCTTGCTATCTGCCAGCTCAAGCCAAAGGGAGATCATCCGAAACAATGAATCATGTTGTCGACTGCAAACAAGCCGATTTTGAGGAGATACTCATAATGTAGTTGTACCAATTAATAGCATTTTTATTTTGTAATTAGTTAGCCTAATTAGTATTTATAGGCCCTTTCATGCATTTAGAAAGGGTCCTCAGTTTTTGTATAAACTCAAATCAGTAAGCCACACTATTGTGCTTCTGATCTATTTTTTATGAGTACTGGGACAATATTCTGAATTTTAACAAAGAAAGCTTTGATGACATGTGCACTATTGCCTTATTGTAGAAGTGTTTCTAAGTTAGAAGAAGGAATTTGAATGTGATTGATATCGGGAGTGATTCAAATAACATATGGTACTATTATCTATGCTCTTGCCTCATTCTTGCTTGTGAATCAAAATTTATTTAATCTTGCTATCATTGGATATATGTATGTGTTTTAACAGCAATCCTTATACTTTTCACTATTGAATGTCTAAGGAGTGTTATTCTTTCAATCATATTTATGTCTATGATATATATGAAGAATAGTGTAATAATGTTTTCTTGATTGCTTTGTTCAACTATTTGAACTTAGTAATTATCATATGAATAAATGTCTTTGTTTACCAATAGAGTCATCTATATGCCTGTTTGTGTATAAAGATCATCAAAAGTTACACTAAAGCAGAAATTTCCCGGGATAGGATAGTTGTTTATAATTTTACTTTTAGATTAAATCATTCATCCATTATCATTAG
The DNA here is from genome assembly GCA_031772625.1 of Pinus tabuliformis. NCBI lineage: Eukaryota > Viridiplantae > Streptophyta > Pinopsida > Pinales > Pinaceae > Pinus > Pinus tabuliformis. The sequence continues at coordinate 136,332,574 of CM062809.1, read as the reverse complement.
AGATTAGAGAATCAACCACTTATCCATCCTATTTACCAATCATTAGGAAATTGGTCCCATTATTTCCAGTCGGAGCCACCACACCAAACGGAAAAGGAGTTGTCTTTAAGGTCTAGAACGGGTGGTTTTCCCCGATGTTGTTGCAGTGATTTTTGAGGCATCAACAGGTACCAAGGAAAGGGAAAACTCCTGAGTCACTTCTTCATCATACCCTTGAAGTTTTTCGAAAAATGGCATCCAATTGGCTCTCGTAAAAATGGCTACTACCTTGGGATGTTCATGGAGCCTGATTGAATTTAGGGGTTCCTTCCTCATGAATCCCCCTGTCATTATGTTTATAATCTTTTGGAATACCTCAGGTGGAGAAGGAGACAACAATTTTTTGCAAAAATAGGAAATAGAGAAAAAGACTATGTTTTTCTTTAAGAAACAGGCAGATTTTTTTAATGCAATTCCTCTTCTTTTTCAGGCTTAATTCTTCCCTAAAATTGCATCACTCCTTGTATATATGAATATCCAAGGTGGGTTTGTACAGAGCCTACCTCTTCAGGCCCGAATTTGAGCGAAAATCCCGTGTTTTCTCCTGTAAAACTGCTTACTGGCCCTCCTATAGAAATGGTTGGAGGTTCTCCTGTAGAACTTGTTACTGCTCCTGTAGAACCCGATAAGAGGAGGAGGACTGAAAACGACAGAGAACGATGGTTTCAAGGCTATGGAGGTGGTATGGAGCTTTCTGTAGCTGCGGGGACGATGATAAAATGGAAACAAAGGTGGTGAATGAGTTTGAGGAAGAGTACTTATGTTTACTGGAGATATTTCCGGCGATGATGTGAGGTGGCAAAAAGGGTACGTTGTCATTATTCGGACTGTTGGTCCCCACTGCTGTGTCATCATGAGTCTTCATGCTTTTTTCCTGCAATAACTTCCCATCATTTTCATTGGAGTTAAACATCAGCCACTACCTGTCTTTTGGATTTTCCATGAGTTGACTAAACACACGTGTGGTGGGATCTCCGGATGAGCGCAGTCGAACTGGATGAGGGTGGCCAGTTAACTGGCCACCTTTCTGGTTTAATCCCAACCATCTCATTCATTCATGCAGTTTTCAAATTATACAGATGCAATAGAGGAGAGGGTTAGACACTTACCTGCAGGTTGAATGCTCGTGCTACGGTGCTACTAGGTTCTGTTGTTGCTGCATGCTCAGATTTCAGTGTTGCATGCCTGTATCCCTTCTGCTATATGATTTTTGCTTCTTGATATGTGCTTGGTTGCTTTGTACAGGTTCCCTTTAGCTGAATCTTGCTTCTGACATCCCCTGCATTCCTGTGGTTGCACCTATTTTGCTGCTGGAGCTTGATTTTAAGGGGATCAGTTGCTACAGGAAATCCTACAGGAGCTCCTGTAGCTGCTTCTCCCTCTAAAATTTTTAGTTGATGCTTGTGCTGGGAGCTGTGAGGATGCTACTAAGGATTCTGATGGCAATGGAGAGGGATTTGGTAAGCTGCAGGTGAGTTGTGGAGGTGTTGTTCTTTTTGTTTCCTTTTTTTTTTTTTTTAAACTGGTTTCAGTGTTTTTTCTACAAGAAGGAAAGAAATCAAATGGAAATGAGGTGGTGCAGGTGTGGGATGGATGGTCAGGATGGTGAATAGTTGTAGGATGGCCTACATGCTCTCTATGAAAATCCCCATCTCCTCAAACTGTTGTTAAACTCCATTTTGAGCCCTCTGTAATTTCTACAGGAGCCTCCTGTAGAACACACAGGGCATCCTGTAGGATGCACAGTCTCCAGGAAAAAACACAGAGATCTGGAGAAAAAAATAAAAAATGATGGAGAAGAGTATAGAGGATGTGTGATAGGCTTTGTGGCATGTCTCCTTGCTTCTTGTGGTCCATCTATAACCTGCAATGCATTTTAAAAATCAATTTTCTCTTCCTTTTTTTCTCTGTTTTTTTTTTTTGAAAAGACAACTAGGGTGCCTCCAAGAGGTTTTCACCCTACTTGCCTGCCCTGGGCGCCTCCAAGGGAGGTTTCCACCCAGGGATCTTATTCTCTCTCTCTCTCTTTTGTTTTTTTCATCATTGGGCCACCTCAAAAGAGGTTTTCTACCCAATGATGGGACTCAAGCACCTCATAGAGGTTTTCACTTGAGTCCTTATTATTATTATTATTATTTTTCAGTGAATGGGTGGAGTGGAGGCTGAGACCTGCTCCACTACCAGCACTGTCTTATTCATATCTTCAATGAAATCTCACTTGGAGAGGGACTTCTTGTAAATTTTCAATCTATGTCCATTTACAAGCATGGGGATGGCTTCCTCATCAACGGTTCTGATCAGAACTGAACCATTGTCATTGTATTTTTCTACAGTGTAGGGTCCTAGCCATCTTGTCCTCATCTTGCCCTTGAAATCATTATACCTTGAGTCATAGAGCAACGCCCAATCGCCTTCTTGGAATTGCTTCTCCTTGATATTTTTGTCATGCCATATCTTCCTCTGAAGCTGGATTACCTCTGTGTGAAGAAAGGCCTGCAATCTTTGTTCATCCAATCCATTGAGCTGGAGTAGCCTTTCCCTTTGTGCATGGCTGAGATCTAGGTCTAGCTGAGCTACCATCCTTAGTGTATTGTATTCAAATTCTATTGACAACAAAGCATTCTTCCCATAGACCAGTTCATAGGGTGTGAACCCTATGGTGGTCTTCCATGTAGCATTGTAGGCCCAGGTGGCCTCAACCAATCCATCTGCCCAATCTTTTCTGCTGCTGCTCACTACCTTGGTCAGAATTCCTTCCAAAGCTCTGCTAGTGACTTCCACTTGCCCATTGGCTTGTGGATGGTAAGGGGTGGAAGTCTTGTGCTTGATTTTATGATGTGTGAGAAGGTCTTCAATTAAATTGGAAGTGAACTAACTGCCTTGATCTGTAACCAGTTCTCTTGGATACCCGAACTTATAGAATATGTTCTTTCTTAAAAACTCAGCTACTTTTTCTTCTGTTGTTTCCTTGATTGCCTTTGTCTCTACCCATTTTGTCAGATAATCGGTGCATACAATGATGTATTGTTTCTGGTTTGAAGGAGGGTTGATAGGACCCACAAAGTCCATGCCCCACTTCTCAAATGGCTCAAAAGTCACTTGCGGTTTCATGGTCATCTCATCCTTTGGAGTAGGTTTCCCCATCCTTTGGCACCAATCACATTGGCTGACATCTTGATGAAGAGTGGGACAATAGTAACATGCTTGCAGAATTTTGAACACAATCCTCTTTGCTGCAAAATGGCCTCCACAAGGCCCATCATGATAGGTCAGGAGAATGTCAAAAACTTCCTTCTCCCTAATACATATTCTCAAAATATGATATGGGCAAGTTTGAAGAGATTGCCCCCAATCCAGGTGAAAGGGGCATTTTTTCTCACAATCTTGCTCTTTTCTTTTGAGGACAAGTGTGGTGGGAATTGTGTTGAAACCAAGTAATTTTCTATATCAGCAAACCATGGGGAGAGTACTGAGATAGAAAATAGATGCTCATCTGGAATTTGATCATCCACCATACCTTCCTTACCTACAGGCAGATTTACTCTAGACAAAAAGTCAACAACAACATTTTCTTTACCAGGCTTATCAACAATGGTTAAATCAAACTGCTGCAATAAAAGCAACCACCTAATAGTGCAAGCATTTACATCTGGGTTGTTCATTAAATACCTAATTGCAGCATGATTGGTGTGTATAAAGGTTTGATAGCCTGTGATGTAATGTCTGAATTTATTTAAGGAATGTACTACAACCAGGGGTTCTTTCTCGGTTACTGTGTAGTTTAACTCTGCCTTTGACAAATTTTTACTTATAAAGTATATGGCATAAGGTAAATTTTCATCAACTTGCTCTAAGGCTGCTCCTATTGCTTTGTTCAAGGCATCTGTGTGAATGTGGAAAGGTAGGGCCCAGTTTGGGCCTCTCAAAATTGGGGCAGTCACAAGTTTACTTTTCAAGGCATCTAGGGCTTCTTAATAGTTGTCAGTCCATATGAACTCGACATCTTTTCCCAAAATATCAAACAGTGGAGAGGCTAACTTACTGAAATATTTAATGAATCTTTTGTAATATCCCGCTAAACCTAGGAAACTTCAGACATCTCTCACCTTTTGAGGAGGTGGGACCCTTTGGATGATGACAATTTTGTTGGGGTCCACCTGCAATCCTTGTTGAGATATTGCATGACCTAGCATAGTCCCTTCAATCATCAAGAATTCACATTTTTCAGGACTGAGGGATAGGTTCATTTCAATACACTTGTCCAAAACTTTTCCTAGGTTAGATAAATCTTCCTGAAAGTTAGAACCATAAGGAGTAAAATCATCCATATATATTTCCACTGCATCATGAACTAGTTCAGAAAATATACTCAATACTACTCTCTGGAAAGTGGCGGGAGCATTGCACAAACCAAAAGGAAGGACCCTATAGGCAAAGGTATCCCAAGGACAAGTGAAAGTGGTCTTATCTTGGTCTTCCGGGCTAATTTGGATTTGATTTTACCCGCTGAACCCATCTAGGAAGGAGAAAAACATTTTCCCCGCCAAACCATCTAACACTTGATCTATGAAAGGCAAAGGAAAATGGTCCTTTCTAGTGGCCTTGTTCAGTTCCCGATAATCAACACAGATCCTCCACTTACCACTTTTCTTTAGTACTAGCACCAAAGGAGAGACCCATTCACTGTCAGAGATGGGGTAGATGAATCCTGCATCCAGTAAATTTTGCAATTCTTCCTTGACAATGTCTTTGAGGGCTGGATTCATCCTCCTTTGAGGCTGCCTGACTGGTTTGCAATCTTCCTTAATGTAAATGTGATGAGTACAAACTGAAGGGTGCACTCCCTTCATCTCCTTATAGCTCTAGGCGAAGGCGTCTAAATGTTTTCTCAATAAGCTACACAGTTCCTTCTCCTAGGTAGTGGATAGGGATGAGTTGATTTTCAAGGTTCTTTCTGGGCTGAACTCTATATTCTTAACACAGAGAGGGGTTGGGTCAGCCACACAAAGATCAATTAAGGGATTGTCTTGGGTGTCTTTACTAGATCTTCTAATGGCAAAATACTGGGGGGTGGATTCTGAATTAAATTTTCAATGATATCTCATCATTTTGCGGTTCCCCCCCATGACAGTTTCTACTGCACACAGTGGTGCAGAATAGACTGCATCCTCACCCTCCTCCTCCAACCAGAGAGGTAGATCATGTTCTAGCAGGGGTTGGGCAAGAGGGTATAGGATTAGCTGCTTGGACATATGCCCGTTCTTGATATTCATGTTCCCAGCTCGACAACTGATGTAAGCATCGGCAGTGGCCAACCAGGGTCTTCCCAGGATGAGAGGATACCCAGTGAGCTTTGCTTTCGACTAGAGAACCAAGAAATCAGCAAGGTACTCCCAAGAATCAATGGAGACTATCACATCCTCCACAATTCCCTTAGGGGTCACGGTGGAGCAGTCTGCTAGTTGCAGTATTGTCGTGGTCTTTCTCAAGGAGCCCTGGAGTTTGAGCTTAAGCATGGTGTCCTTGGTCATCACATTAATGGCAGCTCCCAGATCAATCAAGGTATGTGGGATCATGGTGCCATTGATGTGGACATCAACTACTGGGCTTCCAGGGGCTAGATATTTCGGACAGATTACCTGCCCCAACATCAGGTCGGACAGTTGTCCTATGACATTGATGGTTGGGGCATCTCTCTTGCGCCTGCCTGGGTGCATGAAGCACTTCTCTTTGATCATCTTATTGTATATAAGCACATCCTTTATGGCTTGGAGAAGTGGTATCTTTACACATAACTATTTCAATTCTCCCAAAAGTTCAGTTTCTTTTGGGGTGGGTTGTGTTGTCTCGGATAGTCTCTCAGGAAAGGGTGGATTTTCTTTTGGCTATCTAGGAGAACCTTCCTAGATCGTAGGTTAATCCCCTAAATCTCCACAGCATAGGTTGGGCATGATGGTTCCCCACTGTATACTTGCTGAGCCTATCTGTTGTTCGAGTTTAGGTTCAGTTGAGCAGGCATTTGGGGTTGCCTTGGTGGAGCAGGAGACAATGGTTGCAGTTGAGCAGGTGGTGGAGGCAAAAGAGCGGGAGGAGAGTTGTATTGGGGCCTCCACCCCTGATGAGATGCATTCCACTGAAGTTGTGGCTAAGTATAGGAATTGAATGAATGAGTGGCTAGTTGGGCATGATATTGAGATGGATATGACCAAGGAGGAGGTGTGGACCAGGAAGGATGAGCAGGGGGACCCCAAGAAGGTATGGAAGTGGCTTGATTAGGGTTGTAGTATGCCTGAGATGTCCCTTGCATTCCCTGTTGGTATGGTCTAGGTCCATGCGGTCTCCTTTGGTTCATGAAATAGAGTGGTTCAGTGGCTCCTTCGGCCCCTTGGTATACAGCTTTAAGTCCGGGTAAGGAAGGGCACTTATCTGTAGAATGATCTTCTTCATAGACTGAACAAACCTCTATAGAGTTCAATGGACATTCGTTCCTAGGATGCCTTCTGGTGCACCTAGGACAAAAAATGGCCAAATCCCTCTCTGCTTCCTCTTGTTTCCTTTTAATATGCAAGGTATCCATTTGCATGGCAAGAGTCTGCAACATCTCACTCTTGAAATCTTCCAGCATGTTTCCAAGTTCACCTTTAAGGGATGAACTGGATGAGGAGGTACTAGCTGTGGGTTGACTCCCCCTACCTCTCTTTCTAGCTGCCCTAGAATGGTTTCTAGAAAAAGTCTTTATGTCTTCATAAGGTAGTTGGTAGATGTCTCCCCCAGCCAGTAAATGAGAGTGTCAAGAAGGTCTTCCGGAATCCCTCTGAGCAGGACCAACTTCGGAGATTCGGGGTCAAGTGTGCACCTGGCCCTTTTATAAATAAGCTGGAACCTTTCTTCATAATCTTCCAAGGATTCATCACTTCCCATGGTCATTCGGAAGATTTCTTCCTTGGTATATTTTGACCTATAGTAGTCCCGATATTTGTTATTAAAGGCTTGCTGCATCTGAGCTCAAGTTGTGATGTTGTTACCAGGTAACCCCATGAACCAATGCAATGCTGCATCCTTGAGGGTAGAAGGAAACAGTTTCTACTTCGGCACATCTTCTGCATAGTCATAGGTTCAATAGATAACAACAAACTCAAACAAAAAGGTGTCAGGATCTTCCGTAGTCAATCCATGGAAGTGAGGTAAGGCTGAAGGGCTTATGTTATTCATTTTAGTGTTCCCATTGGTCTCTCGGATGGGAAAGGTACCTTCTACTCTTTCTCCATTCCCCCTAGCATTTATGTTTTCAACCATTGTCTCAGGAGGGATGTTTTCTTCCTCTTCTTCTCCTATAGGTTCTTCAAATATTTCTGGTTGTTCCCCTAAAGGTTCTTCTGGATCACTGCCACCGAAGAAGAGAGAATCGTGGCTTTGTGATGTGGTGGGGGTGTTGGGTAGGAATTTCCCTGAATTATCTCTGTTCCTACAAGGCATGAAAGGAAATCTCTTTTTGGGTGATTTTTGTTTTGTTTTTTTTTTTTTTTTTTTTGCTTGTACCTGCAAAACTGAAATTGATTGAACAAACAAATTGCAACTACTGAAATGAACTTGCTAAAAGGAAATTACAGAATTGAAATGAAAGAAGGAAATGACTAATCTAAATTGAAAATTGCAGAATTGAAAGGACTAATCTACTTTTGCTGAAATGGAAATTGCATAATTGAAAGGGCTAATCTACTTTTTCTGAAATGGAAATTACAAAATTGAAATGAAAGCAAGGAAATGCAGAAACTGAAAGAAACAACTACTCTACTTTTGCTGAAATGAACTACTTAGTAGAATGTTGCAGTAGAAAATAGAAGAAAAGTAGTAATCACAAAATACTCTGACGCTTCCCCGGCAACGGCGCAAAAAGTGGTGAGCACTAGTATTGCAGCAATAATGCTGCAGCTCCTGGGCTTCCTACTTTACTTTTATCAACCCGGTAGTTTGTAACTGTTAAGTTATGGTATGTTCTATGCTTATAACAGTTTACTTCTTTTCTTTATTATATTCCAAAGATTAGCAATCACACGTACATAAAGTAAAGTGCAGATAGAACATTAAACGATCGACAGAAAACAAGCCAAGGCAAGAGACACAAGATGTGGCGGCTAGCCAGGGACAAACCCCATAATGTGTGGGGAAACCCTTTGATTAAATCTTCTTTTATCTTCAATAGTTCAGCAGAGAGAAATAGTACAATAAATCTGATTCATATCAGCAGTAGCAAACCCTAGATCAATAGCATCAGCATTAGCGGCTTCATTATCAAACTAGGGCAGACGATATCTTGCAAACCGTTCGTCGGATTGACTTCATTCCACCACCAAAAGTTGCGGCTTTCAAAGGAGGTTCAGATGAACCTATAGCATAGTTCCAAAGAGGAGATATTCTAGGCCATGCAGGTCAATATTTACTTCTGCAGTTGCAGCTTTAGTTTCAGCAATTTCCGGCTTCAAACTAGGGCAGTTGATATCTTGCAAACCGTTCATCGGATTGACTTCATTGCACCACCAAAAGTTGTGGCTTTCAGAGGAGGTTCAGATGAACCTATAACGCAGTTCCAAAGAGGATATCTTCTAGTCCACACAAGTCAATCTTTACTTCTGCAGTTGCAGCTTCAAATTCAATAGCTTCTGGCTTCACATGTGTGAAAGAGAGACCCATTTCAGCGCAGTAGAGAAGAGACTCATTTCTACGTAGTAGAGAGAGAGAGATGTGATGAGATGAGTGATTCCAAATGAGGAAAATTTCTCTTATATTTATACACAACGTTGGTGGGTGAATAGATGCGACTGTTGGGCTTCTGAGCCTACATGAGTTGTAGGTCGGCTTGATAATAATTCCATAATCAAAATAAATTCATATCTCCATGAATACTTATCGGAATTGGATGATCTTTATATCAATCCTACACCTATCGACGAGAGGAATCTAATAAAAATATTATCAACCATGAATAAGATGACCCACATGAATTTTTGCCCTGGTTGCCAATTTTAACACTCCCTCTCAACCATGGAGAACTTCATCTGCAATATGTCTATCGGCTGTTACTATTCATCCATCAAATGCACTTCCCTGTATAGCCTGACCCTTGCCCTACTCTGCTCTATTCTGCCTGTTCTGCTTTGTCTTGTTTTGCCCTACACTGATCTGTATTGTTTTGCTCTGTTCTGCTCTGCTCTTGCATTGTTCTGTTCTGCTCTGCTTTTGTCTGAATTATGAAGAAGAAGAAATGATTGAGGATGTATCATACTGACTCAAAGTCAGTCTCAGAGTATGTACCACTGGTCCCAGACCAGTCTCAACCAACCCGAAGTCAGCGTCATAGTGAGTACAACTCCACTGGTCCTAGACCAGTATCATCCTCCACTGACTCAAAGTCAGTCTCAGAGTGCGTACCACTGGTCTCAGACCAGTCTCAGCCGACCCGAAGTCAGCTTCATAGTAAGTACCACTCCTACCACTGGTCCTAGACCAGTATCGCAGTCTCAGAGAGTGTACCACTGGTCCCAGACCAGTCTCAACCGACCCGAAGTCAGCGTCATAGTATGTACCACTCTCACTGGTCCCAGACCAGTACTGCACTGACATGAAGTCAATCTCGGAGTATGTACCACTGGTCCCAGACCAGTCTCAACCGACCCGAAGTCAGCGTCATAGTATGGTACAACTCCTACCACTGGTCCCAGACCAGTATCGCAGTCTTAGAGAGTGTACCACTAGTCCCAGACCAGTGCCAACCGACCCAAAGTCAGCGTCATAATATATACCACTCTCACTGGTCCCAGACCAGTACTGCACTGACACGAAGTCAGTCTCGGAGTATGTACCACTGGTCCCAGACCAGTCTCAACTGACCTGAAGTCAGCGTCATAGTATGGTACAACTCCTACCACTGGTCCCAGACCAGTATCATTGATCCCAGATCAATGGAGGTCATCCTAGCGTAGGGAGTACGGTAGATAGAACGATGCGTCCATCGGTACTACTATGGTCCCTAACTTCATTTCCCTGCTCATTGATCAGATGAGAGGTACTTCCCATGAGTCCCAGACTGCATGGGTGGGATGCCTCGACAGGAGAACTAATCAATCCTGTCCTCACAGGAGAACACATCAATCCAGGCTGCCATGGAGAACACATCAATCCAGGCCTCACAAGAGAACTAATCATCCTGCTACACAGGGGAGCAAATCATCTTGTTCCACAAGAGAGCAAATCATCTTGTCCCACAAGAGAGCGAAATATCTTGTTCCAGTGTGCACCACCAGGGGAGGGTGAGTCACCCTGTGGTCATATGTTGCTCCAGTAGGAACCGCAAGCCCTCAGCGCTCCCAGAGCTCAATGTATGCAACATGCAGGACCCTTGTACAAGGGTTTCTTGCCGACTCCAAGTCATTTGGGAAAATCACAGATTAGATCTTTCCTCGGAGCTTTGACAAGGTGTATCAACCTGTACTTCATCTTAATGTGATGGAGCTTCCTTGCTCATCGACTTACCATATCCCAGATGATGTCTATCTGCTGGAGCAATTGACGAATACGGGATTCCTCAATAATCGAATCCCACCTCTGGTTGTTACAGAGAATCACAGTGGTATCCAATGTAAATCCAAACATCTCACTGAAGAGCTTTCGCAACCAGACTCCCTCACACGAGGTTATGCTAGCAACAATATATCCTGCTTCGGTGGTGCTCAAAGCCACCGACTTCTGCTTCCTTCTCATCTAGGATATCGAAGCAGATCCCAAGGTGAAACAGTACCTGGAAGTGCTCTTACGGTCCACCACACTGCTTGCCCAATCAACATCAGTATATCCAAGTAGTCTCACATCTCCAGTAGTGTATCTTAATCCATGAGAGATTGTGTCCTGAAGACACCTCAGAAGATTCCAGGCATCAATCCAGTGAGGCTCAACCAAATATGAGCTCACAATGCTAACTGCAAAACATATGTTCGGACGGAGGTTCAGCAAGAACATCAATGCGAATGTGAAACTCAGAGGCATTTCCCAAGTCTGGTCCGACATCACTACCATATAACTTCTAAAAGTTAAGATCCTCGAGGTAGTCACAGGCTTGCAGTCCATCATACCGGAGATAGGAAAATTTCCCTTGGCTTCTGCCACACTTCAAGTCCTTGGTCCTTCATTTCAAATTCAAAAGCCAAATCCCTCTTACATTTGTGAATGAGAGGGTTTGCACTTGTTAGAAAGAGGTCATCCACATATAGCACTCGTATGAGAGGCTTTTCATATTCAACCTTAAAGTAAAGGTTAGGATCAGCTTCACTCCTAGTGAATCCCAGCTTCATCAAGTAGCTATCGATCCTCTCATACCATGCTCGGGGTGCTTGCTTCAGCCCATGGAGAGCCTTCTTCAACTTGCATACATGAGATTTTCAATCATAAATCTCAAATCCTTCGGGTTGCTCCACGTAGACCTCTTCTTTGATCGAGCCGTGTAAGAACGCAGTCTTGACATCCATCTGATGTAGGTTCCATCCTTGTGAAGCAGCAAGGGCTATGATCGAGCAGATGGTTGTATATCTGGCAACAGGTGCAAATATCACATCATAGTCTATACCTTCCTTCTGGGAGAAACCACGCAAAAAAATGATCCTTATACTTTTCCGTACTTCCATCTGCTGCATGATTTATCTTGTAAAGCCATTTTGAAGTAACAATTGTCTTGTCCAGGGTCTGGGAACTACTTCCCAGACATCATTCTCCATAATAGACTCATATTCTATGGTCATAACACCCTTCCATAGTTAATGCTTGATGACGTCTGAGAATGATGAAGGCTCATTTTGTATGATTGTGCTCATGATGTTCATGTATCCCTGATACCTGTTAAGTTTCTTACTTTGACGGAAGGTTCCTTAGGGTGTCACATGTCCTTCAGCATCATCAAGTATCCCCCTAAGCCATGAAAGCCTCTTCCTAGAAGAGGAAGGCTCATGTGGATGAGAATCAATTAGATCCATGGGTTCTTCTATATCAGGCATTGATTCATCATCCTTTTCTTTCGGTTCCCTGGTGTCGGATCGTCTTGTCAGACCACGACAGAGAGTGCACCACCAGGGGAGGGTGAGTCACCCTGTGGTCATATGTTGCTCCAGTAGGAACCGCAAGCCCTCAGAGCTCCCAGAGCTCAATGTATGCAACATGCAGGACCCTTGTACAAGGGTTTCTTGCCGACTCCAAGTCATTTGGGAAAATCACAGATTAGATCTTTCCTCGGAGCTTTGACAAGGTGTATCAACCTGTACTTCATCTTAATGTGATGGAGCTTCCTTGCTCATCGACTTACCATATCCCAGATGATGTCTATCTGCTGGAGCAATTGACGAATACGGGATTCCTCAATAATCGAATCCCACCTCTGGTTGTTACAGAGAATCACAGTGGTATCCAATGTAAATCCAAACATCTCACTGAAGAGCTTTCGCAACCAGACTCCCTCACACGAGGTTATGCTAGCAACAATATATCCTGCTTCGGTGGTGCTCAAAGCCACCGACTTCTGCTTCCTTCTCATCTAGGATATCGAAGCAGATCCCAAGGTGAAACAGTACCTGGAAGTGCTCTTACGGTCCACCACACTGCTTGCCCAATCAACATCAGTATATCCAAGTAGTCTCACATCTCCAGTAGTGTATCTTAATCCATGAGAGATTGTGTCCTGAAGACACCTCAGAAGATTCCAGGCATCAATCCAGTGAGGCTCAACCAAATATGAGCTCACAATGCTAACTGCAAAACATATGTTCGGACGGAGGTTCAGCAAGAACATCAATGCGAATGATTTTTTTGAAACTCAGAGGCATTTCCCAAGTCTGGTCCGACATCACTACCATATAACTTCTAAAAGTTAAGATCCTCGAGGTAGTCACAGGCTTGCAGTCCATCATACCGAATCTTTCCAATATATTTACCACATATTTTCCTTGAGATAGGAAAATTTCCCTTGGCTTCTGCCACACTTCAAGTCCTTGGTCCTTCATTTCAAATTCAAAAGCCAAATCCCTCTTACATTTGTGAATGAGAGGGTTTGCACTTGTTAGAAAGAGGTCATCCACATATAGCACTCGTATGAGAGGCTTTTCATATTCAACCTTAAAGTAAAGGTTAGGATCAGCTTCACTCCTAGTGAATCCCAGCTTCATCAAGTAGCTATCGATCCTCTCATACCATGCTCGGGGTGCTTGCTTCAGCCCATGGAGAGCCTTCTTCAACTTGCATACATGAGATTTTCAATCATAAATCTCAAATCCTTCGGGTTGCTCCACGTAGACCTCTTCTTTGATCGAGCCGTGTAAGAACGCAGTCTTGACATCCATCTGATGTAGGTTCCATCCTTGTGAAGCAGCAAGGGCTATGATCGAGCAGATGGTTGTATATCTGGCAACAGGTGCAAATATCACATCATAGTCTATACCTTCCTTCTGGGAGAAACCACGAGCAAAAAAATGATCCTTATACTTTTCCGTACTTCCATCTGCTGCATGATTTATCTTGTAAAGCCATTTTGAAGTAACAATTGTCTTGTCCAGGGTCTGGGAACTACTTCCCAGACATCATTCTCCATAATAGACTCATATTCTATGGTCATAACACCCTTCCATAGTTAATGCTTGATGACGTCTGAGAATGATGAAGGCTCATTTTGTATGATTGTGCTCATGATGTTCATGTATCCCTGATACCTGTTAAGTTTCTTACTTTGACGGAAGGTTCCTTAGGGTGTCACATGTCCTTCAGCATCATCAAGTATCCCCCTAAGCCATGAAAGCCTCTTCCTAGAAGAGGAAGGCTCATGTGGATGAGAATCAATTAGATCCATGGGTTCTTCTATATCAGGCATTGATTCATCATCCTTTTCTTTCGGTTCCCTGGTGTCGGCTTCTTGAGAGCTCCTCAAAGTCGGAAGATTGTTCACCTTGCGGTGAACTTTTCTTCAGGAGTCTTGGAACCCAATGCTTGATGAGGGCATCAATTTTGTACATATACGGTGGTGTTTGTAGTTTCAGCCCATAGAAACTTCGGAAGTCTTTGATCATGTAGCATGACCCGGACAGCTTCCACAATCATGCGGTTCTTCTTTCCTGCCACACCATTCTGCTCATGAGTATGTGGTGTAGTAGTCTCCCTCTTAATGCCAGCCTCAGATATGCCTGAGTGAACCAACTGTAATATATCGTAGGTCTTGCTTTGGCTTGAGGGAAATGGTCCCCTTTTGAGCTTTCCTTCGACACATTCCAGACATACACCTTCTTTCTCTACTTGGAATTCGGGCATCCCTGTTACCATCTATCTTACATCGGGTAGAGCTTTGTAATGAAGGTGGGCAAACCTCCGATGCCAAAGTTCGGACTAAAGAGTTGTGTCACAATACATGACACCTAGCGGACTTCCATCGACCTGATATAATGAATCAACACTAAACCCAAGAGTAAAGGCATCTTTAACATTATTTTTCCATATACATACCTTGCCATTGCTAAAGGTTACCTTGTAGCCTCTGTCTTCCATTTCCAAGATGGACACTAGGTTCCTTTTGAGGTCAGGTGCATTTAATACATCCTAGAATTTCTAGCCTTCTTGAATGCTTGTCCTCTTCCTTGATTCCCAGCTCTCCTCTTACCTTTGTTGTTGAATTTGTCATTCCTTTGATTGCCATCAGAGGGATTTCGAGTTGCACCACTGCATACTGTACCATGCTTCTCTAATCATGATTATCATCATGATGCCCATGTCCATGATTTTATCCATCATAATGCTGCTCAAACTAGTGTGCATCATCATCATGCTATCCTATATGTCCATGATCTCATGTTGCCCTTTATGTCCATGATCTCATTCATCATGATGCTCATGATCTCATACATAGTGACTTGCTTTATCGCAAATGTAACATCGTCATTTTCTTCTAGCCTTAGGTCCAGCCTTTCCTTTTGATTTAGTCCCGGAATTATTTCTTTTCTTTGCATGAGAAGAAAAGGCAGCAGGAGGACCTTTAGGCATGGGCATTTCTTGCACTTCTTCCCTTGTTTCTTCTTGAATGCATCTAGCCATCAATTCCTCGAAACCAGGAACTACATTATAGTTCAAAAGAGTAGTCCTGAACACATACCATTCAAATGGCAATCCTCCAAGAGTTGTGAGTGCCATTTCTCTGTCTGTAATAGTTTCCCCAATAGATAGGAGATCGTTCTTGATCTCGGTGATTCTTAAGAAGTATGCTTGCATACTTTCATCTTTACCCTTCTTGATTTCCCTCAGCTTATTTCTAAGAAACAAAACTTGATTTGCATCATTAACTTTAAATAAACTCAATAGTCTATCGTAGATTTCCTTGGAGGTGTCCAGTTCAGAGATGTAGGCCACCAAGTGCTTGTCGATAGAGTCCCGGATGATCTTCTATTGTTTTGACTTCTCCATTTTTTCATTTGTTCCAGGCAACAGCGGATGCATTTGATGGAGGCTCAACAATATTACCTCTCACATGATCCAACACTCCTTGATTCTCAAGGGTTAGATCGATAGACATCTTCCATCTATGATAGTCAGCTTTCTCACGGAGCTTGTCTTCAGCAGGAAAGAGTGTTGAGGACCCCATAGTTCTTTTAGGATAGCCTTGCCAATATTCTCTTCGATGATTGCTCTTGCTCTTGCTCGGGCTTTGTCTTCACCTCGGCTATGATACCATGTTAAGTTATGGTATGTTCTATGCTTATAACAGTTTACTTATTTTCCTTATTATATTCCAAAGATTAGCAATCACATGTACATAAAGTAAAGTGCAGATAGAACATTAAATGATCGAGAGAAAACAAGCCAAGACAAGAGACACAAGATGTGGCGGCTAGCCATGGACAAACCCCACAATGTGTGGGGAAACCCTTTGATAAAATCTTCTTTTATCTTCAATAATTTAGCAGAGAGAAATAGTACAATAAATCTGATTCATATCAGCAGTAGCAAACCCTAGATCAACAGCATCAGCATTAGCGGCTTCATTATCAAACTAGGGCAGACGATATCTTGCAAACCGTTTGTCGGATTGACTTCATTCCACCACCAAAATTTGCGGCTTTCAGAGGAGGTTCAGATGAACCTATAGTGTAGTTCCAAAGAAGAGATCTTCTAGGCCACTCAGGTCAATCTTTACTTCTGCAATTGCAGCTACAGTTTCAGTAGTTTCCGGCTTCAAACTAGGGCAGTCGATATCTTGCAAACTGTTCATCAGATTGACTTCATTCCACCACCAAAAGTTGCGGCTTTCAGAGGAGGTTCAAATGAACCTACAACACAGTTTTGAAGAGGAGATATTCTAGGCCACGCAAGTCAATATTTACTTCTGCAGTTGCAGCTTCAAATTCAACAGCTTCCGGCTTCACATGTGTGAGAGAGAGACCCATTTCAGCGCAGTAGAGAAGAGACTCATTTCTGCGTAGTAGAGAGAGAGAGATGTGATGAGATGAGTGATTCCAAATGAGGAAAAGTCCTATTATATTTATACACAACGTTGGTGGGTGAATATATGCGATTGTTGGGCTTCTGAGCCTACATGAGTTGTAGGTCGGCTTGATAATAATTCCATAATCAAAATAAATTCATATCTCCATGAATACTTATCAGAATCGGATGATCTTTATATCAATCCTACACCTCTGGACGAGAGGAATCTAATAAAAATATTATCAGCCATGAATAAGATGACCCACATGAAGTTTTTCCCTGGTTTCCAATTTTAACAATAACAAACTTGGAAGCGATGGTGTTGTGTGCACAAGTACTAGTTCTTACTGCAGGCTGTCACTTGGTCAGCTGGCATAAGATCACTAGGAGCTCAAACCAACTTATATGAATTCCAGAAGAAGCTTTATATGTGATGAAAGAAAGGAAAGCTTACTCTACATAGGCTATTCTACTTGCAAAAAGAGAAAGAAGATTGCAATGTGAAGTAAACCTAGCAAACCCTAATTTACCGACTAACCCTACTTTTGCAAAAAGAGAGGTGAAAATCTAGGAAAGGAGTGCCATTACTTATTGAGGTAGTAAACTACACCTATTCAAGCTATTTCTGGAAGGAAATAAGAAAAAACATCTTTTATTTTTATTTTTATGTATTTTATGTGAAATTGTTATGCATGTAATTTATTTGTTTGCGGATGTGGCAGTGATTAGGTGGTGATGGAGGGTGAATTTGGGATTTTCCGAGGTGTAGGAAGGTGTGGAGGGATCCTAAGAGGCCTCTGGAAACCTTCTGGAGGCTTTCCCTACAATCGGACTTCAAAAAGCCACGTACAGGAAATTCTACAGAAGGCTGCAAGGGATCTACAAGAGAATCTACATGAGGATGCCGAGAGTTGTTTTAGAGGTTTTAAAGGTGGAAAAATGGTGGGAAAGGGTAGCTGAAGACTAGATGGATGTGTTAAGGTGTCTGAAATTCATCAAGGATGATTAGGAAAGAAAATTATGGTTGTATTTGTTCAAGAAACGAGAGGAAATCTTATGAGAAAAGTGCAGAAATTAGGGAAGATTTGCGAAGAGTTGTGAATGACCTGTGAAACATGTGGAAAAAGAGGTGGTGATCGTAGATTTATTGACTTATTATGAGCAGAGATGTATTGTAAGAGAGTTGCAAATCAAAACACTGAATCTGAGCAAGAAAATAACTAGCTGCACCAAAAAAACAGAACTATATCTCATGTTAACCTAAATTCTGATCTAGGAAAATAAAATGTTGAATAGTGATATATGGAAAGGAAAGCATGGAAAGAGATTTATTGTAGAAACAGAAATGAGTATGGAAAAATGGATCTGAAGCAAAGCATTAACCTCTAAATCAAATTGTAACACTAGAAATTGCATGGAGGAAGCAAAATTGTGTTTTTATGGCAGTAAGTAGATCTTGACCTCAGTTCATGGTCCCAAAGGGAGGAAATGAGGTCAAGGCTCTGTTGATGGATTTTTTATATCTTTCTCTTACCACTATTGAACCTACTTCAGCAACTGAAATGGAAACAACAATTTGAATCACCAAAAAACAACCTATTTTACTAAGGAAGAATCTATCTAACAACAACTAATTCATGAACTGAAACAAAACATTTAAATACAAAAAAAGAGGTGATGAGAAGCTTGGGTTGGGACCTAACTCAAGAGCTTCAGCCCCCTGAAAGAACTCAGTGCTGGCTCAGAAAATATTTCATCTCCATTATCAAAATAATAGTCACATTACATAAAATTGTTCACAAAAGTAAGCTCGAAATGAGCTGAGCAAAAGCTGCAACAAAAGTGCGAAAATTTGACTAACATCCAACAACCTAATGAGGCCCTAAGCCTCTCTATTTATACCACTGGAGCCCCAAAATTCTCTCCTAAAATCAAGGAGACTTGGCTCCCAAGACTTAAGATAGACAACAGTTCCTCTTCACTTGCTCGACTGCCCCTTTGATGCATTGATGTGGCTGCTTGTGCTCCAAGCCTTCTAAAGGAGGATTTGAAGTAGGGAGTCATAAATGAGGGGGACACCCTCCTACAAATCCTCTCCCTTGTTTTCCTCAAATATTGGCTGCCAAATGCTCATTAAACCTTTGATTTTGTCTCAAAATTGACCAAAAATCTGCATAAAGCACACATTAGACTTCTTGGCATAATGACTAACCCAATTCACTCTATTAGCATAAATATAATAAAAAACATGCAATAAACTAATGAGAATGGTGGCTTAATCTAAGTTAGGAGGCCAAATGAGCCCATATAATTACCCATTTATGGGGCTCATCACCCTCCCAAACCCGTTCATGGCCCACATGCTGAAGGCATGATTATGCCTGTTTACAATTCCATGAGCCAACTTGGGCAATTGGTTGTAACATATCAACCCCCAACAAGTGTGTCTAGCTCTGCTAAAGCACCCTCTCCTTAGTAGTCCATCGATGTTCTAACGGTGAAGTCCACTCAATCGAATAACAACCAACAATCTGGTGGTAAAAAGAATAATAAAAGAAATAAACAAAAAAACCAAAATGCTTAGGAATCCCAAAGCAACCTTCAAAATCAAGAGGGGGGCACCAGTGAACTTCATCGTAAAGTTAAGTTCCCTTCTAAAATTTGTCAAGGCGACAACCTCACTCATGAGTGCCATCGAATGGATGAAGTCCATAGGCTCCTTTCACCACCATCTTCTCAACAACCTGTCGTTTTGACTCATCCGTTCCATACATAACCTCAACAACAAATGGTTGCTCAACCTCCTCTACCTCCACAAGGGGGAAATGAGGGGTCATCTTCTCATCCCCCCATAGTTCACTCATCTTTATGTGCAAGGAAGATGTAAATGTGACTATGTGAGCTAAATCCTATGATGTACTTGAGTTGAGTTCTCTCTATAAGGACTCCCCTGCTCCACCTACCTCCACTGGACCTCTAACTTTGGATAAGCATGTGGAACTTGTCTATCACCCCCCAAGGGTGTTCTTCATAAGATGAAACACAATCATTCTACCAGGGCTGCTCAACATTATAGTATTGTTGAAGATCTTGCCCAAGCTCCTTGTGCCATGTCTTCTTTGGAGGTCTTGCAAAGTTGTCCTCAATAGTGCAAGGCCTTGTTGTCTACCATTGGTGGAGTCGATCTATCTGACTCTAGTCTCATCGCCTTTAATGCTAAAAATGTTGCTACTCGCCTTTCGCATCTGATTGCTTTCCAGATTATCATGCACATCTTCCATAGGAATATTCATCACACTTTGGTGGAGGAAGGCTCTTCCACATGTGTTATGTCAATATCCTGCTGGAAGGCTCTTGGATCTTCGACGCTCGCCACGTCCAACACCACTCTCCAAGCCTTTCACGGTCAAAACTTTGTACCTAAAGGGGTTCTTCCAAAATTTTCCATCGAGTTAGGGCGGAAACTATATATGTTGATGTCGAAGTTGTCGACGCCTCATTAGATTACAACCTACTCCTTGGTCATAGTTGGTTTTATGTGATGGCTGCAGTAATCTTGTCTGTCTTCCATTTACTTTGATTTCCTCATGAAGGAAAAATTATCACTATCGATCAACTTGAATATTGCGTGCCATAGGCCCATATTTCCACCATGGGGAATTCTGTACCACTCATGGGAGATCACCCTGGTTAATTTCAGAGTGTTGGATCTAGGCTCTTTAAAAGTTCCACTCTTATGAGAGTTTTTCCTCAACTCCTTTCGCCCAACACTCCTTCTACTCCTACCATTGCTCGTTGTCATATGATCTCTTCCAACACTTGTGGACCCCATCGACCTCCTAATCCTTGGGTGGTGTCACCTGCTCCTATGGAAGTGGATCAAGTTAGTGAGCATCCTCTGTTGCTTGTTGTGGGAGAGATTGTCTCTTCGACAGTCCCGTCAATACCTCTTGACGTTGGTCAGAAACTCCATCCCAATATGGAATATGACCAGTTTCCTTTGCCCACACGGGCCACCACTTCACTTGTTCCACCTGACTCTCTTGTAGATAAACCCCTTCAGCTAGTCAACTTGATAGTCATGGATCCCCTCATTGGTAATATTAGTGAGGTTATGCCTCTTCATGCATCTAATCTCCCCAATGTGGAATAAATAGAGCTTGGCAACTTAAATCTTGAACCGGCCCAGGGGGCATCTCCTTGGCCTTCCTTGGAAGTGCCACCCATGGACCGAGTCAAGTCTTGAGATTTTACTACCAAACTTGCTAATGAATTTCCCACTTCGTTTCCACTTATTGACGAGAATATTGTACCCCCTTTATGTCTTGATCCTCCCTTATGTATTCAGGTTAATTTTGAGAATATGACTATGTTAAAATGTCCCTAGCATGGTCAACCTTTTCGGATTAGGCAATTTGATTTCCATTGGCATGGCCCCACATCGGTGAGCCATATGGTCCCCCACCCTCCATGAGTTCGCATATAGACACCCTTGGCTTGTGCCTAACTGTGGGCACACTTTGACATGACTTATTAGACTACATTGCGCTTGTACATATTGTACGTAGGAGTGTGATGATTTATCTCTGATTGGTTTGGTGTGTGACGCAAGTATTTTTCATGCCTTATTAATGCCAAAATTCCAAAAGAATTATATAATCCATAAACATTATAAAATTCAAAAAATCTAAAAAATATATGGTCCAATTTTTACCTCATCCATGTTTTATGTCATTTAACCATGGGTCTAGTCATTCTAAATGGTCTTTACAGGACAGGGTGGCATTTTTATTGCGACATCCATGGACCTTAGGTGCATTTCTCTAAACTTGGCATATAGGGTAAGTCATTATCACCATCATCGCTGCATTATAGATTGTCAATGTCATATTTATGCCTTAGGTCCAATCCTGTCAAGTTGTAACTTTAACCAGTTTCTTTTATGCACGTCGTAGCTTGCCGGTAGAGCTTAACCACTCATGGATACCCTAGGTAGCATCTTTTTTCCAAGTTGGTGTCCATGCAATCATTTTTTACTCCTTTTTGGAATTCCTCCTTCTAACCCACCATGACCTAGAATCTGAGCCACATGTCCTCTTCTTCGTCTCTTTTCCGGCCATACCCCAAGAGGATTCCACTCTTTATCCCTTGTGATTGCCACTTTTATCAACCTACTTCTGCATGATGATCCTTGGTCTCTCTCTTCCATCATCATCATCTGCTTGACCTACCATTCACTTTCACTTGGTGTTTTACCCTTTCTTGGAGGAACCACTGTGATGAGTGGTCTTATTAGCCAACCTCTTGTCCTCATTATGTCATGAGCAATTCCATCATTACCGAAACCAGTTGCTATCCTTTATACCACTTGTTCCTCCAATAGGAGTTTTCTTTAAGCTCTTTTCAAACTCCTTAATTTAGAAATGATTACTGAGTGAACTTGCCTACTTCATGTTCGTTAAAGTACTTGAAGGGTCGTCTACCTAGTATAAGTTTAACCTTTTTCCTGATAGGGATAGACTAGTTATGAAAAAGGAATACCCTAGTCTACTGTAGCTAGGAGGCCCCCCCTTGTATACTTTTATCTTTCGAGCTTGGGGGACAAATTTATGAAAAATGAACTTATAAAAAGAAAATGGAGGGAACATATTTTTCCATTAGTCATCGTAATGGCAGCATCAGTTGTATCACCATTGAACATGGCACTTGTCTATTTCATTATCTCACAGTTTGGTTTTAGTTTTCCTAAGAGCCATACCATCCATATGAGTCTCTTTACTCCTACGACTGGTTACTCTTCCAGTCATATGGAGTGTGCTTTGATGCCTCCTGCATCATTGCATGATATCACATGGTGCTCATTAGTCATGTTGCCAAGTCACTCTTGTGTCGTGCTGCTATGCGTTCAAGGGAAGACTCAACCTATGTCGGCCATATGCAGTATCCTGTTGACCTTTTTGCATCGGCCATCCCTGTGTTTGTTGTACTTCATCACTTCATGACTTCATCTATACATCACATCATTGTGGTCTATTCCGTGTCGATTGGTGGGGGATACATCAAGGCCCTCCTTCGATGAATATTCTCCTACTGACTTCAACTCTTTATCTAGGAGCTTGATCTAAGAACCAGTAGTTCCTTGGAGCTTGTAGACCTCAGTGGAAACTTTCCTCGCGATCGATAGTGGGTTTAAATCATTAGGTCCTGATTGGTCGAGTTCACTAGTATTCGACATCAACTCACTTATTCACACTTAGTGGACTGTACTAAGTACCTTGGGGTCCATTTTCCTCATTGGTGGATTCCCTCGCATTTGTTACTAGTATATCTCATTGGCTAGTAATTTGGCGGTTTCTACCATGCTTGACATCAACCCACTTATTCGTGTGATGTAGATTCGTACTATCGAGGTTATGTCGAAGATCCTAGGTTAGGGACACCTCACTCTTATATGGCATCCTTCCCAAGTTACGTTGGAGTTATGTATCATTTATTTACTTGGAGGGCTATCTAAGACACTTCTCTGTCTGTCATGTGTCTATAGTCCTACTGATGTATACTATGACATAGATCCACAATTTTATTTGTTAGTGGCTATGCTTTATCTATTGAGTCACATGGATCCAATGTGTATGTCTTTATGGTCATGTTATAAAATTTAATGTCATGGATCCGCAATGTATATTTTGGCGGCCATGTTCGATATCTTCTTATGACTGGGCATGGGTATGCCCTCCTCGGGGATGTTATCAACACAGATGAGACTTCAACTCTAGAGTTTTTCCGACCCACATCCTTGGTTTTGTTTCCTCACTCCTATTTTGACCTCTAAGCTTTATCGTAATGTATTTTGGCCATCAGATTCTCTTCTGACCTCATACATTAGGGGTATCTGTTATCAACCTATTTTACCCCCTGGATCAATGACCCTTAATCCTCATGTATGTTTGATTTTTTCTAGACCTAGGACCTACTTTTTCTCTAGTTTGACCCTCAGACGCATGGATGGAGGCCTATGGGAGCATCTGGAGCCTCCTAGACGCTCCCAACCCTTCTTTATGGGAGCGTCCAGGGTATTTTTCACTACTTTCTGTGTCATCGTCTGGGGATGACTTCTAGAGTGCCTTAGTCCCTAGGAGATCAGTTCAATTTGTCACCTATTCAAGATGGCCAAGACTTATCAATTATAAGTTTCCATGATTTCTCATCGTCCAGATCGTCCACTTACGTCCTCTTGGGACCTCTCTTCTGCCTATTTATATTGACCATTTGCAAGGGTCAAACTAGTTTTCAAGAGAGAGAGTTTTAGATAACTGAATTTTTGGGCTAGAGATCTTGAGTCTATGTTGCCATCTTGCTGCTAGTGAGAGAGCTTGTGAGGTCTTTGCTACTTGTGTGTTTCTCTTCATGACTCATTTCCTGGATATAGTGGGGAAACTCTACCGGATCGCGGAGAGGAAGCTTTGAGGCGAAGGTATAAGCATTGTAATATGTTTTTTTATGATTAATGGAAACACATGTTCCTTCCTTGTATGAATTTGTATTCAACATGCTATATGGTTGATTCTATTACTTTTTGATCTAACGATCTTCTAAGGAAGGTCACTTGTCGTCTTTGTTTGGTTGTGATTGTGTGTAGGGATCGAGATCAGGTGTGGACGAGGTAGATCGCTCGAGTGGAGTGCGAGAATCTGCATCAGACTCAAAACCCTTCCCCAACCTGCGAGGAGGCCAGGTGTGCTCTTATTTCCTTGTAGTTTAGAATTGATTGCTTGATGCATGATTGATCATTTGGGATTGAGACTTTATTATCCTTCTATTGGTCTTGCTTTCTCTGTTTGGTGATCTTATTTGGACACAAGATCACAGAGCAACAACTCCTTGCAAATTCAGATGCAACACTTTAAATGATTTTTTTGTGAGTATTGTGGTTGATCATGAAACTAATATTTTCATTAATACATTATTATAGCCCAATGATAATACAACATTAATAATATTTGCAATCCTATATATATATATATATATATATATATTCATCTTTTTCATTTTTATTTATTTCTTTATAAAATTAAAGTATTTGTTTTATAGTTTTACTTTGTTGCAAAAAAACTAAACTCCTAATGGATCACTAGGAGGCAAAAGTGCACCACCACCATCTTCATCATTAAGCCCATGTACAAAAGAAAAAGTGATATAACTAGAAAGAAAAAGTGATATAACCACTGAGCCACAAAATAGAAGACTATACTCAATTTATAAATTAAAAATAAATAAAAGTTGAAATTCAAATACTCACTTTATAAATTAAAAATAAATTAAAATTAAAATTCAATTACTTTAGAATTTAAATAAAGATAAATATTATAGAAAAACTTAATAATTTTTTAATTAAATTTCAAGTTTATAAAAAAAATAATTATATTTATAAAAGTTCGAAATTTTTTAGAAAAAAATCTAACCATATTAAAAGTTAGTGTGACCTAAACCAAATAAAATAGCTTTATGATTTTCACAATTAAATTACCTTTAAAATCTCTATTTCTTAAATTTCAAAACTCACCCCACTAAACCAAAAAAGGAACAGTTACATTTTAAACTTCACCTAACCTATATGATATACTTTAAATATGTGATACAGCTAATTATTATTATAAGTATTATAATGGTAACCATCCTAATTCCCGACATATTGCCCATTTGTCTTTCTTTATATATATCTTAATGGTAATCCATAGTCAGCCCCATTCTTTTATATATTGAAATTTGTTTGATCATCCAAATCCTAGATGGGAATAAAATTATAGTTCGTTAAAAAAACAGATCATAAAACATTGTTTAATCATCTCAATTTACGGTAATAAATAAATGAGAATAAAGTTCTAGTTTATTAAAAAATTGGGCGTGTGTGTTTTTGTTTTTTGTTTTTCGCAATTAATTCACTTCCAGATGTAAAGCACCAAATGGTTCGACGATTTGTGCGACTAACGTTGCTTTCTTATATATTTAGCAGGAATCATTTAGTATCGTTTATGGGTGGGACTGGCGCGATCTAAGTTACCGATCCTGGAGGAGGAGGAGGCAGAGTAGATTTCATATTTGAAAATGGGTGCAGTGGCGAAGCACTCGAAGGGATGGATATGGTGGTTTTTCTCGTTGGCCGTAGCAGCATTTGTGGTAACGGCAGCAGTGTTAACAATACTACATTCCAGGAAGCATTCTCACCATCAGGTCTCGCCAGTTCCAGGTCCTCCCGGAGCCATTTCTCAGAAATATGCCCAAGCCTTGAAGGTCGCATTGACCTTCTTTCCTATTCAGAAGGGTAAGTTTCTCTGTATGTGCTATCTTCTTTCGGTTCCTATCACACTTGTTCATGCTTTCTGCAGATCAAGCCATTCCTTTTGTTACATTGTCTTCAATTGGGTCAGTGTGTCTTGTAGATCTGTTTATTAGGGTCAGTGTGTATTTGCAGCGTCTGTAGAATGTAGATCTGTAAGCAACGATTATGGTGAAAGAATAATATTATATGGGTGATTGGGATTTTTTTTTTTTTCGAAGTTTTTAAACTTTTGGGTCATATTGGTTTTGATTTTATGTTTGGTGGATGTTTTTCAACAGCTGGGAAGCTTCCTAATGATAATCCCATACCATGGAGAGGGAACTCTGCTCTGTCAGATGGTAATGATGTGGGTGCAGACCTTTCTGGAGGAATGTATGATGCAGGGGATCACATCAAATTTGGGTTACCCATGGCTTTTACTGCAACTCTTTTGTCTTAGATGGATGCTGCTCATCAACTAGGGGCAGCCCAGTCTTCCATCAGATGGATCACAGATTATTTGATCAACGCACATCCTTCAAGCAATGTATTGTATGTTCAGGTATGCCATGCCATCGTCTATATCTTAAGTTTTTAGTTTTACCCATCTATTTTTTTGTGTCAAATTCTTCATCTGAACTCATAACTAGCTTCAGGTATACACCTTGTTGCTGCTCGTTTTTTCATACACTGTACAGTATTTAAGAACAATATGCGTCCTCCAGGTTTTGCGGCCTGCAGCTGAATTTGTAACCAATATCAGTTAAATAACTTGTAATTTGTTGGTATGCACTCAAGATTGACCAGTGAAATGAGCCCTTGTAGCTGTTTAAGTATAAATAAATCTCTAACTCTTGAATCCGATTGCTTGACAATTTTGCTGGTCACAGGCTTAGTCACAAGGTCACCCCAAGGCTAGCTCACAAAATGCGTAGTAATCTCTAATTCTTAAATGCTCCATCTATGTTGATTGGTTTGCATCTAGGATGACCGGCAAAGTAAGCCAATTGAATGCATCTAGGCCAGCCCAAAGAGAAGGTTCTAGGTATATCAGCTTCTATTTCATACTTTTCACCCCTTTCATGTTTTTGAACATGAATTTGATCTTTGCGTACAGATTTTTCACACAAACATCTTTCAAATTTGGGAGTACAAGATGAGGATGTGAATGAGCTTGTAAAATGCCTTGTTGAAATTATCCTCTATTGCCAATCAGTGTCTTTGCATTATCCGTAGCTGTCACGAAGTTTCAATTCTGTCAATATTGAGAATTGTTTTGGAAAAAAAATATGACAGGTTCTTTAGGATACTGATATAGTATCTGTTCACCAAACTTGTGGTCAAATATGGTGATTTGTTTTGCACAATTAAACAAATTGTAGCGGTTTAGCTATTGCATCCTAGATAATCCCATCAGTTGCTTTATAGTAGCTTTGGTTGGGCAAACACCTTACCCTCTTATTAATGGCCGTGGTCTAGAGATTTGTTAATGCTACTTCACAAAAGTTCATATTGAAACCTCATTAGAATGCTGTTTGAAATAGTAATGGAAGCAATGATGAATTTCCAAACAAATAGGGCAGGAGGAACAAGGGGTGGTACTGAAGTGACCTTAATAGGAGAATAAATTTCTTCATCCTTGGTTTTACTCAAGCCAAAGTAGAAACAATTTGGCTATAAATGCCAGTGAGTTTATTATCATTGATTAGAGTTCTTCTCTTGATCTTGGTTATGAGATTTCTCAATTCATTGGCGTTATCCGTCCCTCGCAGTTGCTGAAGTGTGATGCTGTCATTTTTTTACTCATTTATACACATATATTACTGTGTCATTCATTCAGTGGTGAATATCTAGCACTTCAATTCGGCACCTATAATCCATAAACAGACAACTTGCTGCCCTAGTTCCTTTCACAGACATTGATTTATTTATTTTGTCACATGTTTCCAGTGATCAAAATAAACTGTATTTTGTTTTCCAATGTGATATGCACATGTATACTGCTCTATTCTGTACTCCAACTTGTATTTATGTATATCTTTTTTTGTTTTTCAGGTGGGAAATGCAAGCATTGATCATAAGTGTTGGGAAAGGCCTGAAAATATGAATGAGAAAAGGCCAACTCTCAGGGTAGACGCTTCAAGTCCTGGATCGGATGTAGCAGCAGAGACAGCTGCAGCAATGGCATCTGCTTCATTAGTGTTCCGCAATACAGATTCTGCATACTCAGATATATTGATTCGTCATGCACAAGAATTGTTTCAGTTTGCTGACTCTTACCGAGGCTCCTATAGCAATAGCATACCTTCAGTTCAAGCCTTCTACAATTCTACTGGATATAAAGATGAGCTTCTGTGGGCAGCAGCCTGGCTTTATCATGCAACCCACAATGAATCATACTTGAACTACGTTTCAGTAGGGAATGGCGAAGATTTTGCCCAATGGGGAGCTGCTCCGACTTGGTTTAGCTGGGACAACAAACATGCTGGCGTGCAGGTAAGCCTTATTAACTTTTCAGTGTGCTTTAATGTCATTTCTTATCATTACATTACGGCGGCCAGTTCCAGTTAATATATTTTGATTATGGAAGCTTGAAATTGAGTTCCTATGACCTTGGTCCCCTTAGATTGCTTGTTTTGTGGCGTTAATACCAAAAGCCACCCTATCAAACTAAACCCTGAGAGCATCTGCACTGATCCATTGTGATGTGTACCAAAGAGAGCTTGAGGATTGAAAGATTTGATAAATCATAAAAGCCAACCTAAACTCCTTTTATTGCAATGAAATCTAATATATCATATTGCATTGTCTACAATCATAGTTTTAATTTAATATTTTTCTTTCACAATGTTGCAAGCAATATTTTTTTATATGACTAGAATTACAGAATGACTCTTCGACAAATGAAAAGCTCGAAAAATTCTTGAAATGAAAAAAACACGAAGAGATTTTTCATTCCACAACAAATCCTGGTCAAGTTTTGCTATGTGCTTGCAAGTTTGCTAAAATTTCAAGCTGATTTCGCTTGTTTTGTTTTGTTTTGGGGCCTGACTGAGTGTATTTGGCCCAATAGTCGTTAAAACTGGTTGTCCAGTGTATTTGGCCCAATAGTTGTTAAAATTGGTTGTCAAGTCTTGTAACAGGGAATCCACATTTCCTGAGATAAATTTATCTTTTAGCGGTCATTAAGCGCTACATAGTGTCACCTCGATGTACTTTTTTTCAACCAAATTAAGTATGAGTTGGATGGATTCCTTTTCACTTCACCAATTAAGCACTATCTATCTATCTTGTCCCGGATAAAGGTAGGTTTTTGTTTTCTTGTATGAAATTCCGAGCATTTCCCGCTCATTCCTGAATCCAATGCTAATTAAGACACTTTTGTCTTTGTTGTTGGTAGGTGATATATAGGAGACTACTAACTAAGATCAAACAAATATAATGATTTTGAAATGTGTTCAGGTTCTTCTTTCGAGAGTTCAATTTTTCGGGACAAAGACTATGACTTCTGCAGTTCGTTCTGATCTTGAACAATACAAAATGACAGCAGAAGCAATCATCTGTGCTCTTCTTCCTCATTCACCAACTTCGGCTCCCAATAGAACAGAGGGTAAAGCTCATCGGATCGCTGGGTTGTCCTTCTCTTCTTCCCCTTGCACTTTTTGGTGTTCGTCGTCGCTGTGCGACTAATTGTATCTAATTCATTATTGTTGTAGGTGGACTCATATGGATAACACAATGGAATGCCATCCAACATTCCGTAAATTCTGCCTTACTTGCACTGATATACAGTGACTACTTGTTGACGTCAAGAGTTGAGAACATGAAATGTGGAGACAAAAAAGACTTCACTCCACAGGATTTGCGCAAGTTTGCATTTTCTCAGGTTTGCATCCATTCCCTCCCTACGTTCTTTTATATTTCCACCAAAAGACCATTTACAAACAACATGAATTTGCATACATTGGGTCATGCATATAGAGAATGAATGAATAATACATTGCACTTATGTTCCGATTAACATGCCAAACAGGTGGATTATATTTTGGGTGAGAATCCAATGAGGATGAGCTATTTGGTAGGCTTTGGGGATAATTACCCAAAACAGGTCCACCATAGAGGTGCTTCCATACCTGCTGATACGTCCAAGGTGTATGATTGTAATAGTGGATATGTATGGTTCAATTCCAAATCTCCGAATCCGAATGTGGCAACAGGGGCATTAGTTGGAGGACCTTTTCAGAATGATAGTTTCATTGATATTAGATCCAATCCCATGCAAAATGAACCAAGCACTTACAATAGTGCTGCTTTGGTAGGCCTCTTATCTGGATTACTCACTACTTCTTCTGTTGTTCAGTCTTTTATCTAGTTAGTTGTATATGTAAATCAGGCAATGCCATATACCATACATCATTATTAGTATTTGTATTATTTTTTAAACAATTATTCTTTCTTTGGAAGAGATGTACATTGATGCTTAATGCATCACAATGGGTATTCCATACTTCAAGGGGGATCCTAAGAGATATTAGTGATTTGATTTGTAATGGTAAGGCTCCCACAATGCGGATGTATCTGATATTAAGGGGAAAATGTGTTCTATAATGCAACATATTTAACTTTTGATTGTGGGTGTGTTTTGATGTAAATTGGTAAGTGTTAAAAACATCATATGGTATCACACATAAATATGAAATCACACATAACGGAATCGAATTTGTAATACAAGGAATATTTGTTTGCCAAAGTGCAGATGAATAGTGAAAGTATGAATGAGATTATTAGCGTATCAAGCTTTTCCAAAGTGCAGCAGGTGAATAGTGAAAGTATGAATGAGATTATTAGCATATCAAGCTTTTCCAAAGTGCAGCAGGTGAATAGTGAAAGTATGAATGGGATTATTAGCATATCAACCTACGTAATTAGTCACCATGCTTGGTGGCAATGGTTTTTCCAATGCTACATTTATATAACTGTCATGCCCATTTCGTGCTGTTCAATCCAGCTATGACTCATTGATTTTCTTCTTGCATTGAAAATAGAATATCCTGGCCACTAAGATATATAAGAATGAAAATAGAATATCCTGGTCACTAAGATATATAAGAATGAAAATAGAATATCCTGGCCACTGAGAAATATAAGAATGAAAATTGCATGTATGGGTAGGAAACTTAGCCATGCATTTCACATGCTTTCTTTCTGTTTTGTGTACATTGCATTTATTATTATTGTAAAACATTGATGGGTAGGAGTAGCACATTTTCCATCGACCGCATCGCAATTGAGTACATAGCTGTAAATCTACAATAGTCTGCCGCTGATGATGGATGGTAGCCGTAGGTAGCTGCTGGTGATGGTAGGACGAGATCCGCACAAAATAGGTAGCTGCTGCTGATGATGATGGTGGTAGGACGAGATCCGAACTTGATTATTGGCAATCGGCTTATTGTGATTTGTTTTTAACTCCACCTTTTGACATGATGATTTCCAGTGCATCTTCTACAACTCACAACATACCTTACTAGCTTAACTTCATCATCAAAGCTGCTGCCACACAAGGCAAAAACTTGTTCAGCGTTATTCATGTCTCCACCTCAAATTAATTGCATGCAAGCACATAGAGCCTCCTTTTAATTGCCATGTAGGTTTCTGGAAATTGGAGCCCTGTTATTTGGGGTGTTTTCGTCCAATTATTTTGACTGTGCTCCTCTATTAACTCATTGCATTTCGATTCTTCGTTACGATCCTCTTTGCCAAATTCAATGGATACTATTTAGTCATTCCGGATGTATATAGTCGTCGTCAACTTGAGGTAGGCATCGAACTTATTCTTAAGAATTCTTAGGCAAGCATATCCCATCCTCTTCCGGCTTGAGCATAAGAAAGCCCTATACATCCTCTTTAGGCTATAGCAGAAGTCCATCATATATTTACATTAGAGAAAGAGAAGTCCATCATATATTTACATTAGAGAAAGAGAGGTCCTATCTGGGAGGAGAGGGAACAATCACTTAACTGGGTTTTCGAATCACTTAATGTCTTTTCTTTGGACTACACTATACTTCAGGACTTGGGGCTTTACATGAAAATTGACAAATTGAGAGCATATTGGGTTGCAAAAGCAATACATGCCTAAAATATCACTAAATTTCTTTTCTTTTGACTAGATTGGGCCTGGTTTCCTAAAAAAAACCAACCAATTTGGGAGCATATCAAGGTTATATATATAGATGATGTGTCCTTTTCGTGACAACTTTTGTCCATTCCTTATGTTGAGCTTGTAGTGGGTTATATGTTTCCTTTGCCTCCATTATGATTCATTATGTTTGCAACTTTGCTTTTATGGTGGGGAGAGATAGCGAAGTTCCAAGGTCACCTAATTTGCTTTAATTTCCCTTTTTAAATCTTTACAACTTCAATTCCCTTCTTTTTCATCTTCATAACTTCTCTTCACAACTTACATAGATATATGGAGTGATCAATATAGATTTTTTTCTTTGTTTAGATGTTCGAGTCAATAGGCCTTTGGATGTAGGAGGAGTGGGAGCACTATTTTTTCCTTTAAGATTAGTTGGGTGATATGCTCTAACACTAGGCAACTGCATAGTGACTTGAGTGTGGATGCACCAAAATGGATAATTAGATAATTTGTTATTTATTTTGGTATTCTTTGGGTGGAAAAATTGGAGTTATTGGCTCGTATGTCCCATTTTAGAGGTATTATATTTGGCACATTGGACAAAGAAAAGATGTAATGGGCCAAAATACTCGTGCTAAGAGGTGGTACTTCATTGTGTTTTTCTCCTCCAAAAGGGCATCAAGGTCACAATTGTTCTTTGGGATACACATGACCGATCATGACTTTTATAAAGAATAAACATGATTCACTATGGGTTTTCAAGGGAAAACATGTGACCACCCATTAATGATTTGCAAACAGAAAAATCTCAATAAAGTTAAAGCTAGGAGTTGGCAAAGCCAAAAGTTGTGAGTGGAGGTTATGCATGGCTTAAACATGCATGACATGCATTCCATGCAACATTAATATTATCACCTCAAGATCCTGTAAAGAAAGGATTCAAAGCCAAAGGATGTTGGAGATATATTTAGCGAAAATATTCTTGGTTGCAAGAATATTGTTGTTGAGAGAGAGAGAGAGAGTTAAGCATCAATGTCTCATAGTGTGATTAGAGCTTGTGTGAGGTTCAATAAGCCATTAAGTTGGTTATCTCACTGAAATAAGCTCTCAGATTGTGCTCGTAAATAGATGGAAGCTTGTGGCTAAGGAGAAGACTCAAACTGTAAGGAAGGAAGCATAACAACAAGACTCGGAAATTGAATTTGCTTCTCTTCTTTAATTATCAATATAGATCTATCTTATTTCCCCTTAAAATTTTCTCTATTTTGTTGATCATTTATTAAATTTAATGAGGTTTCGAGGAGGATTTTAGTTCCTTGAGTAACTAAATTGATGTTTCAGTATGCGTTGAACTATATTTTAAAAATAAAGAATGATAAAAATATGTTTTGTTGTTTGTTTATGCAGGTTATTGGTGAGACATTGGAACTAGATTAGAATTAATCAAAGCTTGTGCAATGCTAAGGACAAACCTTGTTTACCAAGTTCCTTTATCTGTTTTCTCTCATTTATTTCTTAGCATGTTGGCAAGTCTTTGGGAAAGAAAGTTAGTAATCTATCTCACTATTTATTTGTGAGTTGCACCCACTCGTCGCGCCTTTTGCTTAGTTCGTAGGTAGTTATTTCCCTTAACAAAATTGATGACTGCACTAGGGAGAGTACACATGAAAATTCTATGCAAGTGCAGTAGAATACAATTTCTTGCTAGATAATTACTTCTTAATGACTTTTCATACAATATTTGATGCCATTGCTATCATTGAATAATTACACTAAGAAAATATCAACAATAAATGCAACAGAAACAATAAAGATAATAGAAAGACAACCATGCACAATAGAGACAATAATTTGCTGTGAGAAACTTTACCTTAGGAGAAAACCTAACAACTTTTCTTAGGAGAAATTATTCTTCAGTAAGGTTTATAAATCAACAATTTATCTAAAAATTTGTGCCAATAATCCAAGATTCTAGCGAAATTGGTCAAAACATTTGTTGGTCAATGCTGGTAAAATCAACGAAAAAACAAAAATTCAACATTGGTCAACTTGGCATAGTTAAATTGGCTTGTGATCAAAGTTTGGCCTTGTGGTCAATTGCGCTCAACCTTATAGTTTGTGGTCAAATCCTTGTGGTATGCGGTCAAATCCCCATAGTCAACAGTTTGCACGTGCGACCCTCTTGTAGTTAACTTCTGGTCAAAACAACTTGGTCAACTTTGGTCAAAGTTTGGTTAAAGCTCCTCCACAAGTGCGGCCAAGAGAGAAAATGAGGAAAAGATGATCTCCAAATCGATTTTTCCTTCCGCTCAAACTTGCTCTTCATTGATCTCCAAATGAGGTGTCTTAACATCTTATTTATACACATCTCGGGGGTGTGAAAACCCAAGGGACATGTCCCTTCACTCGTTGGCTGACTTGACCTTTTTTTGGGCCGACTTGTCTCAATAAAATAAAGAATTTACATAATTCTTCTAGGCCGACTTGGGAGGCCATTTAGATGTGTGGGGATACTTCTCGATGCTACACAAAAATCAACACTCCCTTTTAGCGAGGGAGGTATTCTCCTTAATTGAAAACATATTTCTTGAGGGAGGTATTCTCCTTAATTGAAAACATATTTCCTTTGAGCTGAAATTTCTCTTCCACTAGAAAATTTCATGAGCTTGCTATGTTGATGTAGTGTCTCTTCACATGCATGTCTATAGATATAGATCACTCTGTCCCGGAATAGGAAATGTGAGTATCCTAGGCCATTTACTCCTAGCTAAATCAACATGGCTCTATGAGTAAATGTATCAATCTCCCTTGGTCAAATCAACATGACCCAACCAAATCAACGTTTCTTAGGAGAACGTCTGCCCCTGGGCCATTCATTCCTTGCCAAATCAACATGGCCCAACCACATTAACATGGCTTCTTAGGTGAATGTAGCATTCTTTTGTTGGAAAATGTAACTAGTTTCGGTTTTCATAATTCCCATTATACTCATGTCAATGTGTATATCTTATGTAACAAGAAAAACAAGAAAGAAAAATATTATTTTTAAAGCATGGGTTTCATGTTGCTTTTGAATGGTCTTCTAGGTAAAGCATGTTCTTCATGCTTCTAGGGTTTGTCATGTCATAAGATTTATTGTCACGAGTTAAGAGAGTTAATGTCATGTATACGAGACCCATCTAGGCAAGATGTACCTTGTAAAAGAATTTATTGAGTCAAGACGATCAAAATAAGCCTTCTAGCACAAGTCGGCCCTGCTATAGACAAGTTAGCTCAGAGAGGGCTATTTGACCTCCATAGATGAGTATAAATAAAAGCTACTCGACCTCATTGGGAAACCAATTCAATTTGCAATCAAGAAGTTTGATCTGAGGTGCGAAATTCAAGAAAGAAGCTAAGAGAGGTAAGGAGAAAATAAGTTGAAGCAAGAAGGAAGGAAAATCGAGCTTGTGGTCAAGACTTTCCCTAGTTTTCTCTCACATGTGCGGAGATTTTTAACTGATGTAGGGGCCAAAGTTGCAGACCTATTGTAGGTCTGAAATATTGCATATGGGGGCCGAAATTTTGAGTTTAGTGCAATTCTGGAAGGGTTTAACTCTTGCTGACTTTGATCTAATTAGAACGGTTTCTTGGAGGGTTGACTTGGTGCTAGGAGGAGGAGGTCTTGGTGTTGAGGTTTGGGTCTTGGTTTTCTCATTTGAAGCAGATTCTATAAGAAGAGAAGAGTTTTTTTGGGCTTTCCCTTTGGAGGGGTTTTTCCTTAGCTTGGAGCCTAATTTGTGTCCATTATCTTCACTGTTTTTGTTCTTGATAATTGTTTGATGAAGAAGATTTAATAAAGAAACATAAGAAGATAAATAAAGTTCACAAACAATTATTAAAGTTAAGGAGAATTTGAATTAATAGCTACCCTATTGCATTCTCCAACATCTTCCCTGGTCGAATTAGCATGACCCTATGGATGCCAAATCAACATGGTTCTAATGGAAGAAATTCTCCCCCATGTTGCAATTGCTCTGGGCCATTCACCTCTAGCCAAATCAACTCCATGGGTTAATATATCATTCTCCCACTAGTCAAATCAACATGATCTCGTGGGAGGCTGTCTGCCCTATTCTACAAAGCTGCAGAAACATCAACACTCCCTCTCAATGAGGGAGAAATTCTGCATCACACCAAGTTTGTCTTTGAAGTATACAAACTTTTCTATAGACAAAGGCTTGGTGAGAATGTCCACAATTTGCTCGTTTATGGATATGAATTGGAGTTTCACTACTCCCTTCTACACCATGTTTTGGATGAAGTGATATTTGATCTTAATGTGCTTGGACTTGTCATGAAAAACTGGATTTTTCAAAAAATTGACACAACTTTGATTATCACAATATATCAAGGTTGTCTCGACCTCCCAATCAAATAGCCTTGCAAGCAACTTTCGAATCCACAGTGCTTCCTGACTTATGTCACTGACTATGATATACTTTTCCTTTGTTGTGTTGAGTGCGGAAGAAGTTTTCTTCCAGCTAAACCATGATATTATAGTTGATCCCAAGTTGAAGAAGCACCCCTAGGTGCCCTTTCTGTCCTCTACTCTCTCGACCCAGTCCGAATCAGTATATCCCTGCAACAATCTCACTTCACCACTTGAGAAATATCTCAAACCATATCCAATTGTACCACACAGGTACCTCAACACATGCTTTGCCGCATGCCTCAACTCAACCATAAACTGGCCAACTTCCTTCATTGGATCCATCACCACAATTGCTTTCTGGTCACCCTGACTGGGTGCTCCCTCTGACACTGAAGTAGATCTTCCTATGGTAATATTGGTTGCTCCCTTTATCATGGAAGCAAATCAACTGGCCACTATTGATTCTTTTGTAACTGAAGCATACCCTGCTGTCTGACATGGTCCCCTCATAAAAGGCATATTAATCCTAGAGACCTCTCGTCTCTGAGCATGTAGTCTGAAAATCTCAACCCATGACATCCTCTTGGAATGCTTCTCCTTCCACTCTGCTTGACTGTCTCCTCCCTCCAAACTGGAAGCTCTTCTAATCATCTGGCATGGTCCTGGATGTCCTAACAATTTGTACAGTAATCCCTTTCGAACACCAATCACTTTTGGTGAGTCTATGCTCAAGCCCTTATGCCATACAAGAACCTGACCATTTGACAATTGGAGCAAAAGTCTCTTCATAGTCCACCCCTTTTTTTGGGAGAACCCTCTTGCCACAAACCTCGCTTTGTACTTCTTGATGTTGCCATCGCTTTTGCAATCTCCACGATGGACTTGTTTTTCCTTTTTGCAAACCCCATTCAGGAGGCCATGGAAAAGGAAAAATCATAACCAAGCAATCATTTTTTGGTATCTAAAGCATACAAAATAAAAGGACAAGAGGCTGACCAAAAAATCAAAGGAGAAAAAATTATGATTGGAAGTACTTATCTCTTGATCAAGGAAGAAATTGTTGAGGGTTGTAAGGAACTATCAACTCCCTCTTGATCCTTGCCTCCTTGCAAGAAATCATTGAAGTCCTTGGAAGTATACTCTCCTCCATTATTTGACCTCAAAACCTTGATCTTCTTCCTTGTCAAGTTTTCTACTTGAGCCCTGAACTCCTGGATCCTATTGAAGACCTCATCCTTGGCCTTCATGGGAAAAATCATTAATGAATGTCAAAAGAAGTATTCTTTCCGAAGTCCATTTGCAATCTCATCACCTTTAGATTTTGAGGTTGATGTTCATCATCATCATCATCAACATCGACTGTTGATGCATGTTTCTCTTCCTTGCTTTTTTCGAAGGAAATTGTGAAGCATAATGTCCAAAATCATGAGAATTGAAGCCCCTGATCTTTGACATATCCTTCTTCTTTTGATCCTGAACTAGAGTGGGTCTTCACCTTGTATGCTTCTTATCAAACTTACCAAAAATTCTTCTTCCTTTTCCTTTACTTGCATGAGTTGTAAGAGTTTGAGTTTCTTCATCCTGAGGTCTCTAGGACTGGTCCTTGGACAACCATCTAGCCTCCTCTTGGACACAATCAGTCCATAGCTTATCAATCTTGGGCAGATTCTCTCATGCACAAATTCCTTGAACACATGGCTCCTACGAGGGAGGAAATCCATTTAGAGTCACTGTAACAAGCTCTATATCATCAATGGTATCTCCAATGGCTCTAAGTTTATCTCTCAACTAGGAGACTCTCATAAGATAAGAGACAACAAAATCTGATCTAGACATCATGACACTATGAAGTTGATGCCTCAAGGTTAGTTTCCTGCTAGTGTTGTCACTCTGGAACAATCCCACCAAAGCATCATACACTTCTTTGGCAATTTTCAACTCAACATGTGGAATCAAGTGGTCCTTTATAGAATCTATCAAGATTCTCTTAGCCTTGGCTTCATTCTTCTTATGCTTGGCTTTCTCCTCAACTCCCTATGACTTTGTAATAACTCCCTTCACATGATCCTAAAGTTCATTTTCTTTGAAGATAAGAAGTATCCTGGTCTTCCAAGATCTAAAATTAGTAGCACCATCCAACTTGTCTTCTACTCTAAGACTTGGCACCATTTTGACAAGAGATTTAAAATCTAATCAAGTTGTTGATTACTGTCTCTTAGGTTTACTTCAATCATTACTCTTTCAACAAAGATTTGATACTGATCCGAATTTAAACAGGAACACAACACATTACAGATATAACCATAAATACAAAGATGCAACATAAATAACACTTCCTTTCATTAATATCAAATAATGAAATATGCTTACAATCATAATGAAAAGGACACTAGCTAAGGCGATGGTAGCTTATCTCTGAGAAGAGATGTGGCAACTACATGCCTCTGAACTAAGTTAAAATGAGGATCAAGGGCCTTTTTATTATTGAACAATAAGAGAAAACCCTAAAAAACCAAAACCGTAACCCGAGGAAATGTAACACCAAGAGTTTATGGGCTCCGTTGGGGTTAGATTGGTAGCCAACTTCCTGGGATCGTAACTTGTTCATATTATCTCCGTTTGACGTGCATGATACCTTGTTCGAAAGATCTCTCTCAGGACTACAACTAAAAATGTGATTTCAATGAAATCGCCCAAAGGAATATTGCCAAAAAAATCGTTTAGGGCCTCAAAACGGCTCCAGAATTTCAGGATTTGAAAAAATGCCAAAAATAGTAAACTGTGCTACAATTAAGAAAACTGAAAAACTGACAGAAAAATGGTGGGGGTCCAAGTGGAATAGGCGGGGGGCCACCGATATCCACCTAAATCATTCCTCCACCCTTAGGAAGCAATGATCTCCATTGCGTTGAGTTCCTCCATGAGATGAGGAATCTTATGCTGAACTTGGTCTCTATTGCACCATTTTCCTTGGTGCAGGAGTTGGTTGGATTTGACAACTCGACACAATTGGATCTTCTGCTGGCGAGTGTTCCTAATCTGCGTGTCCATGATTCAATCAGTTGCAACTTGTTCCATGCAGTCTGGATTTAACTCTGTTGGTGTGAGTTGTTCTGCAAAGTCAGATGTGTCCTATAATGGTGGAAAGTATGGTTGAAGGCGATCCACATTGAACACTGGGTGCAGGCCAAGGAATGGGGAATGCTGAGCTAAAAAGCATTATCTCCCACAACCTTGGTGATGGTGTATGGCCCATATCGAAGCGGGCAAATCTTGTGGTGGGGCCCAACGAGGCGCTCCTTCTACAAATGTAGCCAAACTTTGTCACCCACATGGAACTTGTATTTAGCATTGGCTTTGTCTAATATGTCATGGACCTGTTGGCAGATGTGTTGAATGTGCTCAATGAAGCTATTTTCCTTGTCGGTTTCGGACTGGACATGGGTCGAATCTATCTAAGTCGCTGCAAATGGTATGGCCACATCAATGGGACTTAGTGGCTAGAATCCCAAGCCCACCTGAAAAGGGTTGTGGCCAGTCGAGCTGTGGAGAACTCGGTTGTAACTATGCTGGACATAGGGGAGGCTCTCATTCCATGTGCATGGATGCTTTGAGTTGTACATGCACAAAATGTGTACTATCATCTTGTTGACGACCTCTGTCTGGCTATTAGTTTGGGGATGGAACGCTGTGGACTTAGTGAGCTTGGTGTCCAACATCGACCAAAGACTGGGCCAACATGTATTGAGGAACCTGTTGTCCTGATCTGAGATGATACACTGTGGGATCCCAAAGTGTACCCACACTCGTTCAAAGAAGTGGCTTTTGCTGTAATACTCTTCTTGCAGGCCGCCATAATGGCCATCTACGAGAATCTGACGACGACCACAAAAACACAGTCATTGCCATGCTTAGTAGAAGGAAGGCCTGACATGTAATCCATGGAGATGGATTCTGAAGGTTGACTAGGGTTAGACAATGGAGTATAGAGACCTTGCTTCTTGATGGTCAGTTTGGCAATGGCACAAAAAATGCATGATCTGATGTACTTCCCGACATCCTGTTAAAGATTCAACCAATAGAAATACTTCTGCAGTATTGCCACTGTTTTCTTGACCTCGAAATGCCTAGCGGCCCGACTGTAGTGCGTTTCCAAAATCATCATCGCACGCTTGCTTGAAGGAACAGAAAGGTGTCCCAGGTGGCATAACAGAGCATCCTGGAGGTGAAAATCTAGAACTTGCTAACCCTCCAAGAGCGTATGGTATGTGTGGCCAAACTT
The DNA here is from genome assembly GCA_031772625.1 of Pinus tabuliformis. Taxonomy (NCBI): domain Eukaryota; kingdom Viridiplantae; phylum Streptophyta; class Pinopsida; order Pinales; family Pinaceae; genus Pinus; species Pinus tabuliformis. The sequence continues at coordinate 136,291,878 of CM062809.1, read as the reverse complement.
TGGGTCGCTTTTATAGAGAAGTGGCCAATCAAAAGTCTCGTGCCCACAAGAGTTGAGCACGGTGGTTAATGCCATGATCGGTGGTCGATTGAGGTAGTCTACAACATTATTTGTAATGCCCTTTTTATACTTGATATTCAAATCGAACTGTTGTAGGTATGTGGACCACTTCTGATGACGATCATTCTGCAACTTCCCTTGCATTTGTATGAACTGCAAGGGTCGGTGGTCTGTGTGGATGACCGTTTCCTTCCTCAAAATGTAATGCTTCCATTGTTGGCAGGCCTACACAATGGAATACATCTTTTTGTCATAAGTGGGATACTTCCAGACCGTGTTTGAAAGTGTCTTACTGTGATACGCAATTGGATGCCATCGTTGAGTAAGAACTGCCCTAATAGCATAATTAGAGGGATCTGTTTCGATCTCAAATGGTTGTTGCAAGTCTGGTAATGTGAGCACTAGTGCAGAGAAAAGACTATGTTTCAACTCTGCAAATGCCTTCTGTTGAGATTCAGACAATTTTTTATTTTTTATTTTTATTTTTTTAATTTTTTAATTTTTAAATTTTTTTTTTTATTTCGCTCCTCCTTTGGTGACTTGACTTAAGGGCCAAGTGATATGAGAGAACCCCAACACGAACCTGTGGTAGAAATTTGCAAGATCCAGAAAGATGCAGAGCTTTGTCAAAGTGGTTGGGGCTGACCATTCCATAATGACTTGGATCTTGGCTGGATCCACATGCATCCCCTGTTCATCAATAATGTATCCCAGATACTAAACCTAGGTCATGCCAAAAGTGCATTTTTCCAAATTGGCACACAAGTTGTGTTGCCGCGGTGTTTGGAAAACCTGTTGGATGTGGTGGAGGTGCTCTTTCCAACTCTGGGTGAAGATCAGGATGTCATCCAAGTATACCACTGCGAATGAGTTGGTGAATGGCCGCAAGATGTCATCCATCAGCCTCATGAAGGTTGTAGGAGCATTCGTCAACCCGAAAGGCATACCCAACCATTTGAAAAGGCCCTCCTTGGCTTTGAAGAAATTCTTCCACACATTAGAGGGTTCGATTGGTACCTGGTGATATCTAGAATTCAAGTCGATCTTGTTGAAATATTTCCCCCCCTTGAGTTAGTCCAGAAATTCGTTAATCCGTGGGATCGGGTACCTATTTCGGATAGTGATCTTGTTCAGCACCCGATAGTCAATACAGAGTCTCCAAGTCCCATCTTCTTCTGTACCAACACGATCGGGCTCCCACAGGGAGATGAACTCGGCCGAATGTGACCTTTTTGCAATAGCTTTTGAATTTGCCTCTTGATTTCATTTTTCTCTAGAACGGAGCACCGATACATTGGTCCATTGGGTAACGATGCACCTGGGGTCAGATCGATGGAGTGCTTGACCTGATAGTGCAGAGGCACCCCTGCAGCGGAGGTGAAGATGTCCTCGTACTCCTCCATGACCTTGTCCATATGTTGTTGTTGTGCGGAGAGGCCCTGTCTGGAGGTCGTGGCCACTGTCTTCTTCTTTCCTTGAGGGCGTATCATTAGGAAAACAAATTTCTCAGTTTTTGAAATGAGCTAACTGCATTGTTTTGCAGTGGCCAGAGAGATAGCGGTAGGTGGTGCTACCTCCGGTATCCTGTACAACTTATTTCCCAATGTAACAATAACAATGCGAGGCCTTGACTTATACAAAACATGTCACTTCCACAAGTATGGTTTATCTAATAATACATCACAAATATCAAGGGGAGTAACGTCACATAATACCTCATCCATGAAGGGCTTGATACTATATGGAAGACGACATTGTTGGCTCACGTGCAGATACCGTCCTTGGTGAAGTCACTTGATGGTGTATGGTTGTGGGTGTGCTATGGCTGGTAAGCCCAACTACTTCATGACCTCTGGTACAATGAGGATCTTTTGGGTCTCGCTGTCGACAATGAACTGTAGCAGGGAACCTTTTACCCATGACCGAGAGTGGAAGAGACGCTCCTCTTCTGGATCTTCGGGTTCCTCCTTTTGGATCTTTGTGGTGGCGACGGTGGCATTGGGATTCGCATCAATAATATGCTTCCCTTTGTCATTCCCCTTGTCGGGTTCTAACTCAAAGTCGGAACATTTATTTGATTTTGAAGCCTTCAGCTCGACCACCAGTGACTGCTTGGTTCGACACTCATTTGTGTTGTGGGTGGAGTTCTTATGGAACTCACACCACTTTCCCATGTCCTTCTTTGGCTTTACAGTGTTGTCCTTTGATTGTGGCCTTGGCGGGTTGTATTTGGATATCCCTCCTTGACTTTGTCCTTTGTTTTGTGGTTTTGGGGCACCTTTCCCGTGCTTCGGATTCACAGATCCAAAGTCTCTCTTCTTCTATTTAAACTTCTGCTTGATCTTGATGGTGTATCGGTACGCCGTGCCGAGAGAGGAGATGTCCAGGAACTCCATCTCGTCCTGGATGTATCTATGTTGGAAGCTGTGGTACTTGAGTGCCAAATGTTTCTTAGAATCCTTGATACCCAACTTCGTGTGAAGGGTATGAAAAACATTGGTAAACTCTGACACATCTTGGTCTCTTCCCTGCCGTAACGTGGTCCACTTTATGTATTTGTCCTCGTAGCTCCCAAAAGGGTAGTGCTGCTCCTTGATGGTGTCCCATAATGAATTCCAAGTGGGAGTGACTGAAAACAATGAGGTCGTACTTTCATCCTTCTGCAAACAATAGGTTTCCCACCAATCCTTGACGTGGGGGGCAACGTTGAGAAGAGAAAAAGTAATCTTTTCACAGCTGGAAAAAAATCATGAACAAAAAAATATCCTTCTAGCATATTCAACCATTTATCTATGACTTCTGCATCTATTTGGCCCTCAAATATGGGAATGTCAAAGTTTACTAGTATCTTAAAAGGTGTGGAGCCTTCAGAGTGGCTGTTGGATGTGGATGCGTCGTCGGTGGGAAACCGTTGAAGGATTTGGGCAAAGTTATCCATCATCACGTTCCTTAGTTTCTCGAGGGCTTCCTCGAGCAATATTTTGATAGGATATTTTGCTCCCTCATCTTTCTTTTCTTCCCCCGTGGGAGGTCATCGGGATTTATGAGGTTGGTCTTGCAAAGGTTCGACTAGTTTGAGACCTAACTCCTTATATCCCGACCTCGTTGGGGACATGCAAAGAAAAATAGAGAAATGATAGACCGCTCTGATAACACTGATCCAAATTTAAATAGGGACGCAACAAATTAACGATATAACCATAAATACAGAGATGAAGCAGAAATAACACTTCCTTTCATTCATATCAAATAATGAAATATGCTTACAAACATAATGGAAAGGAGACTAGCTTGAGCGGTGGTAGCTTATCTATGAGAAGAGATGTGGCAGCTACATGCCTCTAAACTGAGTTAGAATGAAGCTTAAGGGCCTTTTTATTATTGAATAATAAGAGAAAACCCTAAACAACCAAAACCCTAACCCGAGGAGATGTAACATCAAGAGTTTATGGGCCCTGTTGAAGTTAGTTGGGTAGCCAAATTTCCAGGGTCGTAACTTGGTCATATTATCTCCATTTGATGCGCATGATACCTCGTTGGAAAGATATCTCCGAGGACTAAAACTAAAAACGTGATTTCATTGAAATCGCTCAAAGGAATTTGCCAAAAAACGTCGTTTAGGGCCTCAAAATGGCTCTGGAAGTTCAGGACTCGAAAAACTGTCAAAAATATTAACCTGTGCTACAATTAAGGAAACTGAAAAAACTGATAGAACAATAGTGGGGTTCCAAGTGGAATAGGTAGGTGGCCATCAATATCCACCTGGATCAGATACCATGTTGAAAATTGTATTCAAGTGCAGTAGAATACAATTTTTTGCTAAATAATTACTTCTTAACGAGTTTTCATACAATATTTTATGCCACTTCTACCATTGAAGAATTACACTCATATAATCTCAAAAGGAAATGCAATAGACAACAATGATCATAAAAGACAACCATGCACAATAGAGATATTAATTTACCCTAGGAAACCCAACCTTGGGAGAAAATTGATCCAAGTGGATCCCTAATGGCTCAAAAATCAAAGTCTTTGCACTGTAGCAAAACCAGGACTAGATCGAAGAGCTCGTCACTAGCTTTCCAATGATGTGAACGATGCCTCAATCCGAGTTCGTATGCGAAAGTTATACTCAATCAAAGTTTCAGTGAAACTGCTCAAAAGTCGAAGCCAAAGTCAACTTTCTGTCATGTGGTGGGCCATATAGATGACATGTGGCAATGAAGTTAGAAGGCATGGTGGGACCCACAGAGCTAATTTGGCGGCCCAATCAACAAACCAGGTGGACCCACAAGTAGGTGACGTTGCAACACCAAAAGTTGACACATGGTAAGTAGGTGGCAGAGGTGGCATATGATGTGGACCAATGAGATCTTTCCACATGGCCCAATCACGTGGTGCCACATGGCACCTCAAATTAGGCGCAAGTGGCCTTGGGATGTTGCAACCTCCATGTTTGTCGTATTCACATGGTTTGGGGATTTGTTACAATGTGGTCATATGTTTACCATATATTATATGGTTTGAAAACTATATTAAAACCAACATTGGGCTTTAAAACCATATTAAAGCAAAATTGGGAGTCCATGGGTTTTGAATCCAAAATCTCCCCAACAAGAAGTAGCTTAATATGACTATGCCAACAATTGTGCCAACCATACACTTTGTCTTATTCACCCTCGCACTTTATTATAAAATGCCATTTGAATGGTTCAAAGGGAACCATGGAGAACACATGAGAGAGGAGTGCGCATGCAGGATGAATCAGGAGAAGCTTTTAGGAATATTCTTAGAGAATATATTTAGAGAATATTCCTAAAATATTTGTTGTTGTTGTCGTAGAATCTTTAAGAAATCTAAAAGATTCTTTAAGGGGCAAGATTTGCAAGTGGTTGAATGTAGTCAGTGGACTTTATACTAATTTTAATTAGAATTTCCCAAGGATCATAATGGTGCAGTGAGTTTTGACATTTAGGCAATGAAATTCAAGGGTCATGGCAGAAACTTGCCTTCATCATTAAATGTTGGGCACGAATTTCGAGACAACAATGCACCTGTCAGAAGTAGGTCATGTTTATAGTCAAAAGTCTCAAGAGGACGAGACAAATCTACTGGTGCTATGATTGCTGCGATTTGAGTAGTTGAATTTAAAGTGTTAAGTTATGGTATGTTCTATGCTTAGAGAAGTTTACTTATCTTTATTATTATTATCCACAGATTAGCAATCACATGTACATTAAGTAAAGTGCAGATATAACATTAAACGATCGACAAAAAACAAGCCAAGACAAGAGACACAAGATGTGGCAGCTAGCCAGGGAAAAACCCCAATATGGGGAAACCCTTTGATCAAATCTTCTTTTATCTTCAATAATTCAACAGAGAGAAATAGTACAAAAATCTGATTTACATCAGCAACAACAAACCCTAGATCAACCCTAAACTAGGGCAGACAATATCTTGAAAACCGACTATCAGATCGCCTTGATTCCTTCACCCAAAAATGCGGCCTTCCAAAGAGTGTCAGGTTCACCTACTGCGCAACGCAGAGAGAGAGAGAGCATCGCAGAGAGAGAGAATGACAATAAACGCTGGTCAAACTTTCAATATGCAGTTGCAGCCCTAAATTTTGCGTCCTTCCTTCCACACGTGTGAGAGAAGAGTCCTTTTTGCGCAGGAGAGAGAAGAGACTCTTTTCTGCGCAGGAGAGAGAGAGAGATGTGATGAGTGTGAAGTGTGAAAATGAGGAAAATACTCCTTGTATTTATATGCAAAACGTTGGGGTTGAATAGATGCGACTGTTGGGCTTCTGAGCCTACATAAGTTGCTGGTCGACTTTGACAATTAGTCCATAATATAAATAAATTCATATCTCCATAAATACTTATCGGAATCGGATGATATTTAGATCAATCCTACACCTCTCGATGAGAGGAATCCAAGAAAATATAATCAACCATGAAAAAGGTGACCCACTTGAAGTTTGGCCTTAGTTTCCAATTTTAACACTCCCTCTCAACTAGGGAGAACATCCTCTGCAATCTGTCGGACTGTCACTACTGTCCATCCATCAAATGCATTGTCCTGTATGGCTTGACTCTTCTTGCTCTGCTCTGCTTTGCCCGAATAATGAAGAAGAAGAAATGATCGAGGATGTATCATACCATCCTCCACTGACCCGAAGTCAGTGTCAGAGTGTGTAGCACTCTCACTAGTCCCAGACCAGTCTCATTGATCCCAGATCAATGAAGGTCATCCTAGCATAGGGAGTATGATAGATACAACGATGCATCCATCGGTACTACTATGGTCCCTATCCTCGTTTCCTTGCTCATTGATCAAATGAGAGGTACTTTCCATGAGTCCCAAACTGTATGGGTAGGATGCCTCGAAAAGAGAACTAATCATCCTGTCCACAGGAGAGCGAATCATCTTGTCCACAGGAGAGCGAATCATCTTGTCCATAGGAGAGCGAATCATCCTGTCCCACAAGGGAGCGAATCATCTTGTCCACAAGAGAGCGAATCATCCTGTCCACAGGAGAGCGAATCATCCTGTCCACAATCGCCATGGAGAACACATCATCCAGGCCCACAGGAGAACTAATCATCCTGTTCCATAGTCGCCATGGGGTGTCACAGGAGAAGGTTGAACCTTTTACCCTGTACCAAGTGCACCAACAGGGGATGGTGAGTCACCCTGTGGTCATGTGTCGCTCCAAGAAGTACCCTGTGCCCCCCCTAGAGCTCCCAGAGCTCAGTACATCATACTTGACCCTCATTGGAGGGTCTCTGAATGACACCAAGTCGTTCTCGGAAAGTCAGGAATTTGACCTTTCCTAGGGGCTTTGTCAGAATGTTGGCAACCTGTTCATCTGTACCGATATGTTGGAGCCTTATTGATCCTTGCTGCAACATATCTCAAATATAGTGGTACATGATATCGATATGATTGGAGCGATCATGAAATACGAGATTTTTTGATAAACGGATCACGCTCTGGTTATCACATAGAATCACAGTGGTATCCAATGTAAATCTAAATAGCTCACTGAAGAGCTTTCGCAACCAGACTGCCTCACAGGAGGCCATGCTAGCGGCAATATACTTTGCCTCAGTGGTGCTCAAAGCCACTGAATTTTGCGTCCTGCTCATCCAGGATATCGAAGTAGATCCCAAGGTGAAATAGCACTCAGAAGTGCTCTTACGGTCCACCACACTGCCTGCCCAATCAGCATTAGTATATCCAAGTAGTCTCACATCTCCGACAGTGTATCTTAACCCATAAGTAATTGTGCCACGATGATATCTCAACAGATTCCTGGCACCAATCCAATGTATGTGGTGAGGTTCAACCATATGTTGACTCAATGTGTTGACTACAAAGCATATGTCTGGACGGGAGTTCTCTAAGAACATTAATGCTCCAACGAGTTGACGATACTTGGTGGAATTTCATAAAACGGGTCCAGCAGCACTACCGATTAACTTTTTGAAGTAAAGCTCCATCAGCGTAGTTACGGGCTTGCAGTCCACCATACCGAATCTTTCCAATATTTTCACCACATATTTTCCCTGAGATATGAAAATTTCCCTTGGCCTCTGCCAAACTTCGAGTCCTAGGAAATAGTGCATCAATCCTAGGTCCTTCATTTCAAATTCAGAAGCCAACTCCCTCTTACATTTGAGAATGAGAGGGTCTGCACCTGTTAGAAAGAGGTTGTCAACATACAACACCAGTATGAGAGGTTTGTCATCTTCAACCTTGAAGTAAAGGTTTGGATCGACTTCACTCCTAGTGAATCTCAACTTCATCAAGTAGCTATTGATCCTCTCATACCATGCTTGGGGTGCTTGCTTCAGCGCATAGAGGGCTTTCTTCAACCTGCACACATGAGATTTTTGATCATAAATCTCAAATCCTTCGGGTTGCTCCATGTAGACCTCTTCCTTGATTGAACCATGCAAGAATGCGGTCTTAAAATCTATCTGATGTAGTTTCTATCCTTGTGAAGGCACAAGGGCTATGATCAAGCAGATGGTGGTATATCTGGCAACAAGTGCAAATATCTCGTCATAGTCTATACCTTCCTTCTGGGAGAAGCCATGAGCGACAAAACGAGCCTTATACTTTTCCTTACTTCCATAAGCTGCATGCTTTATCTTGTAACGCCATTCAGAAGTGACTATTGTCTTATCCAGGGGTCTGAGAACCACTTCCTAGACATCATTATTCATAATAGACTCATATTCTTCAGTCATAGAATCCTTCCATACTTGATGCTTGACGACATCTGAGAATGATGAAGGCTCATTTTGAATGATCGTGCTCATGATGGTCAGGTATCCCTGATACTTGTTTGGTTTCTTACTTTCACGAAAGGTTCCTCGGGGTGCAACATGTCCTTCAGCATCATCAAGTGTCCCCCTAAGCCATGAAGGCCTCTTCCTAGAAGAGGAAGGCTCATGTGGAGGAGGATCAATCAAATCCATGGGTTCTTCCACATCAGGCATTGTTTCATCATCCTTTTCTTTAGGTTCCCTGGTGTCAGCTTCTTGAGAGCTCCTCACAGTAGGAAGATTGTTCACCTTTGCTGAGAGCCATATCTTTGTCAAAGGTGACATCATGACTAATCACGAATTCCCTTTGACCGGCTACACAGATTCTATAGCCCTTAGTATTTTCACTATAGTCCACGAAGATTCCTTTCTTTCCAGATGCACCCAATTTATTCCTTTTCTCTTTCGGCACATGAAAATATATAGGCTTCCAAAAATTCTAAAATGAGATACGTCAGGTTTCTTACCAGTGAACATTTCTTCGGGAGTCTTGGAACCCAATTCTTGATGGGGGCATTGGTTTTCCACATATACGGTGGTGTTTGCAGCTTCAAACCATAGAAACTTTGGAAGTATTTGATAATGGAGCATAGCACGGACAACTTCCACAATCGTACGGTTCTTCCTTTTCGCCACACCATTTTGTTCAGGAGTGTAGGTGTAGTAGTCTCTCTCTTAATGCCAACCTCTTTTCAAAAGTCATGAAACTCATTAGATTCATATTCATTCCCATTATTAGTCCTTGATATTTTAATCTTCTTTTCAGTTTGATTCTCGATCAAGGCTTTGAAGTGTCGAAACCGGGAGAACACTTCATCCTTCTTTTTCAAGAAATATATCCAAGTCTTGCGAGAATAATCATCTGTAAAAGTGAGGTAATATAAATATCCTCCCAAGGAGTTCATAGGCATCATACCAGATATGTTTGAGTGAACTAACTACAATATATCAGAGGTCTTGCTTTGGCTTGAGGGGAATGGTCCCTTCTGGGACATACACCTTCTTGCTCTAATATGAAATCGGGCATCCCAGTCACCATTTTTCTTACATCAAGTAGAGATTTATAGTGAAGGTGAGAAAACCTCCGATGCCATAGTTCAGACTGAAGAGATGTGTCACAAGACATGACACCTAGCGGACTTCCTCTGACCTGATATAATGAATCAACTCAAAACCCAAGAGTGAAAGCATCTTTAACATTGTTTTTCCATGCACGTACCTTGCCATCGTTGAAAGCCACTTTGTAGCCTTTGTCTTCCATTGCCGAAATGGACACCAGGTTATTTTTGAGATCAGGTACATATAATACATCCTGTAGGTGGATTGTATTACCTTGATTGAATTTAAGAGAGACATTGCCTACACCTTTCACAGGATATTTCATATTATCTCCAAGGATAATTTCCAGGTTGGTTTCTTTATCTACTAGATTATGGAGAACTTCTTTGTAACCGGTGAAGTGCCTTGAGGCACCACTATCAATAAGCCAATTTCCCAGCGAGTCTGGAGGAGCAGAGGTAGATAGAGCAGCTGGTAGATAATATTCATCCTGCTTATTGTCAACAGTGTTAGATTCATACCTGGAATTTCTTGCCTTCTTGAATGGTTGTCCTCTTCCTTGATTACCAACACTCCTTTTACCTCGGCCATTTGACTTGCCATTTTTTTGATTGCCTCGAGAGGGATTTTGATCATCATCGTTGTGAGAGTTCCTTTTATCAAGACACTCCCTTGCATAATAACCTGGTTTATTGCAATGGTAACATCGTCCTTTTCCACCCTTTGGTCCAGTCTTTCTTTTGGATTTAGCCCGGAATTGTTTCTTATTTTAGCATGAGAAGAAAAGGCAGCGGGATGACCTTTAAGTGTGGGAATTTCCTGTTCTTCCATTCTAGCTTCTTCTTGAATGCATCTAGCCATTAATTCCTCAAATCCAAGAATTACATTATTGTTGAGGAGAGTAGTCCTGAATACATACCATTCAGATGGTAGTCCTCCAAGAGTTGTGAGTGCCATTTCCCTATCAGAAATTACTTCCCCAATAGATAAGAGATCGTTCTTGATTTTGGTGATTCTTAAGAAATATGCTTGCATATTTTCATCTTTTCCCTTCTTAATTTCCCTCAGCTTATTGGTAAGAAACATAACTTGATTTGCATCATTAACTTTAAATAAAATCACTAGTCTATCGTAGATTTCCTTGGAGGTGTTCAGCTCAGAAACATAGGCCACCAAGCGCTTGTTGATAGAGTCCCGGATGATCTTCTTTGTTTTGACTCCACCAGTTTTCCATTTTTTCCTGGCAGCAACGGTTGCATTTGATGGAGGCTCAACAATATTTCCTCTCACATGGTCCAACACACCCTAATCTTCTAAAGTCGGGTCGAGAGACATCTTCCATCTGTGATAGTCAGACTTCTCACGGAGCTTGTCTTCGGCGGGGAAGAGTGTTGAGGACCCCGTAGATCTTTTAGGATAGCCTTGCCAATCTTCTCGTCGATGATTGCTCTTACTCTTGCTTGGGTTTTGTCTTCACCTTAGCTCTGATACCATGTTAAGTTATGGTATGTTCTATGTTGGAGTTGAATAGATGCGACTGTTGGGCTTCTGAGCCTACATAAGTTGCTAGCCGACTTTGCCAATTAGTCCATAATATAAATAAATTTATATATCCATAAATATTTATCGGAATTGGATGATCTTTAGATCAATCCTACACCTCTCGACGAGAGGAATCCAAGAAAAATATAATCAGCCATGAATGAGGTGACCCACATGAATTTTGGCCCTAGTTGCCAATTTTAACATAAAGTCACTCCCAAGAATGGTATAATGATTTATTTCACCATGTACTTGCCTTTATTTTTGATGAGATGAATGATGCGGCTTCCCCACTATTGAAGTAGGGCCCGAAGGCATAATCCACACTGGACGAACTCCATTATCAAAATTTTATGTGCATTTGTCTTTATGGTCTCTTTTATGTTGCTTCTTCTTTAAGTGTTTGCATACATGGGTTTTACATGCTCTTTTATGCAATTATGCTAACATCGACCGAAGAAAAGATCTTGGTTAATGCTGGTAAATGAAAGATTCTGGATAAAAAACCTAACAAATTTTCTCAGGAGAAATTATTCTTCAACAAGGTTTACAAATCAATAATTTATCTAGAAATGTATGCCAATAATCCAAGTGAAATACTAGTGAAACTTGGTCAAAGCATCTGTTTGTCAATGTTGGTCAAATCAACCAAAAATAAAAATTCAACATTAGTCAAATAAGCTTGGTTAAACTGACCCGCAGTCAAATCTTGGCCCTGTGGTCAACTGCGCTCAACCTTGTGATCTATGGTCAAATCCTTGTGGTTTGCGGTTAAATACCTGTAGCTTGTGGTCAAATCCCTATAGTCAAAAGTCTGCACATGCAACCCTCCTTTAGTCAACTTTTGGTCAAAATAGCTTGGTCAACTATGGTCAATGTTTGATCAAAGCTCCTCCATAGGGGTAGCCAAGAGAGATAGAAAATGAGGAAAATATTATCTCCAAACCAATTGATCCTTTTGCTCATACTTGCTCTTCGTTGGTCTCCAAATGAGGCATCTTAACCTCTTATTTATACACGTCCAGGGGGTGTGAAAACCCAAGGGACACATCCCTATTAAGATTTCACTGAAGAGATAATAAATAATTACCAAGTGGAATAATAAACATAACCAACGACAATACACATAAACATTAAACACAATATTTATCCAGGAAAACCCCAAATCCGGGGAAAAACCCAACCCAATGAAATTTCATTAGCCTTGGCCAAAACCTTGGTCAACCTGGCCAAGTGAGCCTTCACTGCTCATCTCCCTTCGCCTACATTACAATGAAGTATTTCCAACCTTTTATAGGCTCCATCACACACAATACCATGGGAAAAAAAACCATGGGTACATAATACCATGTGCCCCAAAACCATCACTGTTTAACTTGGTCAACCTTACTCTAAACCTGAGTCAATTTTACCTAAAAATTCCCCCCTTAAAAATGACTTGGTGTTCCTTGACTAAATCCAATCAAAACTTCTAAGTGAGACAACCCCTCTCACTCTAGCCCTTACCCCCCTCAAATTTTATACCAGGGTATATGTTAACCTGACACTCCCCCTTATCACCTAGGTCTAACCCAGACTTTATCAGTGATTACCCAGGGGTACACATGCCTTACCAAATCTTACAACCATATGCCCATTTACATGCAAAAATGACTCCATTATAATTTTTTTTTGGTTGTTGTCCTGGAATATTCTCTCTCGCTTTTGCAGTCTTTAAGCGTGATGCTTTCCAGCAATACCCTAACCACTTTTTTATATTCTCACTCCCATGCACACCACACGTATGTTGAGCCCATCATAGGCACACATAGGCTCTGAGCGGTGCCCTGGGTTGTTTCCATCCCATAATCTCATTTGAGGTATTAAAACTTTGATCAATCCATCGACTTGTTCACTATTCTAAGTGGTACCAATTTTTGTGTGGACCCCTCTTGACAGACTTGATTCTCTACCACTTTTTCAACAGCTTGGCATAATTACAAACCTCTTTGATCCATTAGCTCCACAACCACCACATATTGTGCCTCCACTTCGACTGTGACCAACACCTCGAATTGGATCCACCTCTCCTTGGGATTCTTCATCTCGTCTTCAAACTCATCATCCTCGACCAACTGGTTTTGATCAAGCCCGCTAATGGCACGATTGATATCCTCATCGATCTTGGATTTTTCTGCAGGATTCAATTTACCTGCAAACATCTTGTTTTATATGGCGTTAATTAGACTTAATCTAGAAAAAATAGGTCCTACACCTTCCTATTTCCTTTGTTGCTAAGAATGATAGCTTGCACCACTACACCATATGCCACGACTTCTCAAACTTGTAGTTCTCTCCCACCTGGTTCTCTTAGAGAGAATCGTTCCCTAGTTTCACCTCCCATTTTCCTTGCTGCTGCAATGGTTTCAAGGTAGCTATTCCGTCTGATCTCAACCACTTCCATGCCTTCAGAGCTAAGGCTCTCAGGTCGATGCTTCGATGCCTTCATTTTTTCGCCATGCCTATGCTATAACTATAACTTCCTTCTTGGTTCTGGCTACTTTATGACGTACTCATCGATCACATTCACGATGAACATAACTTTGATGAGTTTTGCACCAACGCACACAAAACATGAATGTGAATAATCACACATCCACATTTTGAGCATATCGAGTTTCCATTAGCAGCCATTTAGCAAGAACAAGTTCCCTGTCAGTGGCCTCCCAAAACGTAAACATATCTATGTCCCAGGGAGTATCATCGGATCCAAAAATTTATCACTGTAACAACATTGTCCTGAGGTGCCTCATTGATGTTACCGACAGACCCTAATGCAACCAATTAAAAAAAATTCTCATAAGTCTCTTCCTCATTGGGAACCTATCCCAGTTATTCCTTATGGATTTTTTCTGTCACTAGAGCCATGAACTCTCTCATGCTACCAGGTCCACGTACTCGGCTCTCCATTGGGTAAAGTCAGAGAATTTTATTTAAAAATGGGCCATATATCCCTAGCAATCAACAATGTTTAGGTATCTCCTTCTTTCCTATGACAACAAGATCTCTATCTGTAATGTTTAATTCATCAGGCCATTAACCAAATAAACCCTTCGCAACAAAAGGCATCCCTCTGAAGCCAATCTCTAGCTCTAATACCAATTTTTAATATTTCATTGCAAAGATAATAAATAATTACCAAGAGGAATAATAAAAACAACCAACAAAAATACACGTAACATTAAACACTATTTATCTGGGAAAACCCCAAATCCGAGAAAAACCCAACCCAATGAAATTTCATTAGCCTTGGCCAAAACCCTGGCCAACCCATCCAAGTGAGCCTTCACCACTCACCTCCCTTGGCCTACATTACAATGAAGTCTTTCTAGCCTTTTATAGGCTCCATTACATGCAATACCATGGGAAAAAAACCATGGGTACACAATACCATGTGCCCCAAAACCATCACTGTTTAACCTGGTCAACCTTGACTCTAAACCCAAGTCAATTTTACCTAACAATCCCTTCAGTGGCTGGATGAAGTGACCTTTTCTTGGGCCGACTTGTCTCAATAAAATAAGAAGTTTACATAATTTTTCTAGCCTGACTTGGAGACCCTTTGGACATTCACGAATGCCTTTCAATGTTACACACAAGTTAACAAGTAGTTAGTGTTCTCTTTTTGGATGTTGAGTGTATTTTGCTTCTTTTCCTCTTAGGAAAGTTGCATTAGATTTCACTTGATTTGTTTGAGTTTTGGGTGGTTTATGTTTTGTTTTTTTTGTTTGTTTGTTTGTTTGTTTACCCCTGCGCTTGTGACTTTCCTCAATGATAATCATAGTTAGTTGTGTTTGTCTTAGAAATTGTGACTACAACTTTTGGCTACTTGTTGTTGCATAAAACCTTGCAACCATCCCTCTTTGGTTGCGAGTTGATGCACATATAGTTGTGACAAGGTCCTGTAGGTGAAATTGAATAGTTTCCTTAATCTTAGATTGCCATTTTTCTTTTCTACTTGATTGGAATGTTACAATCTTGTTCTTTAATCTTTTGCATTTTAGTTTATTGAAAAGTGAAATGGTTAAAAACAATTGCATATTATTTATCCATTTTATGCATTTTTTGAACTAATAACATTTGAATGTTTGAGTTAGATTGTTTTGGTGATTTGCATGGTTCTAAATATCCAATGACTAAATTTGTTCGTTGCATTTTTAAAATTTCAATGGAAAATCTCATTACTCTCCCTTAATCTATCTAGTTTTCATTGAAAGAAAAACATAAATGTGCATTGTACATTTTTTTTAATCTTAATTTCTTTATAATTCCAGTAGGTTTTTGGAGACAAAACACCATTGAATTTTAACTTTATAACCTTTGAGTAATAACCATACCTTAAAAGAAATTGATTTTGAAAAGAATTAGATTTTCTTTTCATAGCAAATTCACAATCTAAGTTCTAGGGCCTTGGTGTAATATTGAATAGTAATTTTCCAAGGGCACAATACCAAAGTAGGATTGATGAAAAGGTAAAGACCCATTAGTAGTAAAGAGAATTTATTGAAAAATCACGTTTGACATATTGTAATAAGCATTGTGCAAGTATATTAAATTGAATATTTATTATCGATAAAAAATGAATTAGATGATTATAATGCCACTTGGATGGTGTGCTATATAGCATTGGCTAGTTATGAGTGAAGGGATATGAACCATTTGCTCTCTCTCTCTCTCTCTCTCTCTATATATATATATATATATATATATATATATATATATATATATATATATATATAACTAACATTTCCATCTCTTGCATTGTGCAAGTATATTAAATTGAATATTTATTATCGATAAAAAATGAATTAGATGATTATAATGCCACTTGGATGGTGTGATATATAGCATTGACTAGTTACGAGTGAAGGGTTATGAACCCTGATCTCTCTCTCTCTCTCTCTCTCTATATATATATATAAGATTGCCATCCCCTTAAAATTGTTTTGTCTTGAAACCAAGGATAATGAAGGGTATCATTAGTGAAAATTTTATGTTTCCCATGATGAATCTACTTTCAGAATGTTTGGTTCATTTTTTAGGATCTTCTTTACCGATGATTACTTCTAATGATTCCTTATTTAATCCTTCTGAGTTTACATTCAACATTAAGAAATTACATAGAAGATCTCAACAAAGAGACATCCAAACAAGATACATAAATGTTTACCCTGGGAAAATCCACATGGAGGAAGATCCCAACAACCTTTTCTTAGAGAAATCATTCAATTCAATAAGAGATACAATATGATCTTTCTAGTCAAACAAAAACAAACTGACTAGCAACAAAAAACCAAGTCAAATTTGGTCAAATTTCCCACAATTGACTTAGTCAATGGTGGTCAAACTATCTAGGAATAGGTTGAATTTTGGTTTCCTGCTGTTGCCCAGAAATTTGGCTTGCTTCCCATAGATTTGACCTTCTTCCTCAGGATATTTAGGTCTAATCAAAACTTTGGTCTACCTGTTATCTCAAAATCAGACCCTAGAAGGCTGCAAACCAGGAAGACTTCAAGTAACTGTTTCAAACCAATCTTTTGACTAAGGCTTAGCCTCCTTAGCCTGAGAGGGCTCTCTCAAAGGGTTATTGATTTTGATTAAAAATAAGAGGGCTAACTCTTGTTACATAACAGTGACAAATATAAAGGCTGGACAAACATTTCATAAGTTTCCATTGGGCCTATGGAGTCAATCACACTTCAGTAAACAATGGTACTGCCTTTGCATAGAAGTCAGGGCACTTAGCATTTGAATATTCAGAACACAACACATATGGAACCACAGCTCATAAATGCACACAGGAAATCAGAGCACAATCAGTGAATTCTGAGTGATTGTACATCTATGCAACTGCAAAAGACATTAAGGAAAAGATAAAATCATACATTCTGAACATAGAAATCCTTCATGAATCCTGAGAAGAAAAGCTGTCAAATTATATTACTAAACTTTGTCTTTACATAAGCCAAAACAATACTCTGTTATAAAATTTCCAACCCTCATTACATCACTGTCTTAGCTATATATAGAATTCTTATTCTACCTAATTCGAGATTCCTCCTCCAGCATGAGGGGAATTCAATAACTACTTTTTATGACACCTATCTGCTTTGCAACAAACTATTAAATACAATAAGTGCTAACTGGAGTTCTAAAGAGTTCTAATTTGACTATGACTCTAACTCTATCTTCTTCGTAGAATGATTCCTCCTTGTTCTTTGACACCTGGTCTCCTTTCAGTTTGGCTGAGATGGCTGAGATGATGGCTGAGATGAGTATTTAATGCTCCATGTTGGCCTTGGATGCTGAATGCTTTAACTGCTCAGTGATGTTAGATGATATCCCTTGCTTTTCGGTTCCAGTCCTCCATAACTTCGAATATACAGCAGCATGTCTTTTAGCCCTTTTAATAACCCAAAAATATAGAACACCACCATGTTCCTGATGTGTTGGAGGCTTCATCGATGGCCAAGTGTGCAAGCCAAAATTCCTTGTATGCAACTCATTCAATACCCTATGACCGGTAATAAAGTGGCTTTATAACAGAAACTTTAAACTTGAGTTAAAGCATTCCACCTTTTAAAGGTACACCTGTCTTGATCTGAATGGTTGTGATGGCTTCATTTGGTCTCTTACATATCCTTTAGGTGTTTCCTTTTGAAAATTCCCGCACATATTACCAAACTGTTTGTCTGCGTTGAAAACACCACCTACAGCAGTTTCGTAGCGCGCTACGAAACTGCTGAATTGTTTAAACCGCTTGTCTTTGCCCTGAGGTATTTACCGCCTAGACATTTGATTGCCAAAACTCCTTTTGATCTTTGATACATATAGCAGGGATCTACATGTCCTCAAAACAATAAAACTAAGCAAAATTTGACAAAATTTGGAACAAAACCTTTCTTTGAACAACAACTTCATTTAGCAGCTAACTGGCCTAGCTGTGCCTTCAAGTCTTCAACTTTCTTCCTCATAGCTTTATTTTTAGCTCTTAGATGCATATTTATCTTTCTGATGAATTTGGCCTCTTTGATTGCTGGAACTGTCCATGTGTAAACATCAGCTACTGAATCCAACTGGTTTATTAGGTTTTCACTTCCTTTCCATACAGCTTTACGATAATTTGCATACCTGACTGCAGACTCCCTAGTGGCATTCTTCACCTTAGCAATCTCATGTTTAGCTGCTTCTAACTGGTTCCTTATAGCTATAATATTACCTCCTTGAGATATGATGACTGTTCTATTTGTGTCTTTTTGCTTAATTTTCTCTGCCTCCTCTGTTCTGGGCAATTCCTCGGCTTCCTCTGTTCTGGGCAATTTCTCGGCTTCCTTTACTTGCTTCCTTGTAATAGGTCTTCTGGGTTTGAAAATGAATTCTTCACCTGGCTCATCAAACTTCAGCCTTTTTGAGGCTTAGACTTCTTGGTACTTTCTGGTGATGACTGTGTCAAATCAATATGCACTGGTTCAATTTGCTCAAACTCAATGGCCTCCAATAAATCATTCAGGCTTGCCTTAGATACTGGGCTTTCTTCAACAGCTATGGCTTTACCTTTTTCTTTACTTATTTGGCTTCTTGTCCTTACCCTTGACACTGTTTCAGATCTACTTGTTTCAGGTACAGTCCTCTTATGCTGAGCTTCTTCTTTTGTTGATTGCTGGGGTTGTTCTCTAATGATCAGTGGCTTCACTGGTTTTCTTAGCTGTGACTTGGCTTGCTTTTTATCTCTTGCCTCTTTTTGAAGCTCAGCTATCGTGAGTTCTTTGACTGGTTGTTCTTTAACTGGTTGTGGAGTAAGGCCAGTTTTGCTTTGGAAACCAGCCATGAAAATGAACGAATTCCAGTCTCTGCCTATCTTCTGGAGGCCATCTAAAACTAACAATTTAACCAAACCATGGTGAAACAAAGAGGTTTCACAATCCTCTTTCCTCAGCTGCACCTTATCACACATTTTACTCAAACTGCGAAATAAGTAAAAAGGAATGTCTATGGAAGCTTTCCCAGTGAAATGTAAAAGCAGCTTGAAGTGATAAGAGTAGACCTTATTGTATCTTCCTTCACAGGTCAAGTATTTCTGAATACAGGTGAGAAGAAGGGCATAATGCTCCTTGACATAGTTTCTGGGCACTGCCTTTGTTAGGTCTTCATTCACATATGCCTCTTTTAAAAACTCTTTGCATGGATTCATATCAAACTTAAAATTCTTAAACCATTCTTGCCGCCCTCTTGGGATCTCTGTTACAACAGCTATTGCCTCCGGAGACACTTGAACTTCGAACATAGCTATTTTTGAATTTAAACCGGTGAAGTTTAAAGCAAACTCTTTGGTTACCTGCGCATGTCCTCCTTGCAGCTTTTTACAAAAGTTCCAGCACCCGGCATCTTTGAATGCTCTCTTCACGCCTTCATCTCTCAATGCTATGTCCAAACCTTCAGGTTCGGTCCTCTGGCATTTTCCAGATCTGTGTTCTTTCCTCTCCATTTTGCTTTTGAAATCTTCGCACACACAATGACCAACAGCTTTAGTTGAAATGGCGGTTCAGTTCTCTTTAATTCGGCCTCGCTTGAAAATAGCCTCGCTTGAAAACTCAAATACATCATCATACAAGCTTGTCACTTATGCATCGCTTACGATCATCATAAAGATCCATGCACGGTAAAATCCATTGGAATGATATTTCTGTGCATTTCAACAAATCTATTGGTGGAGTAGTGACTAATGAGCGTTTAGACATGCTACGGGAGGTACACAAACTGACATGAGAGGACAGAATTGGTGACTCATCAACAGACTTGACACTTTGGGAAAGATTCGCTGCGAAATGCACGAATCCACGATTTCGCAGCGCGGTTAGTTTTGAATTCTAATAATGCGCTGCGAAACGGCTTAATGATAACGCGCTGCGGAATGGCTGAACAATGATTACGCTGCGAAACTGGCCAATAGGAGATTACGCTGCGAAATCACGAAAAGAATCGGTGACTAGGATAAGACAAGACATGACTTATGAAACCATGATGGTGGAGGAGGACCAATAGGATTCGAGTATAATTTAAATCAAACACCTTTAAAGCTCCAACCCTAAGTAAGAAACATAAAACGAAAACAATTTGACACAGACTTTTGACATTGAACTAGGACAAAGGATTATATGCAATTTTTTTTTCTTTAAAGTTCTAAGTGATAACACTACCCATAAACTTGGTTTGTCCAGAAGATGAATCTCGATCTGCTACTTTAGAGAACTAACACGTGTGAACAAAAGATAGGAAGTGATCCAATTTTTCCGCCCAATGGGAGAGGTTAAATGGAATTTATATAGTGGTTGGATTTTCTCAAGTTGTGTGTCTCTACACTGGAGCTGACTTGTACTATTGGGGTAGGCCAACTTTTTTTCCGAAGAAAAAGAGAACTTTTTATTAAGAAAAAAAAAAAAGTTACATTGCATATGCTGAGCATTCCCAAGGATTCGAGTGCTGACGCACCCCCCGCAACGTTAACAGACTAATGTGCACAAAGAATAAGAAAGGAGAAAGAGAGAAAGAGAGAAAGGAAGAAAAACTGAATACCGGCAGTGAGTAAAACTCTCGCTTCAAGTTTTTTTCCCCTTTTTCTTTTCGACCTTGCGCCACTCTCCTTGAGTGGGCTCAATCGAAGCAATTACTAACTGTGTTTCTACATGCTGTGGACCTGGATCTTTGTCTGAGTCTGAAGTGTCTGACTGGTGATGTCGTTTAATGCCTCCCATGCTTTGGTCCGCACTTTTCCTCTCTGTCTGATTCTTCGCTGCCTGATTTGAGTGAATCTGTGGGTCCTTTGTGGCTGATGTGGTACCCTTCTGTGTCTCTGTTTCTTGAGGAACCTCTGCATTCTCTGCAATAGGCTCTTCCTCCTCTGCTTCTGATTCTTCATCCTCTGAGTCTGGGGTGGTGAATTTCCATCCTTTCCTCTGCTTCCCTTTCTGCTTCTTTTTACTGTTTACTTTTTTGGCTTCTGGGCATGAGCTTTGCAGGTGTCCTGTCTGCCTACAGAGCCTACATCTGAAAGCTGTGTTTTCATAGTCTAGTGCCTGTAACCAATTCTGTTGTTTGTAAATCAGCCTTATGTTGTCCGGCAGCCCTTTGCTTAGATCTGCTTCCACACAAATGCGTGCGAAGGTGTAGATCCTTTCATCAATCCTTTCCAGATCTGTTTTGATATATTTCCCTATGCTGTTCCCAATACCTTCCAGGACTTGTTCACTCCAGAAGTGAAGAGGAAGGTTGTATAGGCGCACCCAAACCGGTACTATGGATACAGTCATTGTGTTTGGGTCGAAATCTGGAAACCATGGGGTCATGAACAGCCCTGCTGTTCCCCAAAACCACGGCCCAGCGCTGATGACTGTATCTTTGACTTCCTTGGATGTGAATCTTACTATAAAGAACCCCTTTGAACATAGGTGTATGTCACATTCCATGGTCCAATTGTTGAAGATCCAGTGGAATAGATCCATTGGCTTTGGCCAAAAACTGTTAAAACGGCATATAAAGGCCTGCGTTTCATAGGACTTGACGAAATCATCCAGCCATGAAGAGTCAAAATTCAGAGCTGGGGTTTGTCCCAATTGATCTACAATGTATGGCTTGGGCTTATTTCCTCCTTGGTCTGGCGAGGGCCCCGAATCTCTGTTGCCTTGTAAAATGTTTTTGTAGGATATGCCTCCTTTGGGTTGGTGCTGAGGTGCTGCTTTCCCCTTGACTCCCCCTGAATTGCTTGACTGTCCCTGAGGAGGAGCCCCTCCTCTCAGCCTCAGGTTTAATACAATGGTTGTTCCTGGGTTGATCTCATAGCTTTTCATCGTTCTATAGTCCTGGAGGGACCACCTACCACTCACCAGATGTTGGATTTGAACTGGATACCCTAGCTCTGTCCATATCTGCTGTTTCAGCTGCAAGATGGTGCCTTCTGCATGAACCCACAATAATCGGGTTTTCCCCTCAGGGAGTTTAATAAAAATCTGAAAACGAGTTGATCTTACCTGCTCTGGCTGTGACCAAACTTCCAGATCCGGTCTCGTTTTGGGTTGCATGTCTAGATCTGCCTCCCCTCTGCTCGATCTGTGCTTGGTGTTTCCGATCTGCTGTCTGGGGTCTCGAATATTGGCTGGTTCAGGTAGGTCTGGGCCGGATCTGAAAAGATTTGGCCACTGCTTTGAAGGGGGGAGCAAATCTGCAGCATGCATACCCCCCTACCACTTCTTTTTGCGTTCTGGCGCTTCTTGCTCTCAAAATGCAGTGCGGCATGGCGGCGGCCTTGATCATAGTCGTAGTTTGGCCCCCCACTGCTCGTCACCCCGGGATCTTCCGCGTTTGACCATGCACCGAGGTGATCCACCGTTTGGGACCTCACTGCTTGGTCCCGTTGTATACCTTGCCGTAAGGATCGATCACGCAGATCACTACCCTCGGCGTATTCAGTTAACCATTGATTCGGAAAAGCGACCAGACCATGGATCGTACCGGGTTTTTTGGACATGTCTCTATTTGCATCTGTTCTGAGCGATTCCTGGCGTTTCCGGTTCATAAAAATATGTTTCCTTAAGCCGAAGAAACCCACAGATATGTTGCCATATCGATCTGGAAGGATTTGGGATCCTAATCTGTACCAAGCCGCAAGGAGGACCCTTTCAGCACCATGAAGAATGATGCACGCCGTATCTCCAACCCCTGTATCGCCTTCAACCTTTGCGTCTGTCTTTGGACCGGCGGCGGCCACCTTCAGATCCCTGTGATAGCAAACCCTAGCACTCGCCATTCCGTCTCTCTAATTCGGTCCCAATATAATCCTATCTTAATCCAGGGTAGGCCAACTTGATATTGGAGGTAAAAATAATTGTAATTTCGAAAACTTAAATTCCCTCTTTTAAAGATGAGTTGGAGTTCAATTTGTATTTACTATTTCTCATATATTTGGAGGGCTAAACTAAGATTATGAAAATAGACCATGGCTACAAAAATTTACCAAGTATTTCCATTCAATAAGGTATGCTTTGATGGTTATGGAATGTAACACCTTTTCCTTAGTGGCAATAATACTTTTTGGTTCTAAAATAATTCTTCCTTTGTCATCAAGTACAAGGATTTCTATTTGAACATGTTGGGTGATGAGCCTCATCATTGGGTAACTATATGGACCTTAATTCACCTCCTAGCTTATTCAAATAAATTCTTCTCATAATTTATTACATATTTTGATTGTATTTTGCTTAATGAGATGAGTCAAAGTGAGATATTATGCCTAGTGGACTAGTATGCATTGATTGCAAGTTTTTTTGAGAGAAAACCATGGAAATTTTGGCTAATTAAAGGATGAAACTCGAGTGAGAAAAGGAGAGATTGTCGGATGTAGATCATCCTCATTTACTCCTCACCCATTCAAATATTCCTCCATCAATCACAATAGCTCGGAGTATAAGCAGGGAAGTTATGGAGATCAAAAGGCAATTGAGCAGGTGACAGTCAAAGAGCTAGTTTATCTCAAGTTTGGGAGCCGAACCTCCCTAGATTTAAGGAATTTGTTGGAGACTTCAGTTGTATAAATAAGAAGGCCTAAAGCCTCATTAGGATTCAAATTTTTGTTGTAAAAAACACTAGTCATTTTCGAGTTCAAGACTTGTGGAAGACATTGTTATGTAATTTTTTGTTTTGATAATGAGAATGAGCATTTCCTTGATTCAAAACTAAGTTCCACTCAAAGGGCTAAAGATTTTGGGTTAGGGCCCAACCCTAGCAGCAAAGACTCTTCTTCTTGTATTTGTATGCTTAGTTGATTTTATAGTTGAATTGTCTTTAGCATTATTTCATTGCAAGTAGTTGTGGATTTGATTAGTTTGCTTCCATTTGTGCTTTACTTCAACAATAGCTTAGAAGAGATAAAGGAACATCAAAAAGCTGTCAGTAGGTGGATCTAGCCTCAATTCTTCCTTTAAGGATCATGGTTTGAAGAAAAAACCCCTATGTAGCCCCAAAAAGACAGAATTCTAGTTTCTCATGGAATTTAGGGTTTTATGTACTTAAGCCAACATTTTATCAGTTTGCAAGAATAGGGTTTAGTCTCATCTCTTCTATCTTCAGTCTTACATCAGATCTCATCAAGGTTTCATATTATTTTGCAAATTTTCCTCATGCATGAAATGGGCAGCGAGCTCATGAAATTCTGTTTTCCTTAGTTAAGTGAAATCCTTCTTGTTTGCATGATTTATGGATAAATGTCAATATTTGATGCAGTGCAGGAGTTTCAGCAGTACATAGAGATTTCATGATCAACAACCTCATCCCAACTTCATCCATCCATGATCATTCATTTCTTTCACTAAAACCCTCACCAACTTCATCATTTCACAAGAATACTTCTCCAAGCTTGTTGAGCAAATCCAACCATCTCCCAACTCTGGTTTTGAGTTATGAAGTGGTCCTAGGCACTCACTGACCTAATTTCATCCACCAACCACCTTCCATAAGCCTTCCATCACCTTCAACATCCCTCCTTTTTCTCTCGGCTATATCTTGTAGGAATACAGGGGATCCTGTAGGAATTCAGGACATCTTGTAGAATGCATTAGGACATCCTGTAGGTTGACTTGTAGTGGCTTGTTTTGAGGCCGAATTGTGGAAAAAGCCCCTAGGAAGCTAGAAGAGGACCCCTAATTTTCTCCCAAGCCTTCTGACCATTCACCATCATCCTTAGGCCCCCTGCCACATCACCAAAAGAAGTTAGCTCTCACACTTTCACACAAAAGAAGACAAAAATAAAAATAGAGTTATTTTGGTCATTTACATGCACAACAGTAGAATGTTTGATGTTTCAATTTGCATGTTTAGTACAGTTGGATTGCATACATGTTAACTTAGAATTATTTTGAAGCAAAGTCTCTTAATAGTTAGTTAGAAAAGTGGTGTGTTTTAGCATTTGATTTCAGTATTTTTCCTTATTGCAGTAGAAAAGCTTTCCCTTAGTGTAGATATATCTTTTCCTCATTGGTGATCAAGCTTCTTCTGAATCAATAGAAGTCTAGTTTGAAAAAACTTAGTGGTCTATCACCAGCTTAGCAGTGACAAAGAACGGACCCATCACATTTACTTGTGTATACAGCACTGTCACCTCCAAGTTTGTACAAATCCTGTGTTGATAAAGTAAAGTTGGTAACCCCAGGAGTTGCAACATTCTTGCTGCAATACTAGTGCTCATCATTGGGCTTGTGTCAACACCATCTTGAGGCAAGATATATGGAAGACATTATGGATGTCATAATTGTCTAGTAACTTCAAATTGTAACCTATTTCACCATTTTTTTTTGATTTGAAGAGACCCATAGAATTTTAGAGCCAATTTTTTATTTCCTTGTTGATTAAGGAATAATTGTTTATAAGGTTGGTGTCTTACAAATTCCAAATTACCTTTTTTCAAACTATCTTTCCAACTTTGTTGGTACACTTGCCAATTCATTCTATTACAAGTTGTTATTAATTTTTCTTTTAGTATTTTGATGATATTTTGCTCTTCATCTAGTTGATTCCTTGCTACTTGGAATTTAGTGTCAAGCTACACAAACTCCTTACATTTTGGTGGTTCATATTCATATAAGGTTTTAAAGGGGGTCATTTTTTCTTATGTGTGATAGATATAATTATACCACCATTTAAATGTAACCATTGAGACTGTTGTATCTTTGTAGATAGTTCTAGGCCGAGGAATTGTGCCAAAGCATCTAAGTAAGAGTTCAATTGAATTGGATGACCGATTTATTAAACCTTTAACACTTGTAAAATCTAAATATTTCTGAGAAGCTCAAAGGGATGTTTTTCATTCATAACAAAATAAATCTTAAGTTGAGTTTCAAACCAGAAATTAAGAAAATATGTGATAATCAAATATCCATATTGAATATTTAATTAATCAAATACAATTGATGCGTGTAGAAAAATTCTACAACCAAATAATATATCTTCAAGATATGACAAAAGGAAACAATTAAAAGATATATAGGAACAAACTTAAACATACTATTTAGTTAATTAATCTCTTTAATGATTATATCTTGTCAGGGAGATTGATACTCAATCTAGCCTTACCCTAACTCCTATGTGCTATAGACATATTTGGGCACTGCAACCCCAATCACATATGTCAATAAACCAAGGGCTCTCAAACCCCTAAAAGTGTTGTTTCATACCCTAAAGGATCAAGGTCAACTGATTACATCATTTCCTAGAAGTTCTCCCTGAAAAACTGCTCAGAACTGGTCAAAATTGGACCATACAGATTGCTCCATGCTGAGGGTGCGATGCATCTCACCTGCTACACACAAAGGGTGTGATGCATACTGAAAAGCCCTTTTGTAGGGTGCAATGAGCGAGAGCAGACAAATGGCAGAAGCAGTTTTCTAGGTGGAAACTCAAAGAATCTTCTAGAAACTGCTCATATGACACTTGCCTCTCTGAATTCACCCAGGGATGAGTAAGAGATCATGAAATCTCCAAGTGGAACCAAGAACTATCAGTGAAATGACACTAATCAAAATCCTAGAAGCTGACTCACTCTCCTGCAAACATCTATATATGGATCCCTCATCTTAGAGATCTAGAGGCTGGAATTTTGTAATTTGTAAGGAAGTGCTGTTGGTTTCTATTTGAGATATTGTATTGTTAGGTGATCTTGATTTGTATGAGGTGAAGAGGGCTTTTATGCTGGCAGGATGATGCTAGATCAGATCGCTTGGTTGTAATCCTCTCTTCTACTACTAGCAATAAAGCTAATTGAGTTTTCCTCCATATACTTGTATATCTCTAAATCTTGTATTTGTATATGCATTTGTATGGTTAATGTACATCTGATCCTATATTGTTTATGGTTATAGATCTCTATGCTTTGATGGTATTTTGCTGCTTTGACTCTACAAGTGTTCTTTGAAGCGGGACAAGTGAGAAAGGAGTGGTGAAAGCTCTATCAAAGGAGAGGGGAAACAAGCAAGGAGACTAGTGAAAGACTGAGGTTGGTACTCTCTGCTTCTCTCTCATCTATCTCCCATAAAGGAAAACACAAGTAACTTTGGTTTGTTTGTTTCTAATATAGCTACCCGTCTTAGTGGGACTAACAGCTTTAAATGGACACTAGTTTTCCCGATAACAAAATGGCGACTCCACTGGGGATCGAATAGTTTGTTTGTTTTGTTACTGTTGTTTGCTTTATAAACTACAGATGGAGCCTGAAGTTAAGCCAGCTAGCCTTCGAACTGCTTTTGCTATGCAACTGCAAAGTAGATCAACGCTGCTTTAGTCAATCTCCAGGTGGTTTATGAATTGAACATTTGACTTGCAAACATCCTAAGTGCTCTGGTGGTAGCTCAAATTACCTCATTATATCAACCCCTATACTTTGTATTTACTGCCTATCATTAGCTTAGCCTAAATCCCTGAACTTAGCTGCAAACTGTGTGTAAAAACCAAGCTCACTATCGTCCCTGGACCATCGCACTGTTTATCATTGGCAGTCTGGATGCATCGCAACTCTCGTGTGTTGCAGGTGAGATGCATCCATGTTTCCCTGTGTTACAAGTGCGACGAATTGAGTAAGACTGTTTCTGCCTCCAGATTTTGGTTTTTTCTTCATTGCCTTCACCTTTATTCAGTAGTTTTGCTGTCTATGATCAATATATCACTGTTGAAACCTTCTTCCTTTGCATTATTCAGCCTCCATTGATAAATAATTTTGAATGTTTTTTCATCATTTACAGTTCTCCTTTGCAAAAAGTAGCTTAATCGAACCGTCGTCTTTTGATTTCAAAGTGTTGCAACTATCGTTTTTAGTCAAGAAAAAGAGTGTCGTAAAGTCTTCCTCTTTTAGATATTCGATTACACTTTTGCCATTGTATTTGATTTAAATTATTAGTATTTCAAGTGTCGAAAACAATTTTAAAGTTCAAAATCGCAAAGTGTCATCTTAGTCTTCCTTTCGTTTCGAAAAGAGAAAATTGTTAGTATTGTTGCTTTGAAAGAAAATAGTTCAGATATGTACTTAGTTTTATTTTTATCATTCTCACATTAAGGAAACTGAAAAACAAATACATGCATGTGCATTTGTATTTAGACTGCATGCGGAAATTGATTTAGGAAAAATGCATCTAGTGTGTGCTCTTTGCTATATGTTGAAAGAATTTTATTTCTCTTTCCTTAGTAGCTAAGATTTTCATTGCTAAAAGAAAGTAAACGACTATTTATCATCTTAGATTGTATATTTAGGAATTGTATATCTACATCACGCGGAGAACCTTAAAGGAAAACTTCTTAAGAAAGATCAACTGTAAAATAAACTTCAATGAACATAAAAATTCTTTGGAACCTAACGCAGAACATCTAGAAGTCTAGACTAGAGACGTATTCCGGCGTCGTAAAGCCTGGTAACTATCGTTTTCATCGTAGGTTGGTTGATTCCTCCTCTTTGATACGAAAAGTGCCAGTACAGACTTGTGCTCCCACGTACCGTCGAGTATATATTAGGAGACCACAACAGGCTGATATCCTTTATCCTTAGGAAGCCGTGTTTGCCGCCCTATCGATCGCAATGCACCGAACACAACATTCGGGAAGATTGACTGCCGTACCTTAAAAAGTATTTTGTAGTTTTGCGATTGGTTTGGTAATCCTTCTGTCTAGATTTCCAGAGAAGTCACTTTCGTTCCTTTTCAGACTTCTTAAAAGAAAAGGTCCATTTGAGCACTTGTCACTTCAGGCTCATTAAAAATCGAAGGCGACTAGAGTCATCTTTAGTTTTTTCTCGACTCTTTAAAATTGAAAAAGCAAGTTGTGTCAAAGCATCATAAAATTTATTTTAATCGGAATAACATCACTGTTCCCTCGTTGGTCTTAGGTTGAGAAAATGGAGTCCACCAATGTTATCGGGAAATGTAGTGTCTATGCAGAGCTGCTAGTCCCACTAAGGCTGGTAGCTACCTTAGAAACAAACAAACTAAAACCACTTTCGTTTTCCTTTATGAGAGGTAGATAAGAGGGGAAAGAAGGAGACCAACCTCTATCTTGCGCTTGGTTCCTTACTTGATTCCTCTCCCTTCTGATAGATCTTTGCCACTTGCTTCCTCGTTTACCCAACTTCAAAGAGTATCTGTAGAATCAAAGCAGCATAACACTATCCAAGAACAGAGATCTACTATCATAAACAATATAGGACCAGATATATATTGACTACACAAATGCATATATCATTAATCATACAAGAATGTGGAGGAAAACTCGAATAGCTTTATTAATAATCAAGAATAGCAAAGAGGATTACAACCAATTGTTTTGAGCCAATGTCATCCTCTCAGCAAGAAAGCCCATCTTCACCTCATGAAAAGCTTAGATCACCCAACGCTATGATGTTACACCAAGAAACCAACAACACTTCCTTACAAGATACAAAATTCCAGCCTCCGGATCTCTGGGATGAGGGATCCATATATAGATGTTTGCAAGGGGGGTGAGTCAGCTTCTGAGATTTGATTAGTGTCCTCTCTCTGATAGTTCTTTATTCCACTTGGAGATTGATGATCTCTTACTCATCCCTGGGCGAATGCAGAGAGGCAAGTGTCACAGGAGAAGTTTCTGGAAGATTCCATGATCTTCCACCTTGAAAATTGACTCTGCCATTTGTCCATTCTTGCCCATCGCACCCCATTGAAGGGATTTTTAGTATGCATCGCACCTCCCGTGTGCATTTAGGTGGGATGCAGTGCACTTTGACCATGGAGCAGGTGAGATGGTCCAGTTTTGACCAGTTCTGAGTAGTTTTTCATGGAGAACTTCTGGGAGATGATGTAATCAGCTGACCTTGTTCTTTTAGGGGTTGGAACAACACTTTTATGGACTTAGGAGCCCTTGGTTTATGGACATTTATGATTGGGGTTGTAGTGCCCAAAAATGTCTATAACAGTTGCCCCCTAAAGCATGAGGTCGTTAATCTTTTGATGTTAGGTGAAATGCTTTATCATGAGGATCCGAAGACTTTTCAAGCTGGAAGGTGACCTGTAATAAGATACAATACAATACAATACATTATCTTCATAATATTTTCATGATCTAGCTAAGGCGGGCATTCCCATGCTCAGTTTTATAAATTCATTTTCATGTACATAAGACAGACAATCATTTGTGTGCAGACTGATGATTCTTATAGAGCCATCATCCCTTAGATTGGATGATTATCTGTGCAGCAATGATGTACATTTGATGTCTTTATTTTCTTGAATATATATCGCAGCCCGGATGGATGAAACTAGATCCGGAGTCTTCAATCTCGTTCGATCTTCACTCAAAGTACAAGTCGATCTATGTGAGAGATGTTATGGAGTCGAACATGGAAAGACATCGCCTGATTACCGGCCAATGATGTAAGCTGTTAACAGGTGCGAGAGGAATCACCGATAATGATGATGACCCTCAAGGTACTAGAGTACAATTCACGTGGTGTGAATAAGGGACTTGGTGTCGAACACCACACAAAATCTTTCGGTCGAAGGCCATTGATGTAAACCTGTCGCCAGAAGTGAGAAACTTGCCATTGAGGCATGCAACCTTCAAAGTACTGAAAGGGTTGTTCCTAGATCGACTTCCTGGATAATGAGTAGATGTCGACAAGAAGCTATCCGTCATAGGAGGGCCTTAGTGAATCCCAAATTAATGACACAGAACGGAGCAAATGATTTTAATGGAGGTGAAAACGATCTGATGACATAAGGTTCAGGGTGGCGGTCATGAAAGAATGGAGTGTAAATGTATTGCAGTGGATGAGACACAGGTGAATTCTCTGAGCGACTTCTCTTGAACATATCGGCGACACTGACATGATGGATTGGTAGCGTTAACCCCAAGTATGGATGGTGTGATGGACTAATGGTGATATGACCAGTGAACGGAACAACCCAACCTGACTCGGATGCAGAGTGAAAGTGTCATGTTCAAGAGCGACTTGCTACCAATAAAGTTTCTTCAAGTTTTCTTCCCAATTTTTCCCCAGTCATTGCTGACCAGTACTTCTTTATTTTTGTCGAGCTTGAGGAGGATAACATATGCTTGTTCTATAATTTTCCCTTCGGGCAAACCCATTGCTATGTTTTAACGAGCCTAACAATAGTGAAACTCGTTCTTGTCTGTATGGACAAGTTTGTCGCTATTCAGTTTTAACGAGTTTAACGACAAAGATAACTAGGTCCTTTTCAATTTTAGAGAGTCTAAAAGGGACATAAAGAAAACTCAAATAATCCTTTTTCGTCATATAATCCCTCGAGTCCGAAAAGGTATAAAATAATACAGAAGGGATGAATTTTCGGTAATTTTAACGAGCCGAACAAAACAAGCGTTCGATCTTTTTGTGTAATAATCCCTCAGGTCCAAAAAGATTAAAATCTAAAGGAGGGATAGAACTTCCGGTCACTTTAACGAGCTAGAGAGGCCAATTGCTCAGCAATATTTTCATAATTTTCAGTAATTTTAACGAGCCGAACAAAACAAGCGTTCGATCTTTTTGTGTAATAATCCCTCAGGTCCAAAAAGATTAAAATCTAAAGGAGGGATAGCACTTCCGGTCACTTTAACGAGCTGGAGAGGCCAATTGCTCAACAATATTTTCATATTTTATGAGTAAGATGAAAAGAGCTTAAAGAAGACTCGTTTTTCGAGGAATGAGTGTTAAATTTGGGTAGCAGCTAATTCCAGGTAAGGTTTGGAATTTTCGAATCACGGCAGTGTCACAAGGATGGCTAACAGGATCACTCTTCGCAGCGGTTCCTCAAAAAAGGTTATACAATCGAATGGAGGTGAATGATCGGCCAATATAGAGTGGAGGTGATGATGAGAACACAACCAAGGCTTAAAAGGCTGATGATAATGCATTCATGATGGTTATTTACCGGAAATTGGTTGATTTTTTAATGAGCTTAAACTCTGGGGGAACATTTGCTCATTGCTTATGTTTATTTTTAATGAGCTTGAATTTCGCGTTAAAACTACTCGATATAATGGTTATTGATTACTTTGATTTTACCATTGACAACTTTGTTCCTTCAAAGGTTGTACTGCCTCTTCAATTGCTTCATCAAACTAGTTAGAAACGAATAATATATGCTTGAAAAATGAGTCAAAACACTAATATTTTACTTGAATTACGTGAAAAGTAATTTAAAAGTGGTTTTTTACCTCTCATTTTACCATTTCATTTGAACTTTGGTTTGTTGGAGCTTTGGAGGTGCTTTCCCCCTTGATTTTCACTAGCTAATTCCAAGAGATTCTGTGGACGATTCTCGGCACCGTCTGGACCAGGTAGGAGCTAAACTTGAGCTCTTCAGTTTCATCCTTTCCTTTTTGAATTCTGAGCATGTTTTTTGGTTTTTCTGAGCCTCTAGGGTTTGAAAAACTCACCCTGGCTCCATCACACCTCTTCTATATCGAAAGGTGCAATGCGTGCTGGCTTTACCATTGGCTAGTCAACATGCATCCCACGCAGAACACTACTGGGGGTGTGATGGGCGCAAAGAGGGAAATTTATGCACAGTTTTTCATGGAAATTTTTGCCTGTTTTTCACCAAATCAGGATCCTAACTCTTCTCTTGTTTGTTTTAGAGATTCATTGGAGAAAAATGCCTGTTACATAGCGAGAATGTGAGCATGAAGAAGAGGACATGCTTGCTTTACATGATCCAGTTACGGTAAATGCACTACGGAACTGTGGTCTGTTCAAGTTTTTCCGCATCTCTAGCATGAGGCAACAAATCAACTTATTGCAATATTTTCTTGATGCATGGGATCCTACCACCCAAGTGTTCCAGATTAGGGGCAAGTCCATCCCCTTGACTGTCGTGGACATCTATTTTTTGACCGGCTTATCGAGGCGGGGTGCCTCTATCTCATTATCAAGTTCAGCCTGTGGGGGTGAATCCGTGAGAGATTACATTCGTAGGTATTGCAGAGAGGGATCTCAGCCGAGTAAGGATGGCAAGATCAATATCTGAGATGTCACTGACAGGTCCTTGAGGACCATTCTGTTCAATTTTTCTAGACTGGTTGGTAGTGCGGCTCTTCATGTGGCCAACAAGTCTTATATGTAGTACGCCTTGGAATGCCTTGAACCAAAGGTGTTCAACTGGTGTGACGCAATACTCTCTATGATGAAAGAAAAATTGACCAAGGTAAAAAATGGAAGATTGAAGAACTTTGGATATGGTTCTATCTTGACCGCTTTCGCCTTGGAAAAAATCCCGTTGATGCAGCCGCAGTATGTTTCAGTTGGTTTACCTCCACCGATTGAGCCACGGATGTAGAGATGGGTCGACCTTATGGCCAGACATGCTGATCAGTCCCAGGTTTCCTTTCATGATACTTTATTTGAGTGGTTCAACCTTCAGGAGATGGTTTTTTCCGAGTATCCATATGCTGGTATGGATTTCCGGGGTGACCCAGATTTGGTACTGCCGGCTGGCGAGCAGTGGGGTGTCATCGGTAAATTCTTTAACCATATTTCCATTTATCGTTTCTCTTTCTAATGTTCTTGTGCTTTCTTCTATCAGGACTAATCAAAACTCATGTGCTCATGCAGATGTTGGACCAGTTCGGCCAGTAGTATGCCTGAGAGTGCCCGCTGCCGCTCCAGCAGGAGAGGCTGTGGGAAGGGCTATCCTTCGTGACCTTGATGTGGCCGAGACTCTTTCAGCATTGCAGGATTAGGTCGAAGGCCTCACTCTTGGTATTCCGGACGTGAGGACTGACGAGCTGCCTCTGAGGTTGCAGCGACATACTACCGGCGTGCTGAGTCGATGGACTAGGCTTTTACGCATGATTGCACAGGCGGTGACTTGTTATCACCAGCATCATTAGACTAGGGTGCCCCCTAGCGTTTTGAGTTTTGGGTCATCTGACCAATTTTGTCTTAGTTACAGAACATTATATGTAAACCATAAATAGTTATAAATATATATTTTTGATTTTCAGAGTTTTAATTTGGTTAAGTTACATGATCTTGATGAAAATATTGATGAAATGCTTCTTTTTATAAATGTTGCAAATGTCTATCTAACACATAATTTGCCAATGAGTCCGTTAATGTGTTTAAGTTTCTGGAAATATACTGATATTGAATAAAATCGAATTTCCTTTCCAAAATCTTGATCCTTAGGAACATGTGATAGATAACTGGATTTCAGACGGAGTAGATACCAGTGAGTTGTAGGATGACAAGTTGTGAGTCTAGCCTGACAACAAGTCGGCTTATGCCATGTGTGATGGCATCAGAGAGAAGTTATATCAACGTGCTATATTCAGCGATGTTATTTGTTGACCGAACAATACATACCCCTCTGAAACTTACTAACTCGCTGCTTGGATAAAAAATGGCCCAGGCTGTAGAATATAGGTTCCACGAACTACGAATCTCTCCGTCGGCATATCCAACAAAAGATTCCAATAGGTTCCACATCTGCGACAAATGTAAAAAGTGGATTACTTGACCAAAACAATTACCCTTAGCGAAAACAAAAATGTAACAAAAGCATATGGGTTACTACATTGAATCATGCATAGTAACGCTTAAGGTACAACCTGTTACGGGGTTGCGCCAGTGGAATCCCGTCATAATCCATTAACTCTTAGGCTCCTTTTGCTAATACATGCTTAACAATATAGGGGCCCATCCACAAATACTTGAATTTACCTGCTCCCAATTTATCGGATTCCTGGTCGTAAAGTAAGACCAAGTCACCTTCTGAGAAGACACGGGGTTTGACATTTTTGTCGAACTGTGCCTTGACTCGTTTCTTATGGGCTTCGTTAGCCAAATTGGCATCACGACGGGTTTCATCCAATTGGATTAGTTCCAAGAAACAAGCCTCCTCTTTTGAAGTTCCGGGGAGAAGGTCGACTGCGAGTTTGAGGGACGAGATTTCACACTGAACTGGTAAGATTGCTTCTTGGCCATACACCAGTTGAAAGGGTGTAAACCCGGTTGCATTCCTCACCAATGTTCAGTACGCCCACAAGGCCGAGTACAGAATTAGGTGCCAAATCCTTTTGTGGACTCCAATCATCCTTTGCAGCATCCGCTTCAGGACTTTGTTGATTGCTTCAACTTGTCCATTGGCCTGCGGGTAATATGGATTAGAGCTGTCGTGGGACAACCCTAATTTGGCAGCCAATTCAACCATCATGTGATTGCAAAAATGCGATCCATGATCTATGACTATGGCCCGTGGAATACCAAATCTGGCGACTACATAATTGAAAAAGAAAAGGGCAGCCGTTTCACCAGTGTTGTTTAATGTAGGCATCGCCTCGGCCCATTTGGTAAAATAGTCTACCGCGACTATGATATACCCATGCCCCCCAGTTGAGGTGGGGTTACATGTCATGAAATCTATGCCCCATTTGGCGAATGGCCCAACCGCAACTATTGGCTGTAGGGGTGCGGGTGGTCTCCTGGTTTTGCTATCGAAAATTTGACATGCATGGCAACTTTTGACTGTGGTTATGAAATCTTTGAAAATTATTGGCCAGAAGTATCCTGCTCATAAAATGTTTTGTGCCCCCCACACGCGCCTGAACGACAATCATTCAGGACTTTTTCAGCCTCGTCATGGGTGAGGCACCTCCTCAGAACTATATCAACACCACGATAGTAAAGCGTATCACCGACGATCATGTAGTCTTTTGATTGGTATCAAATACATTTTTGTTTCGACCGAGAGGTATTAGACCTATATTTTTGGGTTTCGAGATAGATGATTATATCACCATACCACAGATTTCTTGGAGATATCAGAAACAAAGATTCATCCACGATGGTTTCTTCGGATGTTTCATCGTTGGACGACGATGGGAGATCACATAGTAATTCCGTGAAAACCAGGGATTTCTTCGATTTGGATTTTACAAATTCCAGATTGAACTCTTGAAGAATTGCTATCCATTTTGAATATTTGCCCCCCCAGAAACTGTCGCGACAATATGTAAGTCATGGGGTTGCAATTTGAAAAAATGGTAGTTTTTCGAAAGAGGACATAATGTCGAAATCTCTGTATCGCATGAACAGCTGCGAGAGCCAGCTTTTCAACAAAGGAATACTTGCTTTCTGTATCGCTTAAGTTTCTACTCAAATAATATATAGGATGTTCAATTCCGTTGTCTTCTTGAACTAAAACCATTGCGATGGTTGTATCTGCTGCAGCCAGATACATGTTAAAGTCTTTTTGATAATCAGGAGCGTACATTAATGATTCTTTCATTAGGGATTATTTTAAAGCATCAAAGGAAGCTTGCGTGACCTGATCCCAGACGAAGGGTACTTCTTTTTTCAATAGACGTGTATAACCTTTAGCAAGTTCAGCGTAATTTGGAATGAACCTCCTCAGAAAGTTTGCTTTCCCTTGGAGTTTCTGAATCTGAAGCAAATTTGAAGGTGGAGGCAAATTTATGATTGCCTGAACCTTACATGGGTCGAGACGAATCTCGTCCTTTGAGACTACAAAGCCAAGTAAACGACCAAAACTGACACAGAACACACATTTGTGTGGATTGAGTTGTATCTTGTAGTGTCGGCAACGTAGAAATATTGCTCTCAAATGCTGCGGATGATCGGTCCGCTTTCGCGAATGAGCCGGAAGATCGTCGAGATATGGTTGAACGATGTTTTTGATGTCATGGAAGGCATAATTCATTGCCCTTTGAAATGTTGCCCCTGCGTTCTTTAAACCAAAGGGTAACTTGCGGTATGCGAATGTGCCCCATGGACAAATAAATGCAGTCTTTGACTGGTCCTGTGGGCGGATATTTATTTGATTATACCCGGAGAATCCATCCATAAATGAAAAGATTTCACATCCGACGCATTCGTCAATTATCTGGTCAATAAATGGTGTAGGATAGTTGTCTTTTGGACAAGCTTGATTTACATCCCTATAATCGACGCACACTCTAATCATTCCTTGTTTTTTCATTACGGGAACAATGTTCGATACCCAATCGGTTAGAGGAACCGGGTAAATAAAACCAGCATGGAGAAGTTTTTCAACTTCTGCCTTGATGGCAGTGGCTTTCTTGGGGTGCACCTGCCGTAGCCGCTTTCGTACTGGTTTGAAATCTAGATTCATCTTTATTTCATGTTCAACTATATTCGAGTCAATGCCTGGCATTTCATCATATGACTAAGCAAAGACATCTCTGAATTCACGAAAAAGAGCTTTGTATATTTCCAGTTCTGGAGGAGAACAACATTTGCCAACATAAATATTCTCTACAACATCTGTTTTGGTCGAGATATTTATGGCGATAGTCTCTTCAATATTGGACAAGTTCCGCTCGGAATCCATCGTATTTACAGTATTTGATAGGAAATAAAAAACTAAAGGATGATGAAGGTCATCAGGAGTATCTTCTTGACAATCCGGAAGATGGGAACGATGGTGGTAGTCTTCCCATGGCGCCCCGTTAGTTATCATTGACTGAACAATTCCTTCGTCGGTGTAATGCACTTGCGACCAAGGATCTAAAGGGGTGTCATATTCCTTAGACCTATCTATCCAAACGCTTGATGAGCATTGATTTGGGTCTGCCTCCCATGCCAAAAACATTGATTGCTACAATATTTCTATTGGGCTTGGAGGCAATACCTACAGATGATCCATGTTAATATCATTTTCTGAGATCTTTTGAATAGAAGATATCATATTGCAGGTTCCTACCGTCACCACTTCCGCCAGATTTATTGGAGGTGGGAGGGAAAAAGTCCCCATTAATATAGGGTCTTTTAGTAGGCCTACTCCGATATTTTGAAGCGAATGGGGGCTTCCATGGATCATCAGAATGCTTCCCGTAACTTGGGAACTATTGGGGAGAAATGTTTGTTGGTCGACGATTGTAATTCCTCCTTGAAAAGGAAATGCAATCTTCCTAAAGTAGGTCGACACAACGGCAGCCATAGCATATATCCAGGGCCTTCCCAGTAGGATGTTGTAATCGAGGTTTCCGTCGATTACTTCGACATCTATTTCTACTGCTTTTCCCCCCAGTTCAACTTGCAAGTTACTTAAAATCCCATATGGGGTATATGTTCGTCCATCAAATGCTTTTAATGTCGTCGAAGATCGCGATAAGGTTGGAGATCCTAAAGTTTTCCAGCAACTCATCGACATAATACATGTAGATGCCCCCTCATCAATAATTGTTCGATGAACAATTTTGTTGAGGGCTTTCACTTGAATGAGCAAAGCTAGTTGAGCTGGTAACTGAGGATCATATCCTTTGTGATTAAAGGACACAGGATTAGAATCCTTTGGGTCTATCCCATCTATTGCTGATAATAAAGCCTGCTTTTGGGAGGGGCAATTTTGGAGTACCTCAAGTGTCGACATAGCGGATGGTGATTGGGCCAGATCTTCCACTATATTATAATGCTGTGCCGCTCTAGCACAAGGATTAAATTTTGACTTGTGTACTACTCCCTTTGGTGGTTTTATTGTTAGCTCTGGAATGATGGGTGGCGCAACTTCTGTCGAAGTTGTTGTCGAACTACTAGATTGATCTTTATCCTTGTGTTCGACAGCTGTGGATTCCCGTAATCTTTATTCCTTGTCGTTATCAAAGCATCATTTTGTTGTTTCGAAATCGACAACATCAGAACTTGAGACGGGGAAGCATTGTCACTAGCAACCAGATTTGTTCCTGGATTTGGAAACGAATCAGTCAATACCACCGAGGTTTTTGAATTCTTAAAGAATTTTCTAAGCTCAGCTTTATATGGACACTCTCTTGTCCAATGATCCTCATCGCATATAAGACAAGGACGATTTGGTTTCTTATCTCTAGAAGGGTTTGTAGAAGATTTTTCAGGTGATGATTCCTCCTGTTTCTTCTTCTTCCCTTTGTTTTTCTTCTTGCCTCCTGGTTGCTTGGTTTCTTTGCCTTTATCAGTTGAGACGACATTTACTTCCGATGCGAGAAGTTCTTCTTTTGCATTTTGACCAGAAATCTTACGGGCCTTCTTAGATGTAGCCTTTGTTGATTTCGTGTCTGTCGTACCAATCACGTCATCACCGGCATGAGAGTCATTATTTGATTTAGGAGGAGGAACAATGTGGTCATATGTTTACCATATATTATATGGTTTGAAAACTATATTAAAACCAACATTGGGCTTTAAAACCATATTAAAGCAAAATTGGGAGTCCATGGGTTTTGAATCCAAAATCTCCCCAACAAGAAGTAGCTTAATATGACTATGCCAACAATTGTGCCAACCATACACTTTGTCTTATTCACCCTCGCACTTTATTATAAAATGCCATTTGAATGGTTCAAAGGGAACCATGGAGAACACATGAGAGAGGAGTGCGCATGCAGGATGAATCAGGAGAAGCTTTTAGGAATATTCTTAGAGAATATATTTAGAGAATATTCCTAAAATATTTGTTGTTGTTGTCGTAGAATCTTTAAGAAATCTAAAAGATTCTTTAAGGGGCAAGATTTGCAAGTGGTTGAATGTAGTCAGTGGACTTTATACTAATTTTAATTAGAATTTCCCAAGGATCATAATGGTGCAGTGAGTTTTGACATTTAGGCAATGAAATTCAAGGGTCATGGCAGAAACTTGCCTTCATCATTAAATGTTGGGCACGAATTTCGAGACAACAATGCACCTGTCAGAAGTAGGTCATGTTTATAGTCAAAAGTCTCAAGAGGACGAGACAAATCTACTGGTGCTATGATTGCTGCGATTTGAGTAGTTGAATTTAAAGTGTTAAGTTATGGTATGTTCTATGCTTAGAGAAGTTTACTTATCTTTATTATTATTATCCACAGATTAGCAATCACATGTACATTAAGTAAAGTGCAGATATAACATTAAACGATCGACAAAAAACAAGCCAAGACAAGAGACACAAGATGTGGCAGCTAGCCAGGGAAAAACCCCAATATGGGGAAACCCTTTGATCAAATCTTCTTTTATCTTCAATAATTCAACAGAGAGAAATAGTACAAAAATCTGATTTACATCAGCAACAACAAACCCTAGATCAACCCTAAACTAGGGCAGACAATATCTTGAAAACCGACTATCAGATCGCCTTGATTCCTTCACCCAAAAATGCGGCCTTCCAAAGAGTGTCAGGTTCACCTACTGCGCAACGCAGAGAGAGAGAGAGCATCGCAGAGAGAGAGAATGATGGTCAACGCTGGTCAAACTTCCAATCTGCAGTTGCAGCCCTAAATTTTGCGTCCTTCCTTCCACACGTGTGAGAGAAGAGTCCTTTTTGCGCAGGAGAGAGAAGAGACTCTTTTCTGCGCAGGAGAGAGAGAGAGATGT
Organism: Pinus tabuliformis; assembly: GCA_031772625.1. Classification (NCBI taxonomy): domain Eukaryota; kingdom Viridiplantae; phylum Streptophyta; class Pinopsida; order Pinales; family Pinaceae; genus Pinus; species Pinus tabuliformis. The sequence goes on along the minus strand of CM062809.1, from coordinate 136,251,453 downwards.
GATGAGTGTGAAGTGTGCAAATGAGGAAAATACTCCTTGTATTTATATGCAAAACGTTGGGGTTGAATAGATGCGACTGTTGGGCTTCTGAGCCTACATAAGTTGCTGGCCGACTTTGACAATTAGTCCATAATATAAATAAATTCATATCTCCATAAATACTTATCGGAATCGGATGATATTTAGATCAATCCTACACCTCTCGATGAGAGGAATCCAAGAAAATATAATCAACCATGAATAAGGTGACCCACATGAAGTTTGGCCCTAGTTTCCAATTTTAACACTCCCTCTCAACTAGGGAGAACTTCATCTGCAATCTGTCGGACTGTCACTACTGTCCATCCATCAAATGCATTGTCCTGTATGGCTTGACCCTTCTTGCTCTGCTCTGCTTTGCTCGAATTATGAAGAAGAAGAAATGATCGAGGATGTATCATACCATCCTCCACTGACCCGAAGTCAGTGTCAGAGTGTGTACCACTCTCACTAGTCCCAGACCAGTCTCATTGATCCCAGATCAATGAAGGTCATCCTAGCATAGGGAGTATGATAGATACAACGATGCATCCATCGGTACTACTATGGTCCCTATCCTCGTTTCCTTGCTCATTGATCAAATGAGAGGTACTTTCCATGAGTCCCAAACTGCATGGGTAGGATGCCTCGACAAGAGAACTAATCATCCTGTCCACAGGAGAGCGAATCATCTTGTCCACAGGAGAGCGAATCATCTTGTCCATAGGAGAGCGAATCATCCTGTCCCACAAGAGAGCGAATCATCTTGTCCACAAGAGAGCGAATCATCCTGTCCACAGGAGAGCGAATCATCCTGTCCACAATCGCCATGGAGAACACATCATCCAGGCCCACAGGAGAACTAATCATCCTGTTCCATAGTCGCCATGGGGTGTCACAGGGGAAGGTTGAACCTTTTACCCTGTACCAAGTGCACCAACAGGGGATGGTGAGTCACCCTGTGGTCATGTGTCGCTCCAAGAAGTACCCCGTGCCCCCCCTAGAGCTCCCAGAGCTCAGTACATCATACTTGACCCTCATTGGAGGGTCTCTGAATGACACCAAGTCGTTCTCGGAAAGTCAGGAATTTGACCTTTCCTAGGGGCTTTGTCAGAATGTTGGCAACCTGTTCATCTGTACCGATATGTTGGAGCCTTATTGATCCTTGCTGCAACATATCTCAAATATAGTGGTACATGATATCGATATGATTGGAGCGATCATGAAATACGAGATTTTTTGATAAACGGATCACGCTCTGGTTATCACATAGAATCACAGTGGTATCCAATGTAAATCTAAATAGCTCACTGAAGAGCTTTCGCAACCAGACTGCCTCACAGGAGGCCATGCTAGCGGCAATATACTTTGCCTCAGCGGTGCTCAAAGCCACTGAATTTTGCGTCCTGCTCATCCAGGATATCGAAGTAGATCCCAAGGTGAAATAGCACTCAGAAGTGCTCTTACGGTCCACCACACTGCCTGCCCAATCAGCATTAGTATATCCAAGTAGTCTCACATCTCCGACAGTGTATCTTAACCCATAAGTAATTGTGCCACGATGATATCTCAACAGATTCCTGGCACCAATCCAATGTATGTGGTGAGGTTCAACCATATGTTGACTCAATGTGTTGACTACAAAGCATATGTCTGGACGGGAGTTCTCTAAGAACATTAATGCTCCAACGAGTTGACGATACTTGGTGGAATTTCATAAAACGGGTCCAGCAGCACTACCGATTAACTTTTTGAAGTAAAGCTCCATCAGCGTAGTTACGGGCTTGCAGTCCACCATACCGAATCTTTCCAATATTTTCACCACATATTTTCCCTGAGATATGAAAATTTCCCTTGGCTTCTGCCAAACTTCGAGTCCTAGGAAATAGTGCATCAATCCTAGGTCCTTCATTTCAAATTCAGAAGCCAACTCCCTCTTACATTTGAGAATGAGAGGGTCTGCACCTGTTAGAAAGAGGTTGTCAACATACAACACCAGTATGAGAGGTTTGTCATCTTCAACCTTGAAGTAAAGGTTTGGATCGACTTCACTCCTAGTGAATCTCAACTTCATCAAGTAGCTATTGATCCTCTCATACCATGCTTGGGGTGCTTGCTTCAGCGCATAGAGGGCTTTCTTCAACCTGCACACATGAGATTTTTGATCATAAATCTCAAATCCTTCGGGTTGCTCCATGTAGACCTCTTCCTTGATTGAACCATGCAAGAATGCGGTCTTAAAATCTATCTGATGTAGTTTCTATCCTTGTGAAGGCACAAGGGCTATGATCAAGCAGATGGTGGTATATCTGGCAACAAGTGCAAATATCTCGTCATAGTCTATACCTTCCTTCTGGGAGAAGCCATGAGCGACAAAACGAGCCTTATACTTTTCCTTACTTCCATAAGCTGCATGCTTTATCTTGTAACGCCATTCAGAAGTGACTATTGTCTTATCCAGGGGTCTGAGAACCACTTCCTAGACATCATTATTCATAATAGACTCATATTCTTCAGTCATAGAATCCTTCCATACTTGATGCTTGACGACATCTAAGAATGATGAAGGCTCATTTTGAATGATCGTGCTCATGATGGTCAGGTATCCCTGATACTTGTTTGGTTTCTTACTTTCACGAAAGGTTCCTCGGGGCGCAACATGTCCTTAAGCATCATCAAGTGTCCCACTAAGCCATGAAGGCCTCTTCCTAGAAGAGGAAGGATCATGTGGAGGAGGATCAATCAGATCCATGGGTTCTTCCACATCAGACATTGTTTCATCATCCTTTTCTTTAGGTTCCCTGGTGTCAGGTTCTTGAGAGCTCCTCACAGTAGGAAGATTGTTCACTTTGCTGAGAGCCATATCTTTGTCAAAGGTGACATCATGACTAATCACGAATTCCCTTTGACCGGCTACACAGATTCTATAGCCCTTAGTATTTTCACTATAGTCCACGAAGATTCCTTTCTTTCCAGATGCACCCAATTTATTCCTTTTCTCTTTCGGCACATGAAAATATATAGGCTTCCAAAAATTCTAAAATGAGATACGTCAGGTTTCTTACCAGTGAACATTTCTTCGGGAGTCTTGGAACCCAATTCTTGATGGGGGCATTGGTTTTCCACATATACGGTGGTGTTTGCAGCTTCAAACCATAGAAACTTTGGAAGTATTTGATAATGGAGCATAGCACGGACAACTTCCACAATCGTACGGTTCTTCCTTTTCGCCACACCATTTTGTTCAGGAGTGTAGGTGTAGTAGTCTCTCTCTTAATGCCAACCTCTTTTCAAAAGTCATGAAACTCATTAGATTCATATTCATTCCCATTATTAGTCCTTGATATTTTAATCTTCTTTTCAGTTTGATTCTCGATCAAGGCTTTGAAGTGTCGAAACCGGGAGAACACTTCATCCTTCTTTTTCAAGAAATATATCCAAGTCTTGCGAGAATAATCATCTGTAAAAGTGAGGTAATATAAATATCCTCCCAAGGAGTTCATAGGCATCATACCAGATATGTTTGAGTGAACTAACTACAATATATCAGAGGTCTTGCTTTGGCTTGAGGGGAATGGTCCCTTCTGGGACATACACCTTCTTGCTCTAATATGAAATCGGGCATCCCAGTCACCATTTTTCTTACATCAAGTAGAGATTTATAGTGAAGGTGAGAAAACCTCCGATGCCATAGTTCAGACTGAAGAGATGTGTCACAAGACATGACACCTAGCGGACTTCCTCTGACCTGATATAATGAATCAACTCAAAACCCAAGAGTGAAAGCATCTTTAACATTGTTTTTCCATGCACGTACCTTGCCATCGTTGAAAGCCACTTTGTAGCCTTTGTCTTCCATTGCCGAAATGGACACCAGGTTATTTTTGAGATCAGGTACATATAATACATCCTGTAGGTGGATTGTATTACCTTGATTGAATTTAAGAGAGACATTGCCTACACCTTTCACAGGATATTTCATATTATCTCCAAGGATAATTTCCAGGTTGGTTTCTTTATCTACTAGATTATGGAGAACTTCTTTGTAACCGGTGAAGTGCCTTGAGGCACCACTATCAATAAGCCAATTTCCCAGCGAGTCTGGAGGAGCAGAGGTAGATAGAGCAGCTGGTAGATAATATTCATCCTGCTTATTGTCAACAGTGTTAGATTCATACCTGGAATTTCTTGCCTTCTTGAATGGTTGTCCTCTTCCTTGATTACCAACACTCCTTTTACCTCGGCCATTTGACTTGCCATTTTTTTGATTGCCTCGAGAGGGATTTTGATCATCATCGTTGTGAGAGTTCCTTTTATCAAGACACTCCCTTGCATAATAACCTGGTTTATTGCAATGGTAACATCGTCCTTTTCCACCCTTTGGTCCAGTCTTTCTTTTGGATTTAGCCCGGAATTGTTTCTTATTTTAGCATGAGAAGAAAAGGCAGCGGGATGACCTTTAAGTGTGGGAATTTCCTGTTCTTCCATTCTAGCTTCTTCTTGAATGCATCTAGCCATTAATTCCTCAAATCCAAGAATTACATTATTGTTGAGGAGAGTAGTCCTGAATACATACCATTCAGATGGTAGTCCTCCAAGAGTTGTGAGTGCCATTTCCCTATCAGAAATTACTTCCCCAATAGATAAGAGATCGTTCTTGATTTTGGTGATTCTTAAGAAATATGCTTGCATATTTTCATCTTTTCCCTTCTTAATTTCCCTCAGCTTATTGGTAAGAAACATAACTTGATTTGCATCATTAACTTTAAATAAAATCACTAGTCTATCGTAGATTTCCTTGGAGGTGTTCAGCTCAGAAACATAGGCCACCAAGCGCTTGTTGATAGAGTCCCGGATGATCTTCTTTGTTTTGACTCCACCAGTTTTCCATTTTTTCCTGGCAGCAACGGTTGCATTTGATGGAGGCTCAACAATATTTCCTCTCACATGGTCCAACACACCCTAATCTTCTAAAGTCGGGTCGAGAGACATCTTCCATCTGTGATAGTCAGACTTCTCACGGAGCTTGTCTTCGGCGGGGAAGAGTGTTGAGGACCCCGTAGATCTTTTAGGATAGCCTTGCCAATCTTCTCGTCGATGATTGCTCTTACTCTTGCTTGGGTTTTGTCTTCACCTTAGCTCTGATACCATGTTAAGTTATGGTATGTTCTATGTTGGAGTTGAATAGATGCGACTGTTGGGCTTCTGAGCCTACATAAGTTGCTAGCCGACTTTGCCAATTAGTCCATAATATAAATAAATTTATATATCCATAAATATTTATCGGAATTGGATGATCTTTAGATCAATCCTACACCTCTCGACGAGAGGAATCCAAGAAAAATATAATCAGCCATGAATGAGGTGACCCACATGAATTTTGGCCCTAGTTGCCAATTTTAACATAAAGTCACTCCCAAGAATGGTATAATGATTTATTTCACCATGTACTTGCCTTTATTTTTGATGAGATGAATGATGCGGCTTCCCCACTATTGAAGTAGGGCCCGAAGGCATAATCCACACTGGACGAACTCCATTATCAAAATTTTATGTGCATTTGTCTTTATGGTCTCTTTTATGTTGCTTCTTCTTTAAGTGTTTGCATACATGGGTTTTACATGCTCTTTTATGCAATTATGCTAACATCGACCGAAGAAAAGATCTTGGTTAATGCTGGTAAATGAAAGATTCTGGATAAAAAACCTAACAAATTTTCTCAGGAGAAATTATTCTTCAACAAGGTTTACAAATCAATAATTTATCTAGAAATGTATGCCAATAATCCAAGTGAAATACTAGTGAAACTTGGTCAAAGCATCTGTTTGTCAATGTTGGTCAAATCAACCAAAAATAAAAATTCAACATTAGTCAAATAAGCTTGGTTAAACTGACCCGCAGTCAAATCTTGGCCCTGTGGTCAACTGCGCTCAACCTTGTGATCTATGGTCAAATCCTTGTGGTTTGCGGTTAAATACCTGTAGCTTGTGGTCAAATCCCTATAGTCAAAAGTCTGCACATGCAACCCTCCTTTAGTCAACTTTTGGTCAAAATAGCTTGGTCAACTATGGTCAATGTTTGATCAAAGCTCCTCCATAGGGGTAGCCAAGAGAGATAGAAAATGAGGAAAATATTATCTCCAAACCAATTGATCCTTTTGCTCATACTTGCTCTTCGTTGGTCTCCAAATGAGGCATCTTAACCTCTTATTTATACACGTCCAGGGGGTGTGAAAACCCAAGGGACACATCCCTATTAAGATTTCACTGAAGAGATAATAAATAATTACCAAGTGGAATAATAAACATAACCAACGACAATACACATAAACATTAAACACAATATTTATCCAGGAAAACCCCAAATCCGGGGAAAAACCCAACCCAATGAAATTTCATTAGCCTTGGCCAAAACCTTGGTCAACCTGGCCAAGTGAGCCTTCACTGCTCATCTCCCTTCGCCTACATTACAATGAAGTATTTCCAACCTTTTATAGGCTCCATCACACACAATACCATGGGAAAAAAAACCATGGGTACATAATACCATGTGCCCCAAAACCATCACTGTTTAACTTGGTCAACCTTACTCTAAACCTGAGTCAATTTTACCTAAAAATTCCCCCCTTAAAAATGACTTGGTGTTCCTTGACTAAATCCAATCAAAACTTCTAAGTGAGACAACCCCTCTCACTCTAGCCCTTACCCCCCTCAAATTTTATACCAGGGTATATGTTAACCTGACACTCCCCCTTATCACCTAGGTCTAACCCAGACTTTATCAGTGATTACCCAGGGGTACACATGCCTTACCAAATCTTACAACCATATGCCCATTTACATGCAAAAATGACTCCATTATAATTTTTTTTTGGTTGTTGTCCTGGAATATTCTCTCTCGCTTTTGCAGTCTTTAAGCGTGATGCTTTCCAGCAATACCCTAACCACTTTTTTATATTCTCACTCCCATGCACACCACACGTATGTTGAGCCCATCATAGGCACACATAGGCTCTGAGCGGTGCCCTGGGTTGTTTCCATCCCATAATCTCATTTGAGGTATTAAAACTTTGATCAATCCATCGACTTGTTCACTATTCTAAGTGGTACCAATTTTTGTGTGGACCCCTCTTGACAGACTTGATTCTCTACCACTTTTTCAACAGCTTGGCATAATTACAAACCTCTTTGATCCATTAGCTCCACAACCACCACATATTGTGCCTCCACTTCGACTGTGACCAACACCTCGAATTGGATCCACCTCTCCTTGGGATTCTTCATCTCGTCTTCAAACTCATCATCCTCGACCAACTGGTTTTGATCAAGCCCGCTAATGGCACGATTGATATCCTCATCGATCTTGGATTTTTCTGCAGGATTCAATTTACCTGCAAACATCTTGTTTTATATGGCGTTAATTAGACTTAATCTAGAAAAAATAGGTCCTACACCTTCCTATTTCCTTTGTTGCTAAGAATGATAGCTTGCACCACTACACCATATGCCACGACTTCTCAAACTTGTAGTTCTCTCCCACCTGGTTCTCTTAGAGAGAATCGTTCCCTAGTTTCACCTCCCATTTTCCTTGCTGCTGCAATGGTTTCAAGGTAGCTATTCCGTCTGATCTCAACCACTTCCATGCCTTCAGAGCTAAGGCTCTCAGGTCGATGCTTCGATGCCTTCATTTTTTCGCCATGCCTATGCTATAACTATAACTTCCTTCTTGGTTCTGGCTACTTTATGACGTACTCATCGATCACATTCACGATGAACATAACTTTGATGAGTTTTGCACCAACGCACACAAAACATGAATGTGAATAATCACACATCCACATTTTGAGCATATCGAGTTTCCATTAGCAGCCATTTAGCAAGAACAAGTTCCCTGTCAGTGGCCTCCCAAAACGTAAACATATCTATGTCCCAGGGAGTATCATCGGATCCAAAAATTTATCACTGTAACAACATTGTCCTGAGGTGCCTCATTGATGTTACCGACAGACCCTAATGCAACCAATTAAAAAAAATTCTCATAAGTCTCTTCCTCATTGGGAACCTATCCCAGTTATTCCTTATGGATTTTTTCTGTCACTAGAGCCATGAACTCTCTCATGCTACCAGGTCCACGTACTCGGCTCTCCATTGGGTAAAGTCAGAGAATTTTATTTAAAAATGGGCCATATATCCCTAGCAATCAACAATGTTTAGGTATCTCCTTGTTGCCTATGACAACAATATCTCTATCTGCAATGTTTAATTCATTAGGCCATTAACCAAATAAACCCTTCGCAACAAAAGGCATCCCTCTGAAGCCAATCTCTAGCTCTAATACCAATTTTTAATATTTCATTGCAAAGATAATAAATAATTACCAAGAGGAATAATAAAAACAACCAACAAAAATACACGTAAACATTAAACACTATTTATCTGGGAAAACCCCAAATCCGGGGAAAAACCCAACCCAATGAAATTTCATTAGCCTTGGCCAAAACCCTGGCCAACCCAGCTAAGTGAACCTTCACCACTCACCTCGCTTGGCATACATTACACTGATGTCTTTCTAGCCTTTTATAGGCTCCATTACATGCACTACCATGGGAAAAAAACCATGGGTACACAGTACCATGTGCTTAAAAACCATCACTGTTTAACCTGGTCAACCTTGACTCTAAACCCAAGTCAATTTTACCTAACAATCCCTTCAGTGGCTGGATGAAGTGACCTTTTCTTGGGCCGACTTGTCTCAATAAAATAAGAAGTTTACATAATTTTTCTAGCCTGACTTGGAGACCCTTTGGACATTCACGAATGCCTTTCAATGTTACACACAAGTTAACAAGTAGTTAGTGTTCTCTTTTTGGATGTTGAGTGTATTTTGCTTCTTTTCCTCTTAGGAAAGTTGCATTAGATTTCACTTGATTTGTTTGAGTTTTGGGTGGTTTATGTTTTGTTTTTTTTGTTTGTTTGTTTGTTTGTTTACCCCTGCGCTTGTGACTTTCCTCAATGATAATCATAGTTAGTTGTGTTTGTCTTAGAAATTGTGACTACAACTTTTGGCTACTTGTTGTTGCATAAAACCTTGCAACCATCCCTCTTTGGTTGCGAGTTGATGCACATATAGTTGTGACAAGGTCCTGTAGGTGAAATTGAATAGTTTCCTTAATCTTAGATTGCCATTTTTCTTTTCTACTTGATTGGAATGTTACAATCTTGTTCTTTAATCTTTTGCATTTTAGTTTATTGAAAAGTGAAATGGTTAAAAACAATTGCATATTATTTATCCATTTTATGCATTTTTTGAACTAATAACATTTGAATGTTTGAGTTAGATTGTTTTGGTGATTTGCATGGTTCTAAATATCCAATGACTAAATTTGTTCGTTGCATTTTTAAAATTTCAATGGAAAATCTCATTACTCTCCCTTAATCTATCTAGTTTTCATTGAAAGAAAAACATAAATGTGCATTGTACATTTTTTTTAATCTTAATTTCTTTATAATTCCAGTAGGTTTTTGGAGACAAAACACCATTGAATTTTAACTTTATAACCTTTGAGTAATAACCATACCTTAAAAGAAATTGATTTTGAAAAGAATTAGATTTTCTTTTCATAGCAAATTCACAATCTAAGTTCTAGGGCCTTGGTGTAATATTGAATAGTAATTTTCCAAGGGCACAATACCAAAGTAGGATTGATGAAAAGGTAAAGACCCATTAGTAGTAAAGAGAATTTATTGAAAAATCACGTTTGACATGTTGTAATAAGCATTGTGCAAGTATATTAAATTGAATATTTATTATCGATAAAAAATGAATTAGATGATTATAATGCCACTTGGATGGTGTGCTATATAGCATTGGCTAGTTATGAGTGAAGGGATATGAACCATTTGCTCTCTCTCTCTCTCTCTCTCTCTCTCTATATATATATATATATATATATATATATATATATATATATATAACTAACATTTCCATCTCTTGCATTGTGCAAGTATATTAAATTGAATATTTATTATCGATAAAAAATGAATTAGATGATTATAATGCCACTTGGATGGTGTGATATATAGCATTGACTAGTTACGAGTGAAGGGTTATGAACCCTGATCTCTCTCTCTCTCTCTCTCTCTCTATATATATATATAAGATTGCCATCCCCTTAAAATTGTTTTGTCTTGAAACCAAGGATAATGAAGGGTATCATTAGTGAAAATTTTATGTTTCCCATGATGAATCTACTTTCAGAATGTTTGGTTCATTTTTTAGGATCTTCTTTACCGATGATTACTTCTAATGATTCCTTATTTAATCCTTCTGAGTTTACATTCAACATTAAGAAATTACATAGAAGATCTCAACAAAGAGACATCCAAACAAGATACATAAATGTTTACCCTGGGAAAATCCACATGGAGGAAGATCCCAACAACCTTTTCTTAGAGAAATCATTCAATTCAATAAGAGATACAATATGATCTTTCTAGTCAAACAAAAACAAACTGACTAGCAACAAAAAACCAAGTCAAATTTGGTCAAATTTCCCACAATTGACTTAGTCAATGGTGGTCAAACTATCTAGGAATAGGTTGAATTTTGGTTTCCTGCTGTTGCCCAGAAATTTGGCTTGCTTCCCATAGATTTGACCTTCTTCCTCAGGATATTTAGGTCTAATCAAAACTTTGGTCTACCTGTTATCTCAAAATCAGACCCTAGAAGGCTGCAAACCAGGAAGACTTCAAGTAACTGTTTCAAACCAATCTTTTGACTAAGGCTTAGCCTCCTTAGCCTGAGAGGGCTCTCTCAAAGGGTTATTGATTTTGATTAAAAATAAGAGGGCTAACTCTTGTTACATAACAGTGACAAATATAAAGGCTGGACAAACATTTCATAAGTTTCCATTGGGCCTATGGAGTCAATCACACTTCAGTAAACAATGGTACTGCCTTTGCATAGAAGTCAGGGCACTTAGCATTTGAATATTCAGAACACAACACATATGGAACCACAGCTCATAAATGCACACAGGAAATCAGAGCACAATCAGTGAATTCTGAGTGATTGTACATCTATGCAACTGCAAAAGACATTAAGGAAAAGATAAAATCATACATTCTGAACATAGAAATCCTTCATGAATCCTGAGAAGAAAAGCTGTCAAATTATATTACTAAACTTTGTCTTTACATAAGCCAAAACAATACTCTGTTATAAAATTTCCAACCCTCATTACATCACTGTCTTAGCTATATATAGAATTCTTATTCTACCTAATTCGAGATTCCTCCTCCAGCATGAGGGGAATTCAATAACTACTTTTTATGACACCTATCTGCTTTGCAACAAACTATTAAATACAATAAGTGCTAACTGGAGTTCTAAAGAGTTCTAATTTGACTATGACTCTAACTCTATCTTCTTCGTAGAATGATTCCTCCTTGTTCTTTGACACCTGGTCTCCTTTCAGTTTGGCTGAGATGGCTGAGATGAGTATTTAATGCTCCATGTTGGCCTTGGATGCTGAATGCTTTAACTGCTCAGTGATGTTAGGTGATATCCCTTGCTTTTCGGTTCCAGTCCTCCATAACTTCGAATATACAGCAGCATGTCTTTTAGCCCTTTTAATAACCCAAAAATATAGAACACCACCATGTTCCTGATGTGTTGGAGGCTTCATCGATGGCCAAGTGTGCAAGCCAAAATTCCTTGTATGCAACTCATTCAATACCCTATGACCGGTAATAAAGTGGCTTTATAACAGAAACTTTAAACTTGAGTTAAAGCATTCCACTTTTTAAAGGTACACCTGTCTTGATCTGAATGGTTGTGATGGCTTCATTTGGTCTCTTACATATCCTTTAGGTGTTTCCTTTTGAAAATTCCCGCACATATTACCAAACTGTTTGTCTGCGTTGAAAACACCACCTACAGCAGTTTCGTAGCGCGCTACGAAACTGCTGAATTGTTTAAACCGCTTGTCTTTGCCCTGAGGTATTTACCGCCTAGACATTTGATTGCCAAAACTCCTTTTGATCTTTGATACATATAGCAGGGATCTACATGTCCTCAAAACAATAAAACTAAGCAAAATTTGACAAAATTTGGAACAAAACCTTTCTTTGAACAACAACTTCATTTAGCAGCTAACTGGCCTAGCTGTGCCTTCAAGTCTTCAACTTTCTTCCTCATAGCTTTATTTTTAGCTCTTAGATGCATATTTATCTTTCTGATGAATTTGGCCTCTTTGATTGCTGGAACTGTCCATGTGTAAACATCAGCTACTGAATCCAACTGGTTTACTAGGTTTTCACTTCCTTTCCATACAGCTTTACGATAATTTGCATACCTGACTGCAGACTCCCTAGTGGCATTCTTCACCTTAGCAATCTCATGTTTAGCTGCTTCTAACTGGTTCCTTATAGCTATAATATTACCTCCTTGAGATATGATGACTGTTCTATTTGTGTCTTTTTGCTTAATTTTCTCTGCCTCCTCTGTTCTGGGCAATTCCTCGGCTTCCTCTGTTCTGGGCAATTTCTCGGCTTCCTTTACTTGCTTCCTTGTAATAGGTCTTCTGGGTTTGAAAATGAATTCTTCACCTGGCTCATCAAACTTCAGCCTTTTTGAGGCTTAGACTTCTTGGTACTTTCTGGTGATGACTGTGTCAAATCAATATGCACTGGTTCAATTTGCTCAAACTCAATGGCCTCCAATAAATCATTCAGGCTTGCCTTAGATACTGGGCTTTCTTCAACAGCTATGGCTTTACCTTTTTCTTTACTTATTTGGCTTCTTGTCCTTACCCTTGACACTGTTTCAGATCTACTTGTTTCAGGTACAGTCCTCTTATGCTGAGCTTCTTCTTTTGTTGATTGCTGGGGTTGTTCTCTAATGATCAGTGGCTTCACTGGTTTTCTTAGCTGTGACTTGGCTTGCTTTTTATCTCTTGCCTCTTTTTGAAGCTCAGCTATCGTGAGTTCTTTGACTGGTTGTTCTTTAACTGGTTGTGGAGTAAGGCCAGTTTTGCTTTGGAAACCAGCCATGAAAATGAACGAATTCCAGTCTCTGCCTATCTTCTGGAGGCCATCTAAAACTAACAATTTAACCAAACCATGGTGAAACAAAGAGGTTTCACAATCCTCTTTCCTCAGCTGCACCTTATCACACATTTTACTCAAACTGCGAAATAAGTAAAAAGGAATGTCTATGGAAGCTTTCCCAGTGAAATGTAAAAGCAGCTTGAAGTGATAAGAGTAGACCTTATTGTATCTTCCTTCACAGGTCAAGTATTTCTGAATACAGGTGAGAAGAAGGGCATAATGCTCCTTGACATAGTTTCTGGGCACTGCCTTTGTTAGGTCTTCATTCACATATGCCTCTTTTAAAAACTCTTTGCATGGATTCATATCAAACTTAAAATTCTTAAACCATTCTTGCCGCCCTCTTGGGATCTCTGTTACAACAGCTATTGCCTCCGGAGACACTTGAACTTCGAACATAGCTATTTTTGAATTTAAACCGGTGAAGTTTAAAGCAAACTCTTTGGTTACCTGCGCATGTCCTCCTTGCAGCTTTTTACAAAATTTCCAGCACCCGGCATCTTTGAATGCTCTCTTCACGCCTTCATCTCTCAATGCTATGTCCAAACCTTCAGGTTCGGTCCTCTGGCATTTTCCAGATCTGTGTTCTTTCCTCTCCATTTTGCTTTTGAAATCTTCGCACACACAATGACCAACAGCTTTAGTTGAAATGGCGGTTCAGTTCTCTTTAATTCAGCCTCGCTTGAAAATAGCCTCGCTTGAAAACTCAAATACATCATCATACAAGCTTGTCACTTATGCATCGCTTACGATCATCATAAAGATCCATGCACGGTAAAATCCATTGGAATGATATTTCTGTGCATTTCAACAAATCTATTGGTGGAGTAGTGACTAATGAGCGTTTAGACATGCTACGGGAGGTACACAAACTGACATGAGAGGACAGAATTGGTGACTCATCAACAGACTTGACACTTTGGGAAAGATTCGCTGCGAAATGCACGAATCCACGATTTCGCAGCGCGGTTAGTTTTGAATTCTAATAATGCGCTGCGAAACGGCTTAATGATAACGCGCTGCGGAATGGCTGAACAATGATTACGCTGCGAAACTGGCCAATAGGAGATTACGCTGCGAAATCACGAAAAGAATCGATGACTAGGATAAGACAAGACATGACTTATGAAACCATGATGGTGGAGGAGGACCAATAGGATTCGAGTATAATTTAAATCAAACACCTTTAAAGCTCCAACCCTAAGTAAGAAACATAAAACGAAAACAATTTGACACAGACTTTTGACATTGAACTAGGACAAAGGATTATATGCAATTTTTTTTTCTTTAAAGTTCTAAGTGATAACACTACCCATAAACTTGGTTTGTCCAGAAGATGAATCTCGATCTGCTACTTTAGAGAACTAACACGTGTGAACAAAAGATAGGAAGTGATCCAATTTTTCCGCCCAATGGGAGAGGTTAAATGGAATTTATATAGTGGTTGGATTTTCTCAAGTTGTGTGTCTCTACACTGGAGCTGACTTGTACTATTGGGGTAGGCCAACTTTTTTTCCGAAGAAAAAGAGAACTTTTTATTAAGAAAAAAAAAAAAGTTACATTGCATATGCTGAGCATTCCCAAGGATTCGAGTGCTGACGCACCCCCCGCAACGTTAACAGACTAATGTGCACAAAGAATAAGAAAGGAGAAAGAGAGAAAGAGAGAAAGGAAGAAAAACTGAATACCGGCAGTGAGTAAAACTCTCGCTTCAAGTTTTTTTCCCCTTTTTCTTTTCGACCTTGCGCCACTCTCCTTGAGTGGGCTCAATCGAAGCAATTACTAACTGTGTTTCTACATGCTGTGGACCTGGATCTTTGTCTGAGTCTGAAGTGTCTGACTGGTGATGTCGTTTAATGCCTCCCATGCTTTGGTCCGCACTTTTCCTCTCTGTCTGATTCTTCGCTGCCTGATTTGAGTGAATCTGTGGGTCCTTTGTGGCTGATGTGGTACCCTTCTGTGTCTCTGTTTCTTGAGGAACCTCTGCATTCTCTGCAATAGGCTCTTCCTCCTCTGCTTCTGATTCTTCATCCTCTGAGTCTGGGGTGGTGAATTTCCATCCTTTCCTCTGCTTCCCTTTCTGCTTCTTTTTACTGTTTACTTTTTTGGCTTCTGGGCATGAGCTTTGCAGGTGTCCTGTCTGCCTACAGAGCCTACATCTGAAAGCTGTGTTTTCATAGTCTAGTGCCTGTAACCAATTCTGTTGTTTGTAAATCAGCCTTATGTTGTCCGGCAGCCCTTTGCTTAGATCTGCTTCCACACAAATGCGTGCGAAGGTGTAGATCCTTTCATCAATCCTTTCCAGATCTGTTTTGATATATTTCCCTATGCTGTTCCCAATACCTTCCAGGACTTGTTCACTCCAGAAGTGAAGAGGAAGGTTGTATAGGCGCACCCAAACCGGTACTATGGATACAGTCATTGTGTTTGGGTCGAAATCTGGAAACCATGGGGTCATGAACAGCCCTGCTGTTCCCCAAAACCACGGCCCAGCGCTGATGACTGTATCTCTGACTTCCTTGGATGTGAATCTTACTATAAAGAACCCCTTGGAACATAGGTGTATGTCACATTCCATGGTCCAATTGGTGAAGATCCAGTGGAATAGATCCATTGGCTTTGGCCAAAAACTGTTAAAACGGCATATAAGGGCCTGCGTTTCATAGGACTTGACGAAATCATCAAGCCCTGAAGAGTCAAAATTCAGAGCTGGGGTTTGTCCCAATTGATCTACAATGTATGGCTTGGGCTTATTTCCTCCTTGGTCTGGCGAGGGCCCCGAATCTCTGTTGCCTTGTAAAATGTTTTTGTAGGATATGCCTCCTTTGGGTTGGTGCTGAGGTGCTGCTTTCCCCTTGACTCCCCCTGAATTGCTTGACTGTCCCTGAGGAGGAGCCCCTCCTCTCAGCCTCAGGTTTAATACAATGGTTGTTCCTGGGTTGATCTCATAGCTTTTCATCGTTCTATAGTCCTGGAGGGACCACCTACCACTCACCAGATGTTGGATTTGAACTGGATACCCTAGCTCTGTCCATATCTGCTGTTTCAGCTGCAAGATGGTGCCTTCTGCATGAACCCACACTAATCGGGTTTTCCCCTCAGGGAGGTTAATAAAAATCTGAAAACGAGTTGATCTTACCTGCTCTGGCTGTGACCAAACTTCCAGATCCGGTCTCGTTTTGGGTTGCATGTCTAGATCTGCCTCCCCTCTGCTCGATCTGTGCTTGGTGTTTCCGATCTGCTGTCTGGGGTCTCGAATATTGGCTGGTTCAGGTAGGTCTGGGCCGGATCTGAAAAGATTTGGCCACTGCTTTGAAGGGGGGAGCAAATCTGCAGCATGCATACCCCCCCTACCATTTCTTTTTGCGTTCTGGCGCTTCTTGCTCTCAAAATGCAGTGCGGCATGGCGGCGGCCTTGATCATAGTCGTAGTTTGGCCCCCCACTGCTCATCACCCCGGGATCTTCCGCGTTTGACCATGCACCGAGGTGATCCACCGTTTGGGACCTCACTGCTTGATCCCGTTGTATACCTTGCCGTAAGGATCGATCACACAGATCACTACCCTCGGCGTATTCAGTTAACCATTGATTCGGAAAAGCGACCAGACCATGGATCGTACCGGGTTTTTTGGACATGTCTCTATTTGCATCTGTTCTGAGCGATTCCTGGCGTTTCCGGTTCATAAAAATATGATTCCTTAAGCCGTAGAAACCCACAGATATGTTGCCATATCGATCTGGAAGGATTTGGGATCCTTGTCTGCACCAAGCCGCAAAGAGGACCCTTTCAGCACCATGAAGAATGATGCACGCCGTATCTCCAACCCCTGTATCGCCTTCAGCCTTTGCGTCTGTCTTTGGACCGGCGGCGGCCACCTTCAGATCCCTGTGATAGCAAACCCTAGCACTCGCCATTCCGTCTCTCTAATTCGGTCCCAATATAATCCTATCTTAATCCAGGGTAGGCCAACTTGATATTGGAGGTAAAAATAATTGTAATTTCGAAAACTTAAATTCCCTCTTTTAAAGATGAGTTGGAGTTCAATTTGTATTTACTATTTCTCATATATTTGGAGGGCTAAACTAAGATTATGAAAATAGACCATGGCTACAAAAATTTACCAAGTATTTCCATTCAATAAGGTATGCTTTGATGGTTATGGAATGTAACACCTTTTCCTTAGTGGCAATAATACTTTTTGGTTCTAAAATAATTCTTCCTTTGTCATCAAGTACAAGGATTTCTATTTGAACATGTTGGGTGATGAGCCTCATCATTGGGTAACTATATGGACCTTAATTCACCTCCTAGCTTATTCAAATAAATTCTTCTCATAATTTATTACATATTTTGATTGTATTTTGCTTAATGAGATGAGTCAAAGTGAGATATTATGCCTAGTGGACTAGTATGCATTGATTGCAAGTTTTTTTGAGAGAAAACCATGGAAATTTTGGCTAATTAAAGGATGAAACTCGAGTGAGAAAAGGAGAGATTGTCGGATGTAGATCATCCTCATTTACTCCTCACCCATTCAAATATTCCTCCATCAATCACAATAGCTCGGAGTATAAGCAGGGAAGTTATGGAGATCAAAAGGCAATTGAGCAGGTGACAGTCAAAGAGCTAGTTTATCTCAAGTTTGGGAGCCGAACCTCCCTAGATTTAAGGAATTTGTTGGAGACTTCAGTTGTATAAATAAGAAGGCCTAAAGCCTCATTAGGATTCAAATTTTTGTTGTAAAAAACACTAGTCATTTTCGAGTTCAAGACTTGTGGAAGACATTGTTATGTAATTTTTTGTTTTGATAATGAGAATGAGCATTTCCTTGATTCAAAACTAAGTTCCACTCAAAGGGCTAAAGATTTTGGGTTAGGGCCCAACCCTAGCAGCAAAGACTCTTCTTCTTGTATTTGTATGCTTAGTTGATTTTATAGTTGAATTGTCTTTAGCATTATTTCATTGCAAGTAGTTGTGGATTTGATTAGTTTGCTTCCATTTGTGCTTTACTTCAACAATAGCTTAGAAGAGATAAAGGAACATCAAAAAGCTGTCAGTAGGTGGATCTAGCCTCAATTCTTCCTTTAAGGATCATGGTTTGAAGAAAAAACCCCTATGTAGCCCCAAAAAGACAGAATTCTAGTTTCTCATGGAATTTAGGGTTTTATGTACTTAAGCCAACATTTTATCAGTTTGCAAGAATAGGGTTTAGTCTCATCTCTTCTATCTTCAGTCTTACATCAGATCTCATCAAGGTTTCATATTATTTTGCAAATTTTCCTCATGCATGAAATAGGCAGCGAGCTCATGAAATTCTGTTTTCCTTAGTTAATTGAAATCCTTCTTGTTTGCATGATTTATGGATAAATGTCAATGTTTGATGCAGTGCAGGAGTTTCAGCAGTACATAGAGATTTCATGATCAACAACCTCATCCCAACTTCATCCATCCATGATCATTCCTTTCTTTCACTAAAACCCTCACCAACTTCATCATTTCACAAGAATACTTCTCCAAGCTTGTTGAGCAAATCCAACCATCTCCCAACTCTGGTTTTGAGTTATGAAGTGGTCCTAGGCACTCCCTGGCCTCATTCCATCCACCAACCACCTTCCCTAAGCCTTCCATCACCTTCAACATCCCTCCTTTTTCTCTCGGCTATATCTTGTAGGAATACAGGGGATCCTGTAGGAATTCAGGACATCTTGTAGAATGCATTAGGACATCCTGTAGGTTGACTTGTAGTGGCTTGTTTTGAGGCCGAATTGTGGAAAAAGCCCCTAGGAAGCTAGAAGAGGACCCCTACTTGTCTCCCAAGCCTTCTGACCATTCACCATCATCCTTAAGCCCCCTGCCACATCACCAAAAGAAGTTAGCTTTCACACTTTCACACAAAAAAAGACAAAAATAAAAATAGAGTTATTTTGGTCATTTACATGCACAACAGTAGAATGTTTGATGTTTCAATTTGCATGTTTAGTACAGTTGGATTGCATACATGTTAACTTAGAATTATTTTGAAGCAAAGTCTCTTAATAGTTAGTTAGAAAAGTGGTGTGTTTTAGCATTTGATTTCAGTATTTTTCCTTATTGCAGTAGAAAAGCTTTCCCTTAGTGTAGATATATCTTTTCCTCATTGGTGATCAAGCTTCTTCTGAATCAATAGAAGTCTAGTTTGAAAAAACTTAGTGGTCTATCACCAGCTTAGCAGTGACAAAGAACGGACCCATCACATTTACTTGTGTATACAGCACTGTCACCTCCAAGTTTGTACAAATCCTGTGTTGATAAAGTAAAGTTGGTAACCCCAGGAGTTGCAACATTCTTGCTGCAATACTAGTGCTCATCATTGGGCTTGTGTCAACACCATCTTGAGGCAAGATATATGGAAGACATTATGGATGTCATAATTGTCTAGTAACTTCAAATTGTAACCTATTTCACCATTTTTTTTTGATTTGAAGAGACCCATAGAATTTTAGAGCCAATTTTTTATTTCCTTGTTGATTAAGGAATAATTGTTTATAAGGTTGGTGTCTTACAAATTCCAAATTACCTTTTTTCAAACTATCTTTCCAACTTTGTTGGTACACTTGCCAATTCATTCTATTACAAGTTGTTATTAATTTTTCTTTTAGTATTTTGATGATATTTTGCTCTTCATCTAGTTGATTCCTTGCTACTTGGAATTTAGTGTCAAGCTACACAAACTCCTTACATTTTGGTGGTTCATATTCATATAAGGTTTTAAAGGGGGTCATTTTTTCTTATGTGTGATAGATATAATTATACCACCATTTAAATGTAACCATTGAGACTGTTGTATCTTTGTAGATAGTTCTAGGCCGAGGAATTGTGCCAAAGCATCTAAGTAAGAGTTCAATTGAATTGGATGACCGATTTATTAAACCTTTAACACTTGTAAAATCTAAATATTTCTGAGAAGCTCAAAGGGATGTTTTTCATTCATAACAAAATAAATCTTAAGTTGAGTTTCAAACCAGAAATTAAGAAAATATGTGATAATCAAATATCCATATTGAATATTTAATTAATCAAATACAATTGATGCGTGTAGAAAAATTCTACAACCAAATAATATATCTTCAAGATATGACAAAAGGAAACAATTAAAAGATATATAGGAACAAACTTAAACATACTATTTAGTTAATTAATCTCTTTAATGATTATATCTTGTCAGGGAGATTGATACTCAATCTAGCCTTACCCTAACTCCTATGTGCTATAGACATATTTGGGCACTGCAACCCCAATCACATATGTCAATAAACCAAGGGCTCTCAAACCCCTAAAAGTGTTGTTTCATACCCTAAAGTATCAAGGTCAACTGATTATATCATTTCCTAGAAGTTCTCCCTGAAAAACTGCTCAGAACTGGTCAAAATTGGACCATACAGATTGCTCCATGCTGAGGGTGCGATGCATCTCACCTGCTACACACAAAGGGTGTGATGCATACTGAAAAGCCCTTTTGTAGGGTGCAATGAGCGAGAGCAGACAAATGGCAGAAGCAGTTTTCTAGGTGGAAACTCAAAGAATCTTCTAGAAACGGCTCATATGACACTTGCCTCTCTCTGAATTCACCCAGGGATGAGTAAGAGATCATGAAATCTCCAAGTGGAACCAAGAACTATCAGTGAAATGACACTAATCAAAATCCTAGAAGCTGACTCACTCTCCTGCAAACATCTATATATGGATCCCTCATCTTAGAGATCTAGAGGCTGGAATTTTGTAATTGGTAAGGAAGTGCTGTTGGTTTCTATTTGAGATATTGTATTGTTAGGTGATCTTGATTTGTATGAGGTGAAGAGGGCTTTTATGCTGGCAGGATGATGCTAGATCAGATCGCTTGGTTGTAATCCTCTCTTCTACTACTAGCAATAAAGCTAATTGAGTTTTCCTCCATATACTTGTATATCTCTAAATCTTGTATTTGTATATGCATGTGTATGGTTAATGTACATCTGATCCCATATTGTTTATGGTTATATATCTCTATGCTTTGATGGTATTTTGCTGCTTTGACTCTACAAGTGTTCTTTGAAGCGGGACAAGTGAGAAAGGAGTGGTGAAAGCTCTATCAAAGGAGAGGGGAAACAAGCTAGGAGACTAGTGAAAGACTGAGGTTGGTACTCTCTGCTTCTCTCTCATCTATCTCCCATAAAGGAAAACACAAGTAACTTTGGTTTGTTTGTTTCTAATATAGCTACCCGTCTTAGTGGGACTAACAACCTTAAATGGACACTAGTTTTCCCGATAACAAAATGGCGACTCAACTGGGGATCGAATAGTTTGTTTGTTTTGTTACTGTTGTTTGCTTTATAAACTACAGATGGAGCCTGAAGTTAAGTCAGCTAGCCTTCGAACTGCTTTTGCTATGCAACTGCAAATTAGATCAACGCTGCTTTAGTCAATCTCCAGGTGGTTTATGAATTGAACATTTGACTTGCAAACATCCTAAGTGCTCTGGTGGTAGCTCAAATTACCTCATTATATCAACCCCTATACTTTGTATTTACTGCCTATCATTAGCTTAGCCTAAATCCCTGAACTTAGCTGCAAACTGTGTGTAAAAACCAAGCTCACTATCGTCCCTGGACCATCGCACTGTTTATCATTGGCAGTCTGGATGCATCGCAACTCTCGTGTGTTGCAGGTGAGATGCATCCATGTTTCCCTGTGTTACAAGTGCGACGAATTGAGTAAGACTGTTTCTGCCTCCAGATTTTGGTTTTTTCTTCATTGCCTTCACCTTTATTCAGTAGTTTTGCTGTCTATGATCAATATATCACTGTTGAAACCTTCTTCCTTTGCATTATTCAGCCTCCATTGATAAATAATTTTGAATGTTTTTTCATCATTTACAGTTCTCCTTTGCAAAAAGTAGCTTAATCGAACCGTCGTCTTTTGATTTCAAAGTGTTGCAACTATCGTTTTTAGTCAAGAAAAAGAGTGTCGTAAAGTCTTCCTCTTTTAGATATTCGATTACACTTTTGCCATTGTATTTGATTTAAATTATTAGTATTTCAAGTGTCGAAAACAATTTTAAAGTTCAAAATCGCAAAGTGTCATCTTAGTCTTCCTTTCGTTTCGAAAAGAGAAAATTGTTAGTATTGTTGCTTTGAAAGAAAATAGTTCAGATATGTACTTAGTTTTATTTTTATCATTCTCACATTAAGGAAACTGAAAAACAAATACATGCATGTGCATTTGTATTTAGACTGCATGCGGAAATTGATTTAGGAAAAATGCATCTAGTGTGTGCTCTTTGCTATATGTTGAAAGAATTTTATTTCTCTTTCCTTAGTAGCTAAGATTTTCATTGCTAAAAGAAAGTAAACGACTATTTATCATCTTAGATTGTATATTTAGGAATTGTATATCTACATCACGCGGAGAACCTTAAAGGAAAACTTCTTAAGAAAGATCAACTGTAAAATAAACTTCAATGAACATAAAAATTCTTTGGAACCTAACGCAGAACATCTAGAAGTCTAGACTAGAGACGTATTCCGGCGTCGTAAAGCCTGGTAACTATCGTTTTCATCGTAGGTTGGTTGATTCCTCCTCTTTGATACGAAAAGTGCCAGTACAGACTTGTGCTCCCACGTACCGTCGAGTATATATTAGGAGACCACAACAGGCTGATATCCTTTATCCTTAGGAAGCCGTGTTTGCCGCCCTATCGATCGCAATGCACCGAACACAACATTCGGGAAGATTGACTGCCGTACCTTAAAAAGTATTTTGTAGTTTTGCGATTGGTTTGGTAATCCTTCTGTCTAGATTTCCAGAGAAGTCACTTTCGTTCCTTTTCAGACTTCTTAAAAGAAAAGGTCCATTTGAGCACTTGTCACTTCAGGCTCATTAAAAATCGAAGGCGACTAGAGTCATCTTTAGTTTTTTCTCGACTCTTTAAAATTGAAAAAGCAAGTTGTGTCAAAGCATCATAAAATTTATTTTAATCGGAATAACATCACTGTTCCCTCGTTGGTCTTAGGTTGAGAAAATGGAGTCCACCAATGTTATCGGGAAATGTAGTGTCTATGCAGAGCTGCTAGTCCCACTAAGGCTGGTAGCTACCTTAGAAACAAACAAACTAAAACCACTTTCGTTTTCCTTTATGAGAGGTAGATAAGAGGGGAAAGAAGGAGACCAACCTCTATCTTGCGCTTGGTTCCTTACTTGATTCCTCTCCCTTCTGATAGATCTTTGCCACTTGCTTCCTCGTTTACCCAACTTCAAAGAGTATCTGTAGAATCAAAGCAGCATAACACTATCCAAGAACAGAGATCTACTATCATAAACAATATAGGACCAGATATATATTGACTACACAAATGCATATATCATTAATCATACAAGAATGTGGAGGAAAACTCGAATAGCTTTATTAATAATCAAGAATAGCAAAGAGGATTACAACCAATTGTTTTGAGCCAATGTCATCCTCTCAGCAAGAAAGCCCATCTTCACCTCATGAAAAGCTTAGATCACCCAACGCTATGATGTTACACCAAGAAACCAACAACACTTCCTTACAAGATACAAAATTCCAGCCTCCGGATCTCTGGGATGAGGGATCCATATATAGATGTTTGCAAGGGGGGTGAGTCAGCTTCTGAGATTTGATTAGTGTCCTCTCTCTGATAGTTCTTTATTCCACTTGGAGATTGATGATCTCTTACTCATCCCTGGGCGAATGCAGAGAGGCAAGTGTCACAGGAGAAGTTTCTGGAAGATTCCATGATCTTCCACCTTGAAAATTGACTCTGCCATTTGTCCATTCTTGCCCATCGCACCCCATTGAAGGGATTTTTAGTATGCATCGCACCTCCCGTGTGCATTTAGGTGGGATGCAGTGCACTTTGACCATGGAGCAGGTGAGATGGTCCAGTTTTGACCAGTTCTGAGTAGTTTTTCATGGAGAACTTCTGGGAGATGATGTAATCAGCTGACCTTGTTCTTTTAGGGGTTGGAACAACACTTTTATGGACTTAGGAGCCCTTGGTTTATGGACATTTATGATTGGGGTTGTAGTGCCCAAAAATGTCTATAACAGTTGCCCCCTAAAGCATGAGGTCGTTAATCTTTTGATGTTAGGTGAAATGCTTTATCATGAGGATCCGAAGACTTTTCAAGCTGGAAGGTGACCTGTAATAAGATACAATACAATACAATACATTATCTTCATAATATTTTCATGATCTAGCTAAGGCGGGCATTCCCATGCTCAGTTTTATAAATTCATTTTCATGTACATAAGACAGACAATCATTTGTGTGCAGACTGATGATTCTTATAGAGCCATCATCCCTTAGATTGGATGATTATCTGTGCAGCAATGATGTACATTTGATGTCTTTATTTTCTTGAATATATATCGCAGCCCGGATGGATGAAACTAGATCCGGAGTCTTCAATCTCGTTCGATCTTCACTCAAAGTACAAGTCGATCTATGTGAGAGATGTTATGGAGTCGAACATGGAAAGACATCGCCTGATTACCGGCCAATGATGTAAGCTGTTAACAGGTGCGAGAGGAATCACCGATAATGATGATGACCCTCAAGGTACTAGAGTACAATTCACGTGGTGTGAATAAGGGACTTGGTGTCGAACACC
Source organism: Pinus tabuliformis (assembly GCA_031772625.1). Lineage (NCBI taxonomy): Eukaryota > Viridiplantae > Streptophyta > Pinopsida > Pinales > Pinaceae > Pinus > Pinus tabuliformis. The sequence continues at coordinate 136,226,672 of CM062809.1, read as the reverse complement.
ACACAAAATCTTTCGGTCGAAGGCCATTGATGTAAACCTGTCGCCAGAAGTGAGAAACTTGCCATTGAGGCATGCAACCTTCAAAGTACTGAAAGGGTTGTTCCTAGATCGACTTCCTGGATAATGAGTAGATGTCGACAAGAAGCTATCCGTCATAGGAGGGCCTTAGTGAATCCCAAATTAATGACACAGAACGGAGCAAATGATTTTAATGGAGGTGAAAACGATCTGATGACATAAGGTTCAGGGTGGCGGTCATGAAAGAATGGAGTGTAAATGTATTGCAGTGGATGAGACACAGGTGAATTCTCTGAGCGACTTCTCTTGAACATATCGGCGACACTGACATGATGGATTGGTAGCGTTAACCCCAAGTATGGATGGTGTGATGGACTAATGGTGATATGACCAGTGAACGGAACAACCCAACCTGACTCGGATGCAGAGTGAAAGTGTCATGTTCAAGAGCGACTTGCTACCAATAAAGTTTCTTCAAGTTTTCTTCCCAATTTTTCCCCAGTCATTGCTGACCAGTACTTCTTTATTTTTGTCGAGCTTGAGGAGGATAACATATGCTTGTTCTATAATTTTCCCTTCGGGAAAACCCATTGCTATGTTTTAACGAGCCTAACAATAGTGAAACTCGTTCTTGTCTGTATGGACAAGTTTGTCGCTATTCAGTTTTAACGAGTTTAACGACAAAGATAACTAGGTCCTTTTCAATTTTAGAGAGTCTAAAAGGGACATAAAGAAAACTCAAATAATCCTTTTTCGTCATATAATCCCTCGAGTCCGAAAAGGTATAAAATAATACAGAAGGGATGAATTTTCGGTAATTTTAACGAGCCGAACAAAACAAGCGTTCGATCTTTTTGTGTAATAATCCCTCAGGTCCAAAAAGATTAAAATCTAAAGGAGGGATAGAACTTCCGGTCACTTTAACGAGCTAGAGAGGCCAATTGCTCAGCAATATTTTCATAATTTTCAGTAATTTTAACGAGCCGAACAAAACAAGCGTTCGATCTTTTTGTGTAATAATCCCTCAGGTCCAAAAAGATTAAAATCTAAAGGAGGGATAGCACTTCCGGTCACTTTAACGAGCTGGAGAGGCCAATTGCTCAGCAATATTTTCATATTTTATGAGTAAGATGAAAAGAGCTTAAAGAAGACTCGTTTTTCGAGGAATGAGTGTTAAATTTGGGTAGCAGCTAATTCCAGGTAAGGTTTGGAATTTTCGAATCACGGCAGTGTCACAAGGATGGCTAACAGGATCACTCTTCGCAGCGGTTCCTCAAAAAAGGTTATACAATCGAATGGAGGTGAATGATCGGCCAATATAGAGTGGAGGTGATGATGAGAACACAACCAAGGCTTAAAAGGCTGATGATAATGCATTCATGATGGTTATTTACCGGAAATTGGTTGATTTTTTAATGAGCTTAAACTCTGGGGGAACATTTGCTCATTGCTTATGTTTATTTTTAATGAGCTTGAATTTCGCGTTAAAACTACTCGATATAATGGTTATTGATTACTTTGATTTTACCATTGACAACTTTGTTCCTTCAAAGGTTGTACTGCCTCTTCAATTGCTTCATCAAACTAGTTAGAAACGAATAATATATGCTTGAAAAATGAGTCAAAACACTAATATTTTACTTGAATTACGTGAAAAGTAATTTAAAAGTGGTTTTTTACCTCTCATTTTACCATTTCATTTGAACTTTGGTTTGTTGGAGCTTTGGAGGTGCTTTCCCCCTTGATTTTCACTAGCTAATTCCAAGAGATTCTGTGGACGATTCTCGGCACCGTCTGGACCAGGTAGGAGCTAAACCTGAGCTCTTCAGTTTCATCCTTTCCTTTTTGAATTCTGAGCATGTTTTTTGGTTTTTCTGAGCCTCTAGGGTTTGAAAAACTCACCCTGGCTCCATCACACCTCTTCTATATCGAAAGGTGCAATGCGTGCTGGCTTTACCATTGGCTAGTCAACATGCATCCCACGCAGAACACTACTGGGGGTGTGATGGGCGCAAAGAGGGAAATTTATGCACAGTTTTTCATGGAAATTTTTGCCTGTTTTTCACCAAATCAGGATCCTAACTCTTCTCTTGTTTGTTTTAGAGATTCATTGGAGAAAAATGCCTGTTACATAGCGAGAATGTGAGCATGAAGAAGAGGACATGCTTGCTTTACATGATCCAGTTACGGTAAATGCACTACGGAACTGTGGTCTGTTCAAGTTTTTCCGCATCTCTAGCATGAGGCAACAAATCAACTTATTGCAATATTTTCTTGATGCATGGGATCCTACCACCCAAGTGTTCCAGATTAGGGGCAAGTCCATCCCCTTGACTGTCGTGGACATCTATTTTTTGACCGGCTTATCGAGGCGGGGTGCCTCTATCTCATTATCAAGTTCAGCCTGTGGGGGTGAATCCGTGAGAGATTACATTCGTAGGTATTGCAGAGAGGGATCTCAGCCGAGTAAGGATGGCAAGATCAATATCTGAGATGTCACTGACAGGTCCTTGAGGACCATTCTGTTCAATTTTTCTAGACTGGTTGGTAGTGCGGCTCTTCATGTGGCCAACAAGTCTTATATGTAGTACGCCTTGGAATGCCTTGAACCAAAGGTGTTCAACTGGTGTGACGCAATAATCTCTATGATGAAAGAAAAATTGACCAAGGTAAAAAATGGAAGATTGAAGAACTTTGGATATGGTTCTATCTTGACCGCTTTCGCCTTGGAAAAAATCCCGTTGATGCAGCCGCAGTATGTTTCAGTTGGTTTACCTCCACCGATTGAGCCACGGATGTAGAGATGGGTCGACCTTATGGCCAGACATGCTGATCAGTCCCAGGTTTCCTTTCATGATACTTTATTTGAGTGGTTCAACCTTCAGGAGATGGTTTTTTCCGAGTATCCATATGCTGGTATGGATTTCCGGGGTGACCCAGATTTGGTACTGCCGGCTGGCGAGCAGTGGGGTGTCATCGGTAAATTCTTTAACCATATTTCCATTTATCGTTTCTCTTTCTAATGTTCTTGTGCTTTCTTCTATCAGGACTAATCAAAACTCATGTGCTCATGCAGATGTTGGACCAGTTCGGCCAGTAGTATGCCTGAGAGTGCCCGCTGCCGCTCCAGCAGGAGAGGCTGTGGGAAGGGCTATCCTTCGCGACCTTGATGTGGCCGAGACTCTTTCAGCATTGCAGGATTAGGTCGAAGGCCTCACTCTTGGTATTCCGGACGTGAGGACTGACGAGCTGCCTCTGAGGTTGCAGCGACATACTACCGGCGTGCTGAGTCGATGGACTAGGCTTTTACGCATGATTGCACAGGCGGTGACTTGTTATCACCAGCATCATTAGACTAGGGTGCCCCCTAGCGTTTTGAGTTTTGGGTCATCTGACCAATTTTGTCTTGGTTACAGAACATTATATGTAAACCATAAATAGTTATATATATATATTTTTGATTTTCAGAGTTTTATTTTGGTTAAGTTACATGATCTTGATGAAAATATTGATGAAATGCTTCTTTTTATAAATGTTGCAAATGTCTATCTAACACATAATTTGCCAATGAGTCCGTTAATGTGTTTAAGTTTCTGGAAATATACTGATATTGAATAAAATCGAATTTCCTTTCCAAAATCTTGATCCTTAGGAACATGTGATAGATAACTGGATTTCAGACGGAGTAGATACCAGTGAGTTGTAGGATGACAAGTTGTGAGTCTAGCCTGACAACAAGTCGGCTTATGCCATGTGTGATGGCATCAGAGAGAAGTTATATCAACGTGCTATATTCAGCGATGTTATTTGTTGACCGACCAATACATACCCCTCTGAAACTTACTAACTCGCTGCTTGGATAAAAAATGGCCCAGGCTGTAGAAGATAGGTTCCACGAACTACGACTCGCTCCGTCGGCATATCCAACAAAAGATTCCAATAGGTTCGACATCTGCGACAAATGTAAAAAGTGGATTACTTGACCAAAACAATTACCCTTAGCGAAAACAAAAATGTAACAAAAGCATATGGGTTACTACATTGAATCATGCATAGTAACGCTTAAGGTACAACCTGTTACGGGGTTGCGCCAGTGGAATCCCGTCATAATCCATTAACTCGTAGGCTCCTTTTGCTAATACATGCTTAACAATATAGGGGCCCATCCACAAAGACTTGAATTTACCTGCTCCCAATTTATCGGATTCCTGGTCGTAAAGTAAGACCAAGTCACCTTCTGAGAAGACACGGGGTTTGACATTTTTGTCGAACTGTGCCTTGACTCGTTTCTTATGGGCTTCGTTAGCCAAAGTGGCATCACGACGGGTTTCATCCAATTGGATTAGTTCCAAGAAACAAGCCTCCTCTTTTGAAGTTCCGGGGAGAAGGTCGACTGCGAGTTTGAGGGACGAGATTTCACACTGAACTGGTAAGATTGCTTCTAGGCCATACACCAGTTGAAAGGGTGTAAACCCGGTTGCATTCCTCACCAATGTTCAGTAGGCCCACAAGGCCGAGTACAGAATTAGGTGCCAAATCCTTTTGTGGACTCCAATCATCCTTTGCAGCATCCGCTTCAGGACTTTGTTGATTGCTTCAACTTGTCCATTGGCCTGCGGGTAATATGGAGTAGAGCTGTCGTGGGACAACCCTAATTTGGCAGCCAATTCAACCATCATGTGATTGCAAAAATGCGATCCATGATCTATGACTATGGCCCGTGGAATACCAAATCTGGCGACTACATAATTGAAAAAGAAAAGGGCAGCCGTTTCACCAGTGTTGTTTAATGTAGGCATCGCCTCGGCCCATTTGGTAAAATAGTCTACCGCGACTATGATATACCCATGCCCCCCAGTTGAGGTGGGGTTACATGTCATGAAATCTATGCCCCATTTGGCGAATGGCCCAACCGCAACTATTGGCTGTAGGGGTGCGGGTGGTCTCCTGGTTTTGCTATCGAAAATTTGACATGCATGGCAACTTTTGACTGTGGTTATGAAATCTTTGAAAATTATTGGCCAGAAGTATCCTGCTCATAAAATGTTTTGTGCCCCCCACACGCGCCTGAACGACAATCATTCAGGACTTTTTCAGCCTCCTCATGGGTGAGGCACCTCCTCAGAACTATATCAACACCACGATAGTAAAGCGTATCACCGACGATCATGTAGTCTTTTGATTGGTATCAAATACATTTTTGTTTCGACCGAGAGGTATTAGACCTATATTTTTGGGTTTCGAGATAGATGATTATATCACCATACCACAGATTTCTTGGAGATATCAGAAACAAAGATTCATCCACGATGGTTTCTTCGGATGTTTCATCGTTGGACGACGATGGGAGATCACATAGTAATTCCGTGAAAACCAGGGATTTCTTCGATTTGGATTTTACAAATTCCAGATTGAACTCTTGAAGAATTGCTATCCATTTTGAATATTTGCCCCCCCAGAAACTGTCGCGACAATATGTAAGTCATGGGGTTGCAATCTGAAAAAATGGTAGTTTTTCGAAAGAGGACATAATGTCGAAATCTCTGTATCGCATGAACAGCTGCGAGAGCCAGCTTTTCAACAAAGGAATACTTGCTTTCTGTATCGCTTAAGTTTCTACTCAAATAATATATAGGATGTTCAATTCCGTTGTCTTCTTGAACTAAAACCATTGCGATGGTTGTATCTGCTGCAGCCAGATACATGTTAAAGTCTTTTTGATAATCAGGAGCGTACATTAATGATTCTTTCATTAGGGATTATTTTAAAGCATCAAAGGAAGCTTGCGTGACCTGATCCCAGACGAAGGGTACTTGTTTTTTCAATAGACGTGTATAACCTTTAGCAAGTTCAGCGTAATTTGGAATGAACCTCCTCAGAAAGTTTGCTTTCCCTTGGAGTTTCTGAATCTGAAGCAAATTTGAAGGTGGAGGCAAATTTATGATTGCCTGAACCTTACATGGGTCGAGACGAATCTCGTCCTTTGAGACTACAAAGCCAAGTAAACGACCAAAACTGACACAGAACACACATTTGTGTGGATTGAGTCGTATCTTGTAGTGTCGGCAACGTAGAAATATTGCTCTCAAATGCTGCGGATGATCGGTCCGCTTTCGCGAATGAGCCGGAAGATCGTCGAGATATGGTTGAACGATGTTTTTGATGTCATGGAAGGCATAATTCATTGCCCTCTGAAATGTTGCCCCTGCGTTCTTTAAACCAAAGGGTAACTTGCGGTATGCGAATGTGCCCCATGGACAAATAAATGCAGTCTTTGACTGGTCCTGTGGGCGGATATTTATTTGATTATACCCGGAGAATCCATCCATAAATGAAAAGATTTCACATCCGACGCATTCGTCAATTATCTGGTCAATAAAGGGTGTAGGATAGTTGTCTTTTGGACAAGCTTGATTTACATCCCTATAATCGACGCACACTCTAATCGTTCCTTGTTTTTTCATTACAGGAACAATGTTCGATACCCAATCGGTTAGAGGAACCGGGTAAATAAAACCAGCATGGAGAAGTTTTTCAACTTCTGCCTTGATGGCAGTGGCTTTCTTGGGGTGCACCTGCCGTAGCCGCTGTCGTACTGGTTTGAAATCTAGATACATCTTTATTTCATGTTCAACTATATTCGAGTCAATGCCTGGCATTTCATCATATGACCAAGCAAAGACATCTCTGAATTCACGAAAAAGAGCTTTGTATATTTCCAGTTCTGGAGGAGAACAACATTTGCCAACATAAATATTCTCTACAACATCTGTTTTGGTCGAGATATTTATGGCGATAGTCTCTTCAATATTGGACAAGTTCCGCTCGGAATCCATCGTGTTTACAGTATTTGATAGGAAATAAAAAACTAAAGGATGATGAAGGTCATCAGGAGTATCTTCTTGACAATCCGGAAGATGGGAACGATGGTGGTAGTCTTCCCATGGCGCCCCGTTAGTTATCATTGACTGAACAATTCCTTCGTCGGTGTAATGCACTTGCGACCAAGGATCTAAAGGGGTGTCATATTCCTTAGACCTATCTATCCAAACGCTTGATGAGCATTGATTTGGGTCTGCCTCCCATGCCAAAAACATTGATTGCTACAATATTTCTATTGGGCTTGGAGGCAATACCTACAGATGATCCATGTTAATATCATTTTCTGAGATCTTTTGAATAGAAGATATCATATTGCAGGTTCCTACCGTCACCACTTCCGCCAGATTTATTGGAGGTGGGAGGGAAAAAGTCCCCATTAATATAGGGTCTTTTAGTAGGCCTACTCCGATATTTTGAAGCGAATGGGGGCTTCCATGGATCATCAGAATGCTTCCCGTAACTTGGGAACTATTGGGGAGAAATGTTTGTTGGTCGACGATTGTAATTCCTCCTTGAAAAGGAAATGCAATCTTCCTAAAGTAGGTCGACACAACGGCAGCCATAGCATATATCCAGGGCCTTCCCAGTAGGATGTTGTAATCGAGGTTTCCGTCGATTACTTCGACATCTATTTCTACTGTTTTTCCCCCCAGTTCAACTTGCAAGTTACTTAAAATCCCATATGGGGTATATGTTCGTCCATCAAATGCTTTTAATGTCGTCGAAGATCGCGACAAGGTTGGAGATCCTAAAGTTTTCCAGCAACTCATCGACATAATACATGTAGATGCCCCCTCATCAATAATTGTTCGATGAACAATTTTGTTGAGGGCTTTCACTTGAATGAGGAAAGCTAGTTGAGCTGGTAACTGAGGATCATATCCTTTGTGATTAAAGGACACAGGATTAGAATCCTTTGGGTCTATCCCATCTATTGCTGATAATAAAGCCTGCTTTTGGGAGGGGCAATTTTGGAGTACCTCAAGTGTCGACATAGCGGATGGTGATTGGGCCAGATCTTCCACTATATTATAACGCTGTGCCGCTCTAGCACAAGGATTAAATTTTGACTTGTGTACTACTCCCTTTGGTGGTTTTATTGTTAGCTCTGGAATGATGGGTGGCGCAACTTCTGTCGAAGTTGTTGTCGAACTACTAGATTGATCTTTATCCTTGTGTTCGACAGCTGTGGATTCCCGTAATCTTTATTCCTTGTCGTTATCAAAGCATCATTTTGTTGTTTCGAAATCGACAACATCAGAACTTGAGACGGGGAAGCATTGTCACTAGCAACCAGATTTGTTCCTGGATTTGGAAACGAATCAGTCAATACCACCGAGGTTTTTGAATTCTTAAAGAATTTTCTAAGCTCAGCTTTATATGGACACTCTCTTGTCCAATGATCCTCATCGCATATAAGACAAGGACGATTTGGTTTCTTATCTCTAGAAGGGTTTGCAGAAGATTTTTCAGGTGATGATTCCTCCTGTTTCTTCTTCTTCCCTTTGTTTTTCTTCTTGCCTCCTGGTTGCTTGGTTTCTTTGCCTTTATCAGTTGAGACGACATTTACTTCCGATGCGAGAAGTTCTTCTTTTGCATTTTGACCAGAAATCTTACGGGCCTTCTTAGATGTAGCCTTTGTTGATTTCGTGTCTGTCGTACCAATCACGTCATCACCGGCATGAGAGTCATTATTTGATTTAGGAGGAGGAACGGAAAATTCCGGTCTGGGAGCGTCAGGGATTTTATCGTAGAGCATGCCGACTGAGTATAAATCAAGTCTAAATATTGCGCATGAGCAATAACTTGCTCTTCGGTGACGACTCCTCCTTTTTCCACATCTTCTGTAATGGAAGGTAATAATGACTTAATAAACCATTCAGCTAAAAGCTGATCAGGAACATACATTTTTACCATTCTACGACGACGTCGCCACTCATGAATATGATTGGATATGTGAGTGGCCGTCGTTTGTTTGAAATTGGTAAGGAGTTCTGTTCCCGTTTCGTACCTTATGGGTAACTGAAAATGGGTTAAAAAGGTTGTGGCTAGGGTACTGAAGTTATCGAACGAAGATCTAGGTAATTCGATATACCATTTTGCTGCCAGACCAGTTAACGTTCTCTGAAAAAGGCGAAGCCTAATCGAATAATCATTTAGGGTGTTTGATGAACACCACAGATGAAAGGTCATCACATGATTTGACGGGTCTTCACCCGTATTTCCATTAAATTTAGGAATATATGATGGAAGTTTAAGCAGAATCAATGGCCACCAAGGGGCGTAAGCAATTGGATCGTTTGTTAGCCGATTTAGATCTGGCAACTCTAAAGTCACCACGAAGGGTAACTGTTGATTCAGGATTGGCAAAGCATACCTAGGATAAGATGGAATTGCCTGAGCAGTTGGTCTCTGCATACCAGCATAATGCATTTGATGCTGGTAACTTTGGTATGGTTGATGGGCATAACCATTGTTGATTTTGACCATTTTGAATATACGGCTTCCCATTATTTGCAAAGATTTGTTGCTCGGATCCTTGGTAAACTTCTTGGGATTGCGGTTGTTGATATTGCACTAGCCATGGTTGTGAAGCCATGTGCTGTTGTCCAATACTGGCTGTTTGACCAAGATGAGGGGTAATTGTACCTGTTTGGGCCTGTGCATTCCACTAGTTGGCGATTGTGGTTGAGTCACATGGACAAGAGGCTGTTGCATTACAACCTAAGAAACCTGAGGTTGGCACACAACAGGCAACGCTTGTACTTGCGACACCGTCACAATAGCTGGCGTAGTTGGTATATTAGACATAGGTAAACATTGTTGCATCGAGTATACAACTCTTAGTTGTTGAGGCAGTATTGGCACCCAACCGCTAGATGTAATTCCAGCATAACCTGAATTTTGTTGTGAACTCTCGTATGGTTGTCCTCCCAGAGGAGACAATGAAAGGGTATATTTCCCCCCATATGGCGCTAATCCGGTACTCAAAGGAATTGTTTGTCCTTGAGGACTGGACTGCCCAAATTGACATCGTGAAGGGTCAATTTGCTGAGACTCAACGTAAGAGTTCCCGGATATTATTCCGGATGAACAAACAGGAACGGACCATACTGTCGAAATAGCCCCTGAGTGGGCCCCATCTAGCAATTGAGAGCTAGTTGGGACAGATGGTATGCCGACGAACATTGTTGGAGTGACAACAAGAAGTTCTGCCGTTGCTGTGTCGGATGACACAGTCCTAGATGTCGATGGTTGTTCAGACATTTCTAGTCTATCCAAAATATTTCCTAGCGATTCTACAGGAGCTTCCGATAACGGTAGACTAATTTCTGATGAAGAATGATATAGGGTGATCCCGACTCCAAATTGCGATGGAGTACTAGATGGAGGATCCTCCACAATCTCTTCTATAGCAATCAGACCAGGTGGAAGAGGTAGACCGCCAGGTCCGTAAAATATATCTGGTGCCGAAGAAGATATAGAATCTGCAGCGACCGATGTTTGGGGAATAACACGTTCCGAATCAGCTGTAGATGGAGCTGGTTCAATAATACAAGTGTTTACCTTCACGCTAGGATCAGCTCTACTGTCCTTTGGTGGCTGCAGAACTTCTTCTGTAAAGGCAGGGATACCATAAATGTTTGGAGTAACCAGAGTCTCCGATGGTGTTGGAACACTTGTTCTAACTTTACCAGGGGATTTGGAACTGGTTAAATGAGTTCACTTTGTCCGTAACAGTTTTGATTCTGGAGACAAAGACGATTGACTCGTAATTATCTGCGAATGACGGGGTTTCAATTGACTTTCTTCCACGATTGCGGATTACTCGATCAACTAAAAATAAAGGGGAAATATGTTTCCGAATTAAATGAATTTTAGATGCTTTGACACAACTTGTTTTTTCAATTTTTAAGAGTTGAGAAAAAACAAAGGACGAATCTAGTCACCTTCGATTTTTAATGAGCTTGAAGTGACAAGTTCTCAGATGGACCTTTTCCTTTAAGGAGTCTGAAAAGGAATGAAAGAGACTACTTTGGAAATCTAGACAGAGAGATTACCAAATCAATCGCAAAACTGCAGAATAATTTTTAGGGTACGACAGTCAATCTTCCTGAATGCTATTTTCAGTGCATTGCGATCGATAGGATAGCAGACACGACTTCCTATGGATAAAGGATAAAGCCTATTGTGGTGATTTCCCCTTGGGGGGAATCCTAGTCCTTTCTCTTCTTGGGGAGATGTTGGTGCTCCGCACATGGCTACATTATCCCTTTCAAGGCTCACAATTGGTCTGCTAGTATGGCTTTTCTCGACCTTTATCATTCAAAACACCGTAATTCCTCAACAACCAAATTAGCAACCAGATGATACTAAAGTTTGTCCCCCACCTTCTACTTCATTTGTTTCTCCCTCTCATTCTTCCTCTTCGCTTGGTGAAGTTAGTAACGCTAAAAACCAAGTAACTAAGAAGAAGAAGAAAGGGAAGGAGAAGGAGAAGAAGAAGCCAACAATGAAAGGGGGCAACCATGCATCATTTGGTGAAAATACACACACTGCACCATCCAAACCTAAATCTCCATGTGTCATTTGCAAATGAGACCACTATCATTGAGATTATCCCTACATCTCGCGGATCTTAAGGGACTGGTCTCCCCGTTTGCACAATCCGGTGTCTTCAACCTCTGACGATCATGTTGAAAGTACACCATCAACTGGTGAAAATGAGGTCAATGGACAAAAAGGAAGATCTAAATTTCCTTGTAGGCTGTGTGAAGGCGATCATGCCCTCCATCGTTGTCCCTTCTTGGATGAAGCTAAAGAGTCTTGGATAACCGTCCTGCTTCACCGCAACGACTTCCTCCTGGATACAAGAAACTCTTGCCACGTCCATCACTAGTTGAAAATCTAATTGACACACCTCTGTTGTTGGTCGAAGCATCTATCATTGAAGATAAACCCTTTGAGTACACACAGACCAAAGTCAACAGGTCGAGATGGCAGTCGACCCAATCTTGTCTTCAGAAGGTCCATGTTAGGCCCCTATACTACTAGTGTAACCCCTTATTGTTATTAGTACAACCCACTTATTATATTGATATACCCATGTAGTGCCCATATTGTTAATTGTGCCACATAGAAGCCCACTATTGTTATTATTGTGCCCTTACATTATTATTGTTATGTCAGCTCTGATTATGTTATGACCCCTTAGACTCCTATATATAGAAAGGAGGTCTTTTCATTTGTATCATCCAAGAATTGTTCATTTATGTAATGTAAAGGAGGTTTCCCCCTCGAAGAGGCTGAATTCTAAGGCGTTGATCTATCTTTTCTATCTTTTCTTGAGCTGGTTTCAAAACATTTGGTATTAGAGCTTTGGATTCTAGGGTTTCGCTGCTCCAAACAGGTCATTGTGGCATTTTCACTATAACTTTTTTTTTTGCGACGTTTCAAAAGTTGCAAAAAAAACCCATTTGAGAAGAGATCACGCTGAACCTCAGGACCGAATTTAAGAGCTTTTCATGCTATATTTGTGGAGATATGATCTGAGGAAGTTGGTCTTTTTTGCAGACTCTTGAATTACATTCCAAACAGGTGACCTGGGGAAAATCGTCATAACTTTCTCTCTGAGCATTGGATTGAAATTTTGTAAGAAGGTACAGAAAGAGGGCGGACTATAGTTTATTGTATATATTTTTTAGAGCCATTGTTCAAAACAACGACACATGGCACTTCATACAAATTCGCCCTTCTAGAAAGGTCTATAATCAGGTCATCTTGGGAGATTGTGCATAACTCTTTCTTGGAGAATCCAATTTGGATCAGACTGGTGGCATTGGAAAGAGGACGCAGAGGGCTATTACAGGTCACAATTTCAAAACTAAGATTCGAAAGTACAGAGTTACAGTCGTTTCAATATCAAGCTCCTAAAATCAAGAAAAAGCAAGATGAAGAAGTTTGATGGCGAGGATCCGGTAAATTGGATACTTCAAATGGAGCAATATTTTGATCTACATGGTGTACCACTGTTACAAAAGGTATGTATTGCATCTTCATATTTAGAACTGGATCAATTTTTATGGTATGAAGGGCTTTGTTCTCGTAAACGACTTGTTACGTGGTCAATTTTCACTGAGGAAATGATAGCACATTATGAGGATACAAAGAGCAACACTTTCTTTAGAGCAACACCACAACAATTGGAAAGAGTAAAAGGGCTTTGTGACATAGTGGAAAGCAAAATTATGGAAACCAGGAAGCATACCCCTCACAACTATAAAGATGGAAGTGTTGTTTCTCCCAGCTTTTCACAACCTACAAGGGTTACACCACAACAATTGGAAGAAAAAAGAGAAAAGGGGCTTTGTTACAATTTTAATAGAAAATGCACTAAAGGTCATAAGTGTGCTGAGAAGAAATTATTTTACATAGAATATTAAGAGGAGGAAGAAAAGGATCAAGAAACATCAAAATAAGAGGATATACGCCAGGACCCCACCTCAGAGAAAGAAGAAATGAATCAGACCATATCTTGTAAATCATTGGCAAGAATTACCACTCCTCAAACTCTCAAGATAGAAGGACATATAAAGAAGAAAAAGGTGCAAGAAGTGAAAGATCACATCGAGAAAGAAGAAATGAATCCAACCATATCTTGTAATTCATTGGTCGAAATTACCACTCCTGAAACTATCAAGATAAAAGGACATATCAAGAAGAAAAATTTTCAAGAAGTGAAAGATCACATTGAGCATCAAGAAATGAATCCGACCATATCTTGTAAAGGATTGGAAGAAATTACCACTCAAACTCTAGAGATAGAAGGACATATCAAGAAGAAAAAGGTTCAAGCAAAGAAAGATCACATCGAGCATCAACAACAAGTTCTCCAACTTTTAAAGGATAACGCCACTTCGGTGCAAAATCAATCGAAGCAACAGGTAGATCAACATCGTAGTGAAAAATGTTTTGATGTAGGTGATTGGGTATTTTTACTGCTACATCTCAAGCAAGCTATTTATGAGAAGGAAATGTTGGCAATACTACATGCACTTAAAAAATGGCGACCTTACCGAATGGGAAGACTCTTCAAGGATGAGGATGTGGAAGCATTGTTTTGTGCTATTTCTATTATCCAACTAGATTGGATATGTTAACACCCAGGTTGTTCCCTTTGACTCCTGAGGGAATACGGCCGGGGTAACCACTAACCAAGCTTTGGATCACAGGTTCTAGCCAACCTATAATCAGAGAGGGCTCTCTCTTTGACTGTTTAACTTTGTTCTTAAGAATCTTAGGCTAGATATGAGGTGAGGGTTTGGTTTGAAATTTTGGTTGAATGATGTCTTTCAGTACCTAAGGTGATATCTTCAGACAGTTTTAGACCATTGGGCAATGGAGTCTGTGGTTACAGGTTGTTTGAAGTGTTGAGTGGGATTTTTGAAACAACAGGGCCATTTAAATATTTCATGAGACAAACTTGAAATTGTCATGATGAAGTATGTTAACTAGTGGAAGGCAATTAAGAAATTTCCACTAAGTTGGTGATGTGAGAAAGAGATGTATTGACCAGGAGCAAGTTTGAATTCCTAAACGATAATCACTGTGAAAGGTATAGTTTGGAAGTGCAGCAATTAAGAATCACACTCTTATAACTATAACTGAGGAAAACATACATAATAGCATAGATTGAGTTCAGGGTATTCTATGAATAAATCCTGAAACTATTCTTTTTCTTTGCCATTAAACTGTGAAACACAGAACATGAATGGATTATGAAGGAAATAACAAACATAACGAACAGGTTAAAGAAACTTATTGTTCCATGAAATACGCAGGAATCCTGTAGCATTCAGCAAGCACACCAAAACGCATCAGACAACACAGAACTTTGGAAATTCCATCAGCTTTGTTGTATTAAAACTCTGAACATTTACAACATAGTATCTCCTGAAGATAAAATCAACAACCTCTGCAAGCTTATGCGAGGGGGAATATATACAATCGGTTATACAAAAATATCTGAACCGCTGAGTAACTTGATAAATAAATACGCTCACCAACTTTACAGAATAGCAGATAAGGAAGTTATTGCTGCTCTAAATACAAAATGAATACTCTTTAATTCTGTCAGAAGTCTTTTTGACCTTTGGAGGCCACTGAGTCGGTCGAGCGTTCTGCATTAATGCTGAATGATGTGTCTTTATGGCTTTGTCATGTTGTAGCTTTCTCGGCCCTGTCATCTGTAGCTGTCAGTGTTGCTTTAGTGGCCGAATTGGTTTGCTGAGCTGGCTCAGTCCATTCTTCTCCAGACATACTGAATGCATCAATTTTTTCTGAACATGATGACTTATATTTTTTGATGAAAAAACTTGATGAAAGCCTCTTGTTTACAGTAACAACTGTATCATTCTGGTCCACCATTCCTGTGTAGGCAATTGATGTCTCAAAATTGCATCTAAGGTTTCATTTGCCTCTGTATATTTGTAGAAGTTTGGAGGCACTTAAAACAAATGTTTGATCTCATTCATAATAAAAAATAAGTTCTCTACTCTGTCATAGAGACTTTTCCTAGATGCTGGCCCTGTTTCCTCTGAGGTACTTGATCTTACAGTGATCTGATTGGTGGCAAATGTATTGACCCTTTTTGCATAGTTCTCATGTGATAGTAGCCTCCCTGCGTTGTTCAGTAAGCCAGGAAGGCCTCTGCTTTGTAATGCTGCAAACTTATCCATGAATTTGTTTACTTCTGTTTGCATGTCTTGGCTTCTTCTATCCAATGTTTGTACTAGGCTTCTCAATGTGAGGACCCTCTTTATCAGCAGGATGGTTTAGGTTCTATTGGGTATCCCTATTGCTGCCAGCTGAGGACCTGTGTGGTTATTGAGAACGTTGATCATTCTATTGGCTATCTCAGGCATATTGCCTAGAGATGCCCTTGCTCTTTGGACTTCCTTGTGTGCTTTGCCTATGAGCTCCATTTGCTCGTCAATAGTCTCTATATACTGCCATTGATCTGTTATTGATTGGCCAATGTTGGCCCATAAAACTGTCTTGACCTCAGCCACCACTTTGTCAAGGGTGAGCTCTTTCTCTAGCTCCTTTTTCTTCTCCTTGAGAGCCTTCACTTCTCTTCCTTTTTCAGCTACACTTTGCTTAGATTTTTCATATTTTTCATTTAGCTTAGCTAAATTCTCCTTGGCTTCATTTAGCTCTGCCATCTGGGCTTCCAGGGCTTGAATCTCATTCATCAGCTTTTGCATGTCAAGGCTTGGAGCCTGCTCTGATGTTGGTGCTGGTGCTGATGTTGATGGAGTTGTCTCAACTATCTGCACTGTAGGAGGAGTGAAAATTTGAGGGGGTTCCTCAAGGTTGATTACTTGTGGAGGGGGCTGAAATGTTTGGCCTCCTTCTTTCTGCTGTAGGGCTGCCTGCAATGCAGCCTCTGTTTCTACCAATTTTCCCTCTGTCTGGACAAGTTGTTTATGCAGTGTTACCAGCAATGTTGATACATCCTGGTCCTTTCTTTGCTGGGCAACCTCCTCTGTTTGAGGGTGAAGAGTTGCTGGGATCTTTATCATCTTTCTTAGAGCTGCAATGTCTAAATCTCTTATCTTTATCAGCTCCTTTATAGCTTTAGGGTCCTTTGGGTCATGCCCAAGCTCTATGATTATATCCTCCAAAGACCTTATCCTGTTGTCTTTGGCCTGAGAGGATGCCTTCTCCAACTCAAGTTGGGCGGTTGTATTGTTCAGGCTATTTTCCAACCTATGTGCCAAGAAGGTCTTATCTGCAAGTGTCGAATACACCATCTCACCCGTTTGCTTGTGAAGTTCTATTTGATCCATAGGGTGGATGTCTTTTGCAAGAACCTCAAGGTTGGTCCTTATATAGTCTGCAGTTGACTGTGGCTACAGCATGGTTGGCATGAAATGACTCATGGTCATTTTCCCCTCATTTATGTCATATGCTGACATAAGCCTCTGCTGATTTGTAGGGGCCATTTTAAGCAATTGATTATAGATCTGGAGCCTGAGTGGCTCATTTCTCTTTTTTATGTCAATGAATTGTTGCTTGATGCCTGTTTCGGCTCTCCTTTGCTGACTTGAGGAGCTGATCTCTCCTCCGATTATTCTTTCTTGTTCCTGCTGAAAGGAACTGGCAGGTGCCTCCATGCTTGGTGGGCCCATGCCCAATGATTGTCCGATGGGCATCTCTTCTTCAGAAAGGGGATTTATCCTTTGCCTTTTCTCCCCTTGAGTTATGGATGTGGTGAGGGGAGTCTCTTGCTCTCTATCCCTCTTTCAGTTTCTGTCTTCATTCTGAGGAGTTTGGAGCACTGAGGCCTCCACTGTCGTTTCCTGCCTAGGAGGCACAGTTTCTTGAGCCTGTTGCCCAGTGGATATTGGGGCCTCAACTGTTTGCTCTTGCTACATTGGCTTCTCTTCTTTTTGCTGTTCTTTTTGTTGTTCTTTTGTAGGAGGTGGCTGTTCCTGCTCCTTCTGCTTTTCTTTACCCTTGCTTGACACCTGATGAACAGTTCTAGCTGCTTGGTGTTGGGCTGTAGAAGATGAGGCAGCTGCTCCAAGTTTCCTTTGATAGGAAGAGGAAACCTGCCCACAAGTTTCCAAGTCAGCCTCTTTCTCAATGTTCTTTGCCTCTCTTTGTAGCATTTTCTCTCTAGTGATTGCCTCTTCTAGAGTGCCTTCTTTCCAACTTAGTAAATTGGCATATTTTTCAATATGAGGCAATCTGATGTGAGCATAGCCACCCAGTTTATGTTTTACCCTCCCAAGAGAAATGAAATGATTAGGGTCATAAGGTACCCAGCGGAAACTGGTTTCTAATTGGAGGGTCTCTAGGATCCTATCTGCTTCCTTCCATCCCTCCTCCCTTTTTTTGTAAAGAAATGGGCCTAGCTGGTTCCTGACCTTTAGTTGCACCTTCTTGTTTTTACTGTGGAAATGGACCTGGTATGCATTTCCAAATTGCCTGAAATACTCCAAGGCAAAGAGTCTCATAGGGACAAATCTTGGCAGCCTATAAGGGTCCAACTCACAGCCATATATTCTGATTACTGTATGGTGTTGGTAAAAGTACCAATCACCAATGCTGTATGCCTTTGAGAGCTGGAGTATTCTTTGCATCTCATCAGTCAACCTAGGAGGAGGGACACCAAATAACAAGGTCATAGCTGGATGGATAAAAAGGTCTATGAATTCACAGTACGTGTATGGTGAACAGGAGGTGTGATGAAAAACTGAAGTCTAAAATACTACAGACCTTGGGTTTCCCTGGGCATCAAGTTTCTTGAGAAGAATAGGGAAACTGTCAGGTTGATAAAATAAGAACAAATGATAGATGTATGAGGTGTATTTGAACACCTTCTCCCTCTCTAGATTCATCAGTTGCTCATGAATCTTATTGGCAATGTATGTAGCATAATCATAGTGGATAGCAGGAGGCTTTCCAGGGGAAAATATGGACAACATGGCCATAATAGTGTCATCAACATCCTCAACTCCCCTGTATCCCAGGACATAACTGATCAAGTCCACAAGCATTTTGCCCAAGTCATTGAGATATGGATTTCCAATAGGAGGTGTTCTCACAGCTTCAGAGCTTGGCTGAATAAATAACTGATTAATCTTGATGACCTGGGCACTGGACAGCTTGCCCCCCTTCTTTAATAAGTCCATCATAGAGAGAGGAGTTAGTGGCTTTGCAGTGTGAAAGTGTAGCATCTCATTTATGGCCTCAGGGGTGATATGGAACAAGACTGAACCTGTGGGACTGAGAACAACTCTTTGACATGGATCATAGTTTTCACAGCATCTATGGATCAAGTCTGGAAGGACATTGACTTGGGGAAGGTTAAAAATGGGCAAATTGGAGTACCAAATCCCTAAAATATCAGCTCCACTGAGGTGTTGAGCCTTTAACTCATTTAGCATATGAATGTTAAATTTGGAATTCATTGAGAATGTCTCTGTCATCTGATAATCTTTATCACCCAGGGCCTTCCACTCTAACTCTCCGTGTGGGGCATTCAGAGGTGGGACATTTAATGCTACTGGAGTTTCCATGGTTAAATAGTACTCTGAATTGTACTAGGACTTGTTCTACTGGACAGAGCAACACAAAAGGGTATTTTTTGCAAGAGTAAGGCAAATTGCAAGGGAAAATGGGGTAAACTGTGGTGAGAACAGTTTGAAATGCTCCGAAGAGAGTTTGAATGAGCAAATGCTGGGACTAGTAACGCTGTTTTCCCGGGGAATTAGTGCAGCTCAGGTTTTAAGTCCATGAATGCGCGAACTAACTGTAAGTTTATGAGAACTTGGCTAAGTGCGGACTTTGCAGGTGAATTTCGACCCTACAACTCAAATGAATGCTGGTCGCCGGGGATTTGCTGGCAAACACACTGTTTTTCACTCTTTTTAAGCTAGCTTTGGTGAATTATGCACGAAACCAGGCGCAGAGGGGAAACTTGGATAAATACCTGGTAAAGCTTTGGCAATGGTCACTAATGCAGGTGAATTTGTAGGCGCCCATGGTCTCCAAGTAAAATTTTGCAGGCTGGCGGCGAAATGGTCGTAATATGCATGCAGAGCGGAGCAATAGTTCTTTTGCCAAAAGTCACAAAAACCACGATTTTTGGCGAAAATATGGACTTTTTGGGTTATTGGCGCTTTTTCTGGATGATGTCAACATGACGTCATTAGGTGGGGTTGGGTACGGAAGGGTGACGTGGCGGCTTGTGAGTGGTCCATGGGGACTGGTGAGGTGGCGGACAGGTCGGAGCAGTGGCAGGCCGGGCGCTGATGCAGCGCTGAGTGGCATGACGTGGGCACGCTGTAGCGGTGACGAGGACGTGACGGGATAAGCGGTAAACAATAAGCGGTAAGTGGTTTGCTCGGACCGCTCTGGATACGGTCGCGGTATTGTCAGAGGGTGGCCCGATAAGATTTGGGAGCGACGTGTGGCAAAGGCCTGACGTCACCCTCTGACAATTTCTCGGGAGGTAACGTTCGGTCATCGGGGCCGACCCGATATGGATGGGGGCCGTCGGATGGGAAAGCCCAGATCCGACGGTCGACGGGTCAATAAGGTGGCAGGACAATACGGCAGCGGGCGGGGCATATTTTATTGTTTTTCTGGAAATGTGCGCCCAGACGGAACCTTTAGACTTTGGCGGATTTTATGGGTTTTTCAATGCTTTTTTGTAAAAGTGCGCATTTGCAAATAAACTTTGGATAAAACGGAAAAATGGGTTTATTTGGTGTTTTTTGTGTTGAAATGCGCATTACAACAAACTTAGGATAAGGGGTAAAGGTGGGTTTTTACAAGGCTTTTTTGCAAGTAGAGTGGGTAAATGATTTCAAAGGGTTGTAAAGGGAAAAGGGGTATAGCTTAGGTTATCAAACTGACCAGAGGTCAATTTAATCCCTGACTTCATACAACCACATGCAAGCAGACTTTATTCCTGCCTGATTTTCCAATATTCAAGCATATGGCTATAATGTCAAGGGCGAGGGAATATGTACATATTTGGGATTTGTTTTATAGGATTATCCTAATAATAGGGGAAAAGGAGTATAGGGAGTTAAATAAATAGGGAATCAGGAGTTAATATGAGTGGAAGAGGTGGATGAAGGGGGAAAGACACTAAGTTTTATATGGAATCAACTTAGTTCAGGAAGTAGATCAAAATGAAAAGAATTTTACACAAGAAATGTGGCTTTTAAAGAAACAAGAATCAACAAAAGAGTTTGACTTCTTTCATGAACATAGGTAGTATTGGGATGTTAGCAATGAATGTGATGGGGGATAATCTGGAAGTTAGACATGCTTCATTGAGTTGCTGCAAAAACTGCTGAATAAGAGACCTGCACTGGCACCATGTTTTTCCTTTGGTTGGGCCAGTGACATAAAGGAAATCATGCTTCTGCGACCCCATCTACCTACCCACTCTATTGCCTAGCATTTTTTGTTACTCCAAGGAGGGTGCATTTAGACTTGCAGACCCTCATGTGCCTTTTCTTTTCCTTTGGCTTTTTCTTTTGATTTTCTATCTAAGGCTAGCTTTATTGCTTCCAAGGCCCTAGATTAAACAGTTGGGAACCTTCATTCTCTACCTAACTACTTTATCTGCCAAGATTGAACTGTTTGGATAGATTTCTTTCTTTAATCTACAACAGAAAATTGAAACATGGGATGACCCAACTTAGACTGTTGGATCACCCATTCAGAAGTGGGGGAGTATCCACTGATTGTAAACATGTGTCTTTCACCAAAATATGAGATCTTTGCATCACCAAAGTAGATCATATTGGAACTTCCCCTGCCAATCATGAAACATGAAACCTATTGGTATAGGTAGCTAACAGGATAAACGAAGCAAGAGATGAATGGAAGAATGACAAAGAAGTATGGCCACTTATTAAAAAGTTGCAAAAGATCCCAATTCAAACAATATTGCCAGAAATTGAAGAGGAAGGAAAATCATATTGGAACCTGGAGCAGTCACAGAAACAAGAACCCGACAACTATGAAATCGATCAATTTCAGAGTATCTCATCAAGTGGAAGAACTTACCCACTGAAGATTCCACATGGGAGGACAATAATTTTATACAGAAGCATCAAGAATTACTTAAGCATTAAGGAAAATGCTTTTTGAAGGAGAGGGGCATGTTAGGCCCCTATACTACTAGTGTAACCCCTTATTTTTATTAGTACAACCCACTTATTATATTGATGTACCCATGTAGTGCCCATATTGTTAATATTGTGCCACATAGAAGCCCACTATTGTTATTATTGTGCCCTTACATTATTATTGTTATGTCGGCTCTGATTATGTTATGACCCCTTAGAATCCTTTATATAGAAAGGTGGTATTTTCATTTGTATCATCCAAGAATTGTTCATTTATGTAATGTAAAGGAGGTTGCCCCCTCGAAGAGGCTGAATTCTAAGGCATTGATCTATCTTTTCTATCTTTTCTTGAGCTGGTTTCACCAAAGAGAATGAGGACGACACCATTCAGATTCTTTTTTTAACACAGAATCCAATGAACATGGGGGCAATCTACCCGTTCCTTTACCGCAGGTAGGAATTTCATCAGAGATTCATCCGATCGTTTATTCGGTCCCTCCTCCAAGAAATCTAGTCATTTTCTTCGATTGGAATCTACTAGGGAGACCTCGCCTACCATCTAATGTACCATTCCGAATCATAGTACAAGCTTACAGAATGATCATGGCTGGTACTATCATAGACAAAGGGGCCTTTGTGAGTATCCTTTCCTCGATTTCTTGGAAAGTGCTTGGTTCGCCATTGCTTCTGCCTGAGATTCGAAATTTGTCAGGCTTCAATAAAGGAACCAGTCGACTGTTAGGGTTCCTTCCAAATTTGCCTATAAATTTGAGAAAGAAAACCGTTCATCTAAACGTGATGGTAGTCCAAGGGCCTCTAGATTACAATCTACTCCTTGGGCGTGACTACAGTTACAACATGAGAGCTATTGTTTCCTCACTCTTTCGGGTGATGTGTTTCCCGTATGAAGGCAGAATGGTCCAGCTAGTTGACCAGCTTTCATTCCCTGGATCAAACACAACTACTAGTCAAATTCCATCCCTAAATGGTCTTTTTGCACAAGGAATATCTCATCAACCTCCAGTTCGTCCACCTAATTAACGCGAGTGATTCAGTGAATGTGACTAAACCCAGGCGGCATGCGCCCTGGTCTGCTTCAGCAGGAAAACCCTAGATATAAGGTAGCTTTCCGCGTAGGATATATGACTAGTCTGACACCCCTGTCCGTTTAGGAAAATGGGATTATACTGGAAAAGGATTCCCCCGTCAAAGGTTATGTGATTGGAAATTCCCACCATTCACCTTTGTCTATTTCAGACAAAGCCAAGGAAGTGTTTTGTCTGCAAATACAGATGGAACAACCTTGCTTTAATGCAAGAACTTCCATATGGTAACATGGAAACTCTACTTCTCTTTATACCTAGGAAATGACCTTTTATTTTCTTAGTTTGTAGGCTTATTTTCTTAGTTTGTAGGCTCTCAACCCTTTAACCTCGTAGGTTGGTCATTTCTAGTTTGCATACAAAAGGCTCCAGAGCAACGTTTTGCATGGGGCAAGCTCCCTAAAAAATGAACCTACCAATGAGAGACATCCTTATTATACGATTGGCACGAGCAGGTTTATGCGAAGTTCAAGCTCGTTAAAAAATAAACATAGCAATGAGCACATGTTTCCCCAGAGTTCAAGCTCATTAAAAAATGAACCCACCTTCGGTAAATAATCTTTGTGATCACATAGCTATCAACTTTTGAACCTTGGTTGTGTTCTTACCATCACTTCCACTTTTTTTTTAGCCAATCATATGCCTCCATTTGATTGTTTACCCTTTTGAGGAACAACTGCAATGAGTGATCCTATTAGCCACCTTTTTTACACTGCCGTGATTGAAAAGTTCCAAACCTTACCTGGAACTATTTGCTATCCAAAAACATCACTCGTTCCTCAAAAACAAGTCTCCTTTAAGCTCTTTTTAGACTCGTAAAATATGAAAATATTACCGAGCAATTGACCTCTCCAGCTCGTTAAAGTGATTGGAAGTGCCATCCATCCTCTATATTTTAATCTTTTTGGACTTGAGGGATCATTACACAAAAAGATCGAGCATTTGTCTTGTTCGGCTTGTTAAAACTATCGAAAAGTCATCCCTATTTTATACTTTTTTGGACTTCAGGGATTATATTACGAAAAAGGACTACTGGAGTTTCATTTCCGTCTCTTTTTAGACTCTTTAAAATTGAAAAGGACTGAGTTATCTTTGTCGTTAAACTCGTTAAAACAATAGCGACAAACTTGTCCATGCAGACAAAAGCGATTTTCACTGTCGCTAGGCTCATTAAAACATAGCAACAGGTTTGCCCAAAGGGAAAATTATAGAACAAGCATATGTTATCCTCCTCAAGCTTGAAAAAAATAAAGAGGTACTGGTCAGCAATGACTGGGGAAAAGGGAAGAAAACTTGAATAACTTCATTGGTAGCAGGTCGCTCTTGAACATGACACTTTCACTCCATCACCATGATTGAGTCGAGTTGGGTTATTCCGTTCACCAATCATATCACCGTTGGTCCTCCGTACCATCCATTTTGGGGTTAACGCTACCAATCCATTTCAGTGTTGCCGATATGTTCAAGAGAGGTTGCTCAGATAATTCACCAACCCAGCTAATGCCTCATCCGCTGCAATACCTTCACTCTCCATTTTTCATGACTACCACCCTGAACCTTGTATCATCAGATCATTTTCACCTCCACAAAATCATTTGCTCTGTTCCGTGTTGTAGATGTGGGATTCATTAAGGCCCTCCTACGACGGGTCACTTCTTGTTGACATCAGCTCATTATCCAAGAAGTTGACTTAGGAACAACCCTTTCAGTACTTTGAATCTTGCATGCCTCAATGGAAAGTTTCTCACTTCCGATGACATGTTTACATCAATGGCCTTTGACTGAAAGATTTTTCGTGGTGTTCGACATCGTTTCATGTATTCACACCATGAGAATTGTACTGCAGTACCTTGAGGGTCATCATAATTATCAGTGATTCCTCTCGCGCCTGTTAACAACTTATATCATTGGCTGGTAATCAGGCGATGTCTTTCCATGTTCGACATCAAAACATCTTTTCATATGAATCGACTTGTACTTTGGGCAATGATTGAACGAGTTTGAAGACCCCGGATCTAGTTTCATCCATCCGTGCTGCGATATATTCAGGAAAATAAAGACATCAAATGTACATCATAGCTGCACAGATAATCATCCAAGCTAAAGGATGATGGCTCTACCAGAATCATCAGTTTTCCACACGGACGATTGTCTGTCCTATGTACGTGAAAATGAATTTATAAAGCTAAGCATGGGAATGCCCGCCTCAACTAGATCATGAAAATATTATGAAGATAATGTATTGTATTGTATCTTATTACAGGTCACCTTCCAGTTAGAAAAACCTCGAATCCTCGCGATAAAGCATTTCTCTCGACATCAGAAGATTTACGACCTCATGCTTTAGGGGGAAACTTTATAGACATATTTGGGCATTGCAACCCTAATCACATATGTCAATAAACCAAGGGCTCTCAAACCCCTAAAATTTTTGTTTCATACCCTAAAGGATCAAGGTCAGCTGATTACATCATTTCCCAGAAGTTCTCCCTAAAACATTGCTCAGAATTGGTCAAAATTGGACCACACAGACTGCTCCATGCTGAGGGTGTGATGCATCTCACCTACTACACACAAAGGGTGCGATGCATACTGAAAATCCCTTTTGTAGGGTGTGATGAGTGAGAGCAGACAATTGGCAGAAGCAGTTTGCTAGGTGGAAACTCAAAGAATCTTCTAGACACTGCTCATATGACACTTGCCTCTCTGAATTCGCCCAGGGATGAGTAAGAGATCATGAAATCTCCAAGTGGAACCAAGAACTATCAGTGAAATGAAACTAATCAAAATTCCAGAAGCTGACTCACTCTCCTGCAAACATCTATATATGTATCCCTCATCCTAGAGATCCAGAGGCTGGAATTTTGTAATTGGTAAGGAAGTGTTGTTGGTTTCTCTTTGAGACATTGTATTGTTGGGTGATCTTGCTTTGTATGAGGTGAAGAGGGCTTTCATGCTGGGAGGACGATGCTGGATCAGACAGCTTGGTTGTAATCCTCTCTTCTACTACTTCTATCAATAAAGCTATTTGAGTTTTCCTCCATATACTTGTATATCTCTGAATCTTGTCTTTGTATATGCATTTGTATGGTTAATGTACATCAGATCCTATATTATTTATGGTTATAGATCTCTATGCTTTGATGGTATTTTGCTTCTTTGACTCTACAGCTGTTCTTTGAAGTAGGACAAGTGAGAAAGGAGCGGTGAAATCTCTATCAAAGGAGAGGGAAAACAAGTAAGGAGACTAGCAAAAGACTGAGGCTGGTACTCTCTGCTTCTCTCTCATCTATCTTCGATAAAGGAAAACACAAGTAACTTTGGTTTGTTTGTTTCTAAGATAGCTACCCGTCTTAGTGGGACTAGCAGCTCTGAATGGACACTAGTTTTCCCGATAACATTATGTTACCTTGAACATATGCATAATTAAATTATGGAAAACATAAATGAATAAACAAGAAAAACTCACATGGACAAAAAATCTGTTAAGAATGAAGCCAAAATCCTTTGATTATCTTCAAAAATATTTTAGAGTATTACAATAGTGTCACTGGATCATCACAAGGGTTTAACCCTTCCTTCTTCGAATTACAAAATACTTATAGAGTGTAATTCAAAAATATCTAGATCTAATAAAATTTATTACAAAATTGAATATTATCCAAAACTGATTTGGATATTACAAAAGCATAACATAAAAATAACTTTTCTGAATTGATTTGAATAATCAACACATAATTCGAGGGTGTTGTTTGATGATTTCTGCTTCAAACTCATTTTTAAGCATTTTACTCCTATATCTTGCTTTTTTCTCCTTCTTTCCCTACAACGAGTTACTGAATTTCTACATTCTGTTTCACTCAAAGAGTTAAAGTAATTTATCCCATCTTTTATCATCTGGGATAGAAATTTTTGTTACTTTTATATATGCCTTATTGACTTCTGTGTTTTCTCAAAGGTTGGCCTAGTAATAAATAAATGTTGAACTTCATGTTGGATAAAAATATCATATTCTAGGCCTTCAAGGAATGGTTTAACACTGATTATCCCTTTGACTTTGGCAAACTTGGTTCTATCTACTGCTATCTCGTGCAATTTGTGATGGTAGTTCCCTAGTGGAATCAATTGGCCACTAGAATCTTGTAGAGATGGAGGTCCTTTCTGGCGTACAAATTTAAACTTTCTATGAAATTTTTTAATTCGTGCTTCTAAGTTTTAACATTTGTTTTCTAACTGTAACATTAAGTTCATTTTTGTCGAAAATATTCTTACTTCTAGGCCTATATCAGTTATATCTTCAATTCCAAATTCCTCCACTTCTTATTTTGTTTTAGAGTTCAACACTTTTGATTATTTTGGTTGCTTTCCTTGACTTGTGATTTAAATATTCTTTGATCTCTGTAATAGCTTCCTTTTACCTATGTACTAACTCTTCCCGTTCAAAAATAATTTCAGTAGATGTCTAGTGTTCAACCATGGTTGAATTGATATCATTCCATATTTTTTCTTTTGCTTCAGATAATATCTGTGCAATCAATGATTCATTTTCATATTTCTCCAGTTGCTTGGTTAATTTGAAGTTTTTATGTACTTCGGCCAAATATAAATTATTAGTTTTTATCTTTTTATCTTGTGTCTTCTCCAATTGAACTCTGAGTTTTTCAATCTCGATATCTTTTAATGATAGGTCTTCCATAGCTTTTGATAGTTTCTCCGCTAGATTCTGACTAGTAGACTCTGTTTTTGCTATGGGAACTGCTGTTGTAGATACTATTGTTGTAGATGTCCCTACACCAGTGTTGATTTGGAGTTCTCTTTCCTTGATCAATTGCTCCATCTCTACCTCCATTTTATGAATTTGTACATTTTGCTTCACAATCAATCGAAGAATATTTTCTTTTTCCTTATCTAGCTAACCTACTTCTTGCGCTTGAGGATGTTTAGCTATTGGTAATCTCAGCTGCTTCCTTAGTGCTTGTATGTCTGCATTTTTTCTTTTAATTTTGCCTTTACATCTTTAGGATTTAATCCTAACTTCAAAACCAGATCCTCTAGCCCCTTAATTTTGGTATCTTTTGCTGGAGAAGACATCTTTTCTAGCTTCAATTGAGAATGAATAATATTCAAAGATGCTTGTAGCTTAGAAGCTTCCATGGCAGAACTTGTCAAGGATGTGTATATCATTTTTCCTGCTTGTTTTTGAAGATAAATTTGATCTATAGGATATATCTGTTTGGTATCAAATGAAAACACAAAGTTTTTGTAATCTTCAACACTCTTAGGCACAATGACCTTTGGTTCCAAAAATGATAATTGGAACTGTCCTCTTTCACTACCTAAGGAAAAAATTATATAGTCTAAGTTGTGGAATATTGTTTCTAGAACTCTGCATATGTAGAAGCTTTTAGTGCCTCATTTTTCTTCTTCATCTCTAAGAATCTTGCAAAAATACTTTGCTACCTTGAAGAAGAATGAGAAGAAAGAGAATCTATAGTGGTTTCTTTGATCTGCCGTAATGAAAATGCAGATTCTTCTAAAAGTATGACTATGGTAGGTTCTTCAAAAGTTTGAAATTTTGAGGACTCTTCTTCAACATTTATGGTTTTTCTCCTCTTGAAAACTTTTAATTCTACCTTCTGTAACTCTGAACCTGCTCGAGATATACTTTCTCTCAGTCTTTTCAATTCTTTTTTTTGTCATCCTTGGAGTTTCCAATGTTGTTTAACTAGAAAATAGCTCCTCAACTTCCTGTAGTGTGTTGTCTTCCCATTTTTATTTGTTTGCATATTAGGTTTGTCAATGTGCACATATGGTTCAGACTTCTACCCAACTCCCATTGACGATATTACTCCTAATGGATCATATGGCCAACTGAAACTCAATCTAAACTTCACCTGACTTTACAAATCATTAAATTCTTTTTCTGTAGCTCTAGTTTTGACTATTAATGGGCCAACATGTGCTTTTAGTTTAAATTGAGCCTTTTGTTTCTTGGACACAAAATGAAAATCATCCATGTCATCATGTGCATGATATACTCTAGTGCAAAAATCCTCATGGGGAGGAACACTAGTAATTTGTAAGGTGGAAAATCGAAACCATAGATCCTAATCTCTGTAAAATTCTTGCATAAATACCAGTCTCCAACTTTAGATTGCTCAGTCAAATGCATAATCCTTTTGATCTTTGTTGAAACTCTGAAAACTACATCACTACTCTACAAACAAATTTCCATATACAAAAATTGATTGACAAAATCACTTATTTTTTTCCTGAAGTTTTCTTCACTAATAAGGTCCAATGAATCACTGACTATGGTTTGCCTTCAACATCCAATTTCTATAAAGGAAACTTGAACCTTTCTGACTGATGACATAAGAATAAGTAAATCAAAACTGACTGATTCTTAAATGACCTTTCAACACTGAACTTTAAAAACCGATCATGGATTGCATCAGAAAGGAATCGACTGTAATTGAACATGATTGCAGGTTTTTTACTAGAATAAAAGATTGATAAAAAATCCAAAATAACTTTATCTACCCACTGATCATTGGGATATCCTAACAGACAAGAAACTAAGGAAATAACCTGCCTAGACATTTCAGGGAACATTGCAGAGGGATAAGGTGGGTTTGTTTTGGGTAATTATGAATTTTCTGGTAAAAAAAACTCAAAGATATGCGCTCTTTCTAAAAAAAAGTTTCTGGTAAATCTCCATTAGAGCATCAATGGAAAAAGGGTGAAGGGAGTCCTGAGGGTTTAACTGGAGGGCTTGACAAATTGACTCAGAGGTTATGTAGAAAATAGTTTCATTATTTTGAGCAATTACAACTCTCTGACTAGGAAGGCATTAGGCTCCACACCAGGTAAAAATTTTTGGAAAGTGGTATGCCCGAGGGAAACAAAACTAAGGTAGTAAGGATTCCTAGAAAGAAAACTCATCACTAAAATCTTCATATTTCTGAAACGCCCAATTGTGACGCTTGTACAAGTCGAATTCATAGTTGGTTTCAACAATTTTGAAATGGGTGTCAAAAAGTGGCAGTTCATCTAAATGAATCACAAGGGGTAACTAAGGATTGTCTACAGACACTTTATATTTTCCTTTATGGCTAGCCATTTGGGAAAAACATTACTGATGATAATTGGATAATTACCTAGGAATAACAATGATTGAAGGCTGCTCTTCACTTGAATTCGCTTGTAGTGTCATGCTAGAATTTATGGTTGTAGGTAGAATAGCGAAAGAATCAAGTTTAGGGGGATAACTACTTTTTTCAAGGCATTTGTAATATAAATTTTCAATGCATCGGAGGTTGTTAATCTTGGTGCACCCAATCAAATCCGTCAAAAGCTGCAAGAAAATTAATTCTTCGATAGACGACTATGAAACAAACTTTATTATAAATAAAATAATTTATCTAAAATGCTGAATACAATAAAAATAAAAGAGCAGCATGTAAACGTGATCACTCATTTTAGGGGCAAAAATAATTTTCTTTTGTTTTGTTTTCTTCCATTTTTTATTTTTCATTTCTTTCTTTTGGTTATTTTTTATATTTTTATATTTATTTTTCTTATTTTTATTTCTTTATTTCTTTTTCTCTATTTGTTTTTTGAAAATGAAAGGAAAATTACAAACTATTACAAGGGTAAAAATAGGTTACAACATCGTCTCCATCTAGGGACTGCTCCCCCCTGCGGGATGCAAAGAACCTGCAGATCCATGTGCCTTCTCCTCAAGCTATGGAGTTTTTATTGTGAAAATAACACTTGCTCTGGAATTTAAAGAAAAACTAGAAATGTACAATGATGATGATTAAAACACTCAATACTGAATATAATGCTTGAGATATTTCCCATTGATTGGCAATGAGAAATACTGTCCTTCTAGATTGTGTAGGATGAATGTATTATTTCCTTTGACTTCTGCAATGCTAAAAGGTCCTAACCATAAGTTATCAAACTTCCCATGTTTGCCTCTTTCTTCTCTTCTTGCATCCCATATGAGAACTAAATCTCCTTGTCTGAAATCTCTTTCCCTGGATTTTTTGTCAAACAAACTCTTCATCTTGTCTTGATATTGTCGAAGTTTATGCTGAACTTCATCTCTATCCTAATTTAGCTCAATGATTTGATTGATCCTTCTTGAAAAATCATCTGCTTCTTCATATGACTCCTGCAAAAACTTCATGATTGGAAATGCTAATTGTGTAGGGAAGATAACTTCTATTCCATAAACAAGTTGAAAATGAGATTTACCAGTAGATATTTTAGGTGAAACCCTGTTTTCCCATACTGCATATTTGAGATGACTGTCCCAACTCCTTTTATGATTTGATAACACTTTCTTGATGACTTTAATCAAACTTTTATTTGATGATTCTGCCAGCCCATTACCTTGTGGATAATAAGGTGTAGAATGATGCAAATTAATATGATATTTTTGACAGAATCCTATTATCTATACACTATTCAAAGACTGAGCATTGTCAGTAATTATTTTTCTCTGACAACCAAATCTAGAGAAAATGTTTTCTTCAATGGATTTTATCACCACTCCGTTAGTTGCATTCTTAACATGAATTAATTCTACCCACTTTGTGAAATAATCAGTGGCTATTAATATCCATCTATGTTGATTACTAGAAGCTGGAACTATTTCACCAATGAAATCCAATCCCCACTGCAAGAAAGCAGCTTCCACTAAAACTGGTACGAGGGGAAATTCTGCTAACCTTTGCTTTCCTACAAATATCTGACAAGGGATACAAGTCCTCACCTTTTCTCCAACCTGTGCAAAAAATTTTGGCCAATAAAAACCTACTCTCAATATTTTATATGTACTTTCCTTCCAAGCATAATGTCCTCCACAAACTCCTTCATGAAACTGATGAATTACTCCACCAGTTTCACTCTTAGTCAAACATAGTAAGAGGATATTTAAGGGATCCTTCCAGTACATATTTTCATTTACTATGCAATACTTCATGAACTTGAGTTTGAGGGATCTACATTGATTCTTTGTGAAGTCAAGAGGGTACTCAAAGTCATGTAGAAAATTCACTTTATCTTTGTACCAATCTGATAGTAAAAACTTTTCATCAATGTGTAAAGGAAGAGGAATAGGAAATACATTGGAAGAAGGTAGGCTTGTGGATTATTCTCACTTGAAATCTGATAAAGTTCTTGTGGATTCTTCTCACCTGAAATCTACATTATAGTATTAATACCAAGTATTTTGCAATTTGATTCTGCCAGCAACTTAGCTAAACCTTGTCCTTTCACCAATTTTGTAGGTTTGATATCTAAATTAAACTCAAGTATCTTAACAATCCATCTCCCCTTCTTTTGATCTATATCAGGTTGAGTCAATACTATCTTTATACATTGTTAGGCACATAATAAATTATAGGAAAATGTAAAACATAAATCTTAAATGCTTTCAAAGCTTGTACCAAGGCATAAGCTTGTTTTTCTATGATATCATATTTTAGTTCAACATCTCTCCAAACCTTACTAAAGAAAGAAATTCGTTGCTCGTGTTGATTATCATTTATCTATAATAAAACAACTGCTAAAGTAGTATCTGAGGCAAAGGAGAAAATACTAAAATTTTTAGAATAATCTTGGCTGGCTAGCACTAGGGCTTCTGAAATTTCCTTTTTGATATGTGAGAAAGAGTATATAGCTTGGACATCCCATTTAATTTCTTTATCTTTCTTGAGCATATCAATAATATTTTTAATAATTTCAGCATAATTAGGAACTTTCTTAGGATCAATTATGACTTCTTATTTTGAAATTATGTCCCCAACAACCTTCCTTCCCTCATTACAAAAAGTGACTTTTTAGGATTAAGAGAAACCCAAATTTTCTACATCTTTTAAAAACTTTTCTCAAGTGTTTAATGTCTTTAGCATCAGAATCAGAAAAACAATGTCAAATCGTCAAGGTAAATGACTATGAATTTATTTACTGTACCAACAAATTCCAGATCCATTACCCTTTGAAATGTTGCTCCATCATTGATTAGACCAAATGACATCTTGGCATACATGAAAATACCCCACAAAGTTGTGAATGTTGTCTTTTCTCTGTCTTCTTGACTAACCAAAATCTGGTTGTATCGAGACAAGCCATCTAACATTGAAATCTTGTTAGAACCTGATACTCTTTGAAGTAATTGATCCATTTTTGGTAATGGATAATTATCTTTCAGGGATAATTTGTTCAAGTTCCTAAAATCGACACACAATCTTATTTCTCCATTTTTCTTCCTAACAGGTACCATGTTAGCTATCCATTCAAAATATCTTAAGGGAACAATTATTTTAGCATCCAACAATTTTCTTACTTCTTTCTCAATAATAGGAAGTAAGATTGGGTTAATTCTTCTTAATTTTTGTTGAAATGGCTTAGCTCATGGTTTAAGAGGAATTTTGTGCTCAATAATAACTGTGTCATATGTTTTCAATTCTTCATATGATCATGCATATACATCTCTATATTGCTTAAAAAACTTAACATATTTTTCTTTTATGCCTTGATGCAAAGAGGCTGATATTTTGACATTTTTGATTTTTTTTGTAGTACCAATATTATAGTCCTGTACATCTTCCTGTTGTGAAATTAGCAAATGAAGCTTTTGATACATCATTCTGACCAGTTTTTTTCCAAGGGGAACTAATCCCTTTGGATTATAATTATTTGATAACTGAATGATATTATGGTCAACAATTTTCTAGTTTAATTTCAAATCGGAGTCACCATCCTTTGATTTCATTTCATCGCCATTTTCTTCTTCAACATGTAAACTAGAAAATTCATTGATTGCCTATAATAAATTCTTCAACTCTTCATCATCTTCAAAAAATTGCCAGTGTCTTAAATTATCTGGGATGGAAGGTCTGTACTTTACTTCAATATGGTAATGTAATTAGAAAGGATTAGGTATTTTAAAAGAACTTGCAGAAACTGCCAAAGAATCTACATGGATATTATCTTCTCTTGGAATTGATGAGATATTGAAACCCTGAAAATAGTTTTCCACACAGTCCCATACTTCATTCCTATAAGATCTAAGTCTAGGATGCTTTGTTTGACAAATATTCCTTATTTGTTTTACAATTAATTCTGAATCACCATATACTGTCAGGTTTTGTACTTTCAAGCTTTTAGCTAATTCCAATCTTAAAATTAAGGCTTCATATTCTGCCACATTATTTGTGACTTCAAAATCTAATTTTAAGGATTGGGTTATGTTTTTATTTTCAGGATAAATGAGTACAATTCCTGTGCCAACTCCATCCTTAGAAAATTCCCCATCAAAATACATTTTCCAAATATCATTATCTGAAAATTGAGGTATATTGACAATATCTTCAATTATGGTTTGAGGATTAGAGAGATCACTTGCAGCCAAAGTAAAGCATCCAAAATATTGATCAATAGCATATATAAGATTATTTATTGTTGGATTATATTTACATGAAGTATTAATGAATCTTACTTCTTTGTACAACCTTAAATTCCCACCTCCATAAAATGAGATTGTAGCATAGGACATGTCCATCTGCAAGCTTCCTCCAAGCTTAGCACAACAATATCTTGACAACAACATGCCAAATTTTGGGGGAATGTTTGTAACAACTATATCCAACACTATACTTTTCACATGGATTTGAGCAAGTGTAACAACCAAATTTGATTAATACCAAGAAAGATACTTTATTTGAATCAAAAGTGTATAGAATCATGATATGTTCTGGTAATTTGCAACTGAAGTTGGTCCATGATAACTTTAGGCATCAAATTATGGGAAGCCCATAATCTAACATAAAATTGTACAAAAGGAAATCATGAACTTTCAATGTAACATAGAAAGGTGGCACACTTTCATTAATCATATTTGAACTAGGTCCAAAAACAACTGAAGGTTTCTCATCCTGTAGGCTAATGACATCCCCTTCAACATCTACACTTGAAGATTGTATCCATTTGGAGACTTGTTGTTTATAACTTGGATTTATGGAAAGTTTAGATAAGGGAATATGAATTTTAACCATTTCTAATTCTTTTTCAACATTAAAAGTAGTTGGAACAAGTTTTTCAGTAGTGAAATATTCTTGTAACTAATTTGGTGTTTGGATAGATGGCATTTCAACAAATTTCAGTTGAGGTTCGTTAAATGTAACCTTTTTTATAGGTATACCATGACCTGTCTAGGTCTTAGGACAATAATAAGAAATAAAATAAAACTTGATATTTGGAAACTTGGGATGACTCTTGATTTTGAGCTAGAGGCTGGTCCTGACTGATTAGGACAATAGCATTTTGAGATGATGGATCTTCAAAATAATTAATATAATTTAGAACAACAGGAACAACTTCTTCAGGGTCTCAGTCATCAATCATTAATGGAGGTTGAATTTGTTGATCAATATTTGGTCTTTGAAAAATTGGAGGTTGGAAAGGTCTTTTATATTGGATTGAAGGTCTATCTGCAACCTGTTGGGTTACTCTAGGCCAAGTTTCCGTTCTTGAACTTATATTAGACAAATTTCTTAATAAAGGTATTATTTCATCAAGTTTATGTTTTTCATCTTTGGTTTTTGATGATGAAGTAATTTCCTCTCTGGCTTTCATTTTGCTTTCAACCTTTTTTTTCCTTTGCTTTCATTTTACTAGAGGCTGACCTGTTTGCTTCCACTTCAACTACATTAGTTTTCATATCTGCTAAAGTTTCAGATTTTCTCTATCTAATCATTACAATAAAATCATCATCAAATGCTTTAGAAAATCTAACTTTAGCTGCAGTAACTGGGGGTTTACAATCTGGAGGCATCTTGTTATAAGTCTTATTGAATCTCTTGATAAAGTCTGCAACAGGTTCATGATGGTTTCTTCTCAAATCTTCAAATTCTGTTAAATATTAAACACAATCCTTTTTAATTCCCCATTGATTCTTGAAGATGCTGGTTAATTCAGCCCATGAGTTTATATAATTTGGTTGAAGTTGTCTAAACCATATTCTAACATTTCGCTCTAACGATTGAAAAAAAAGTCTAGTTTAAACATCCTCATGTTCAATGTTCATATTATCTTCAAAGCTAAGAAACATAGCCAAGTGGTCTTCTGCAGATGGCCCAATTTCTTCATTGAATCTGGGCAAATGTATCAAATACCCTTGAGGAAAATCATGAAGTTGGGATGTTGGTGGAAGTACTAATGATGCATATCGAGTTGTTACAATTGGCCTAAATCCAACCATTTGGTGCTATAATGGAATTTTATGTTTTGAAGAGACAACTTTGCTTGAAGATGGCTGGGATGGAGGTTTAGGTTTCTTGAAAAATTGAGGATGGACAACTAATTTCTGAACTTCAGGTATGATTTTCTCTTGATCTTCAAAGGCTAGAGGATTGGTATAAATGCTAATTTCCTCTTCAGGCTTGACAAAAATTGAAGGATGAGTATGTATGAGAGAAGAAATTAAATCAACTGGTTTCAATTCAGGAAATTGAAGCTTAGGATCTGCTTCAGTATCAGATGGTTTTGAATGGGAAACAAGAAACTCAAAGGTCTCAAGATGATGAACTAGTAATGTTGATTGAAGATATACTCCTTTAGAAAGGAGTTCTAAAACTTTAGGTGGCAGATCTAATAATTCAACAGGTACTGAATTGATTGAAAAGGCTCAATTTGTGAGGGTATCTCTTGTGGCAGATTCTAATCCCCGTCTAATAGATGCAATTCTCACAAGTCTCTTTGGATATGATAAATGAGAGATGACCTTTGGATCTGAATGAGATCAGGTATCCCTGCATGAAGCCAGATTTAACCAGTGAAATCACTAGGTGAAATATTTTAGCATGTTGACCTCTTATTCATCATTAAGAAGCAAGTTTGATCATTGTCCTAGGAAAAAAATTCAAACTTTTTTCCCTGGTAACGTCGCCAATCTGATGTTGTACCTTTGTGAACAGTTCTAGGCTAGGGAACTGTGCCAAAACATCTAAGTAAGGGTTTAATTGAATAGGATGACCAATGTATTAAACCTTTAACACTTGTAAAATATAAATATTTATGATAATCTCAAAGGGCTATTTTTCATTTATAGCAGAATAAATATTTAAGTTGAGTTTGGAAGTAGAAATTAAGAAAATATGTGATAATCAAACATTCATATTGAATATTTAATTAATCAAATACAACTGATGCATGCAGAAAAATTCTACAACCAAACAATATGTGTTCAAGAGATGATAGAACAAAACAATTAAAAGATATAAAGGAACTAACTTAAACAAAATGTTTAGTTAATTAATCTCTTTAATGATTATAACTTTGCAGTGGACTGTCACAGAGATTGTTACTCAATCTAGCCTTACCCTAACTCCTATGTTTCCTTGAACATATGCCAAATTAAATGATGGAAAACTTAAATGAATAAATAGGAAAATCTCACATGGACACCAAAATCTGCTAACAATGAAGCCATAATCCTTTGATTATATTAAGAAATATTTCAAAGTATTATAATAGTGTCATTGGATTATCACAAGAGTTCAACCCTTCCTTCTTCGAATTAGAAAATACTTATAGAGTGTAATTCAAAAATATCTATATCTAATAAAATTTATTACAAAATGAAATATTATCCAAAACTGATTTGGATATTACAAAAATAGAACATAAAAATAGTTTTTCTGAACTGATTTGAATAATCAACACACAATTCGAAGGTGTTGTTTGATGATTGCTGCTTCAAACTAAATTTTCTGCTTTCTTCTCATGTTATCCTACTTTTTGCTCCTTCTTTCCCTACAATTGGTTACTGAATTTATGAATTCTATGTCACTCAATGAGTTCAAGTAATTTATTTGATCTTTTATCCTATGGGATAGAAAATTTTGTCTCTTTTCTATATGCCTCATTGAATTCTGTGTATTTCCCAAAGGTTGGCCTAGTAATTAAAAAATGCCGAACTTCATGTTGGATACAAAGATCATATTCTAGGCCTTCAAGGAATTCTTTACCACTCCTGACGGGCCTTGACGGATGTTTCCCCGCATTCGACCAGCATGAACCCTTGGAACTGGAAGGATTATCCCTTTGAATTTGGAAAAATTGGTTCTATCTGTTGCTATCTCGTGCAATCTGTGTTGGTAATTCTCTAGTGGAATCAATTAGCCACTAGAATCTTGTAAAGATGGAAGTCCTTTCTAGTGTAAAAAATTAAAGTTTCTATGAATTTTTTTTAACCTGTTCTTCTACGTTTTGACATTTGTTTTCTAACTTAACATTAAGTTCCTTTTTAGCAAAACTCTTCGTACTTCTAGGAATGTATCAGTCTTGTCTTCAGTTCCAAATTTCTCCAGGTCTTCTTTTATTTTAGAGTTCAACACTTTGATTATTTTGGTTTCTACCCCTGGCTTGTGATCTAAATCTTCTTTGATCTCTGTAATAAATGCCTTTGACATCTGCATTAACTCTTCTTGTTAAAAAATGATTTCAATAGATGTCCAAAATTTAGTCATGGTTGAATACATATCAATCCACATATATATATATATATTATTATTATTTTTTTCGTTTGCTTAAGATAATGTTTGTGCAATCAATGATTCATTTTCATATTTCTCTAGTTGCTTGGTTAATCTAAAGTTTTTCTGTACTTCGTCTATATATGCATTATTAGCTTTTATCTTATTATCTTGGGTCTTCTCCAATTGAATTATGAGTTTATCAATCTCCATATATTTTAATGATGGGTCTTCCATTTATTTTGATAGTTTCTCTACTGAATTCTAACTAGTAGACTCTGTTTCTGCTATGGACACTACTGCCATAGATACTACTGCAGTAGATGTCCCTACTCTAGTGCTGATTTGGAGTTCTCTTTCCTTTATCAATTTCTCCATCTATGCCTCCATTTTCTGAATTTGTACATTTTTATCCATAATAATTCCAAGCATATTTTATTTTTCCTTCTCCAGCTGACCTACTTCTTGTGCTTGAGGATGTTCAGTTGTTGGTAATCTCAGCTGCTTCCTTATTGCTTGTATGTCTATAATTCTGCTTTTAATTATTTCCTTAGTTTCCTCTACAACTTTAAGGTTCAATCTTAACTTAAAACCGAATCCTCCAACCCCTTAATTTTGGTGTCCTTTGCTAGAGAAGACATAGTTTCTAGCTTCAATTGAGAATGAATATTAGTTAGAGATGCTTGTAGGTTAGAAGTTGCCATGGCAGAACTTGTTAAGGATGTGTATATCATTTCTCCTACTTTCTTGTGAAGATCAATTTGATCTATGGGATGTATCTATTTGGTATCAAATGAAAACACAAAGGTTTTGTAATATTCAAAACTCTTAGGGACATGGAACTTTGGTTCCAAAAATTCTAATTCGAACTATCTTCTTTCACTATCTAAAGCAAAAAGTAATATAGTCTGAGTTGTGGAAGACTGTTTCCAGAAATCTACATATGTATAAGTTTTTAGTGCCTTGGTTTTATTCTTCATCTCTAATAATCTTGAAAAAGTGCTCTACTTCCTTGAAGAAGAAGGAGAAGAAGGATAATTATAGTGGTTTATTCAATATGTTGTAATGAAAATGAAAATTCTCCTAAAAGTATGATTGTGGTAGGTTCTTAAGAAGTTTTCACTTCTGAGGACTCTTCTTCAACATTATGGTTTTTCTCCTCTTGAACACTTTGAATGCTGCCTTTTGTAACTTTGAAACTACTAGAGATAGACTTCCTCTCGGTCTTTTCAATTCTTTCTTCTTTCACCCTTGGATTTTCCGATGCTGTTTGACTGGAAACTAGCTCCTCAACTTCCTGCAATGTGTTCTCTTCCCATTCTTATTTTTTGGCATATTGTTCAATCTCAGGTTTCGCAGTGTGCACATATGGTGTCGAATTATACGCAACTCTCATTGATCATATTACTCATAATGGATCATATGACCAACTGAAACTCAATCTAAACTTCATCTGACTTAACAAATTGTTGACTTCTTTTTCTGCAGCTCTGGTGTTGACTATGAATGGGCCAACCCATGCTTTTAGTTTAAATTGAGCCTTTTGTTTCCTGTAAACAAAATGAAAATCATCCATGTTCATCATCTACCTGATATACTCTAGTGAAAAAATCCTCATGGGGAGGAACACTGGTAATTTGTAAGGTGGAAGCTCGCAATGATATATCCCAATCTTTATAAAATTCTGGTATAAATACGAGTCTCAAACTTTAGACTCCTTACTCAAATGCATAATCCTTTAGATCTCTATTGAAACTTCGGGAACTACATCACTAATTAACAAACATATTACGATATACAAAAATTGATTGAAAAAATAATTGAAATATTTTTTTTTCAGAAGTTTTCCTCATTAATGAGGTCTGATGAATCACCGATTGTTGTTTGCCTTCAACATCCAATTTATCTAAAGGAAATTTGAACCTTTTTTACTGATTATATAAGAATAAGTAAATCAAAATTGACTGGTGCCTGAATGACCCTTCAACACTAAACTTTAAAAACTCATCATGAATTGCATCATACATAAACTAGCTGTAATTGAACATGATTGAAGCTTTTTTACGAGAAGAAAAGACTGATAAAAACCCAAAAATAAATTCATCTACTCAATGATCATTGGGATATCCTAACATACAATAAACTAAGGAAATAACCTGCCTAGACATCTCAGGGAACATTCCAGAGGGATAAGGTGGGTTTGTTCTGGGTAATTCTGAATATTTTTGTTAAAAAGACTCAAAGATATGCGCTCTTTCTGAAAAAAAGTTTATGGTAAATCTCCATTAGAGCATCAACGGAAAAAGGGGTAAGGTAGTCCTGAGGGTTTAATTGGAGGGCCTGACAAATTGACTCAGAGGTTATGTAGAAAATAGTTTCATTATTCTAAGCAATTACAACTCTCTGACTAGGAAGGTATCGGGCTCCACACTAGGTAACACATTCTGGAAAGTGGTATGCCTGAGGGAAACAAAACTAAGGTAGTAAGGATTACCGGAAAGAAAACTCATCACTGGGCATCTTCATATTTCTAAGACGCCCAATTGTGAAGCTCGTACAAGTCGAATTCACAATTGGTTTCAACAATTTTGAAATGGGTGTCAATAAGTGGTAGTTCATCTAAATGAATCGCAGGGGGTAACAAAGTATTGTCTACAGACTCTTTAGATATTCCTTTATTGCTAGTAATTTTGGAAAAATAAAATTATTGAGGATAATCAGATATATATGGTAATAACAATGATTGAAGGTTGCTCTTCGATTGAATTCATTTGCAGTGTCATGCTAGAAGTTTTGGTTGCAGGCAGACTGGTGAAAGAATCAAGTTTGGTGTCCTAACAACTTTTATCAAGGCATTTGTTATGACTTTTAGTTGGGATAACAATTATTGGCACAAAAGTTTTAATGATTTTGAATGTTGGTGGGAGATTAAATGATTTAATGGTCGCTTGCTAAATTTAGCGGGAGGAATGGTCATTGATAACCATAGCAGAAAGTTGGAGGAAGGAAAAAATGGCGGGAGTAGTGGTAGAAGGTGATGAGTGGTTTATGGGGGGGAGGTGCTAGTGTTTTTTGGTTTCTAGTGGAGGGGTACCGCAATGCTCAAAAGTTTTCCACATAGAGAAAGCGAAGTGTAGTGAAATCACTTTGCAGACCCCCCCCGCCATTAACTTTCGAGAATGCGGGGGTCTAACAATGCATCAGAGGCTGTTGATCTCGGTGCAACCAATCATATCTGTGAAAAGATGCAAGAAAATTAATTCTTCGGCGGGTGACTATCAAGCAAAGTTTATTATA
Organism: Pinus tabuliformis; assembly: GCA_031772625.1. Classification (NCBI taxonomy): domain Eukaryota; kingdom Viridiplantae; phylum Streptophyta; class Pinopsida; order Pinales; family Pinaceae; genus Pinus; species Pinus tabuliformis. Next base: position 136,185,161 of record CM062809.1, on the reverse strand, counting down.
AATAAAATAATTTATTTAAAATGTTGAATACAATAAAAATCAAAGAACGAAATTTAAATGTGTTCACTCATTTTAGGGGCAATTTTTTTTTCTGTTGTTTTGTTTTCTTCCCTTTTTTATTTTTCATTTATTTCTTTTGATTTTTTTTTTCTTATTTTTTATTTTTGAAAATGAAAGGAAAATTACAAACTATTACAAGGGTAAAAATAAGTTACAATAGTGACCACCTATTCTATGTATATGTCATAAAACAAGAAGGTGAGTTTTTAAGCATTTATTTGCAATTTTTGTCTGAGAATATGTTTTTGTATGGTATGATGAACTCATATTAAATAATTTTATAGTTTTCTCTGAAAACTCTTTCCAAAAGTTTCCCTTAAAATCTGTACCTCTATCGTTGACAATTACCTTTAGAAAACCATGCAATTTATAGATGTTATTTGAAAACATCGGTAATCTATTTTGTCGAATATGTCTTTCTTACTGCCATAAAATTTGCATATTTAGTTAATCTATCAGCCATGACAAAAATTTATCCTTTCTATCAAACATGGGTAATCCTTTGATGAATCCCATCGAGATCTCTTCCCATTTTTGGTTGGGAATTTAAGGGGTGAAGTATCCTCTACGTCATAATATTTTCATTTTTATTTCTTTGACATGTATTACGTTTAACAACAAAGTTTTGAATATATTTAATCATCCCCTTCTAAAATGATTGTCATGCATTATAGTAGGTTTTAAAATATCCTACATATCTTGCTGTCGGGGAACAATGTGACCTGTTTAAAACTTTCCTTTTAAACTTTGACAATAGATCTAGATAGATTTTTTTCTTGTATCATACAATTTAATTTCTCGATTTAAATTTTAGGTTTTGGTCCAAATTGTTGACTATGGACAAGATTTAGGATCTTTGGCATATTCAACTCATATTTAATCTAACCAATCAGGAAGCACCAATGTTGTCATATATGTTGTTATTCATCATCTCTTGATGATAGTGCATCAACAACTACATTGTCCTTCCCCTTTTTGTGTAATATTTCCATAACGAAGGTGAAAATATTTTCCATCCATTTTTGTTTTTTGGTGGACAATGTATTTTGTTGTAATAGGTATTAAAGATTGTTGTGATTTGTATGTATCAAGAACTTACTTCCTAAGAGGTATTATCACCACTTGACTAACACATGCATAATGGTGAATATATCTTTTGTTGGAAATAATATTGAGAGGGGGGGTGAATCAGTATTATCAGATCGATAATTTAATTTTCAAAAACTGATTTGTATATGCTACTTCAGCTAAGTGAACTAGCATGTATACACAACTGTACTTAAGGAAACCAACGTATATGCAGAGATCTTTTGATTTACCCAAATTATCATGCATTGAACTTTATCCAGTATATCAGGAATTCATTAGACACTGCAGTAAAAGCAGAATAAAGCATAACAGATAAGAAACACACATGAACACCAAGATATAAAGTGGAAACCCAATGTGGGTGAAAACCACCTTTTGTTGTCATCTCTGTCTTCTTTTAATAATAAGAAAATCTGTTTACAATTTTTGTACTCGTGCAGACTTATACCTGTATGCAGGCGTCTACCTGCAGAAGGCTACAACCCTCTCTCATTCTCCAGCTTCTACTGGAAGGGAGCTACAACCCCCTTGCTCTTGTACTAGCCGATATGTTTACTAGTTCGTAGCTGCCGACCTACAAAACCCTACGACCTTATTTCTTCTTCCATGGACAACGTTTCGTAAATTTTCAGACTAGATCCATCAACAACATCATAAGTGTAATTCAACCATCAAATTTATCTGCATCAACCAATCACCTTTTGAACCAACCACAACTGAATCAATCATCACTTGGAAAATCCATGAATCTGATCATTCAAAGTACTATCACTACACTACAGTAACCAGAACCCAAACTAGAACCCAGAACTCTGCAACAGCAAACAACAACAACTAAAACATATTTTATAAGGTATACACCACTTTCATATGTCGAACCTGCGTGTATATGCACTTTTCTCAAAGCCAACCACCATAAACATCTGCAAATATTAATTCATAATTTTGCAACTATTCCAGACTTCAGTTATACCCAAATCATATCATTTACATAATAATATATGTGTTGGTATTCAGATCTAGAATAATCGTGAACAAAAACACATAATGATAGTTCGTTTTACACCTTAAGATCCCGATCCATCATTAGATCTGCTTCCTCATCATCCGCTAAGGTTCATTCTTGGATCAGATCCAACAATGCACCATAACCCAATATCCTGCATACTAGATCTCACACTTCATCATATATTCGATACTTGCACACCTTGGCCTAATGATCTTCTTCTCCTTTTATAGTTTTAGGCCTTTCTCAATACCATGGACCAAAACCACTTAGGACCAATACGTTGGACCAAATACCTAGGGTCAATACCTCAAACTAGATACCTTGGACCAATACCATGTATCAAAATACTATGGACCAAATACTTCGGACCAAAAACTTAGTTTTCCAAGGTATACGCGCTTTTCATTTTGTGAAAGTGCATGTGTACATATACGCAACTTGTATATAGTGAACTTGCGTGTATACGTGTCTTGGTCAATGGTGAACCTACGTATATCTCTCTTTCTTCATTCTGTGAAGACTAATTTGTAATTATTTTCTATTTACCTTCTATACTATGATCTTTCATCTACATTCTATCACATCTGATATAACTTATGTAGATTCATCTAGTTACCATATACAAGTGAGTTGTTATGTTACAAGTGGGTTGCCATCAAGTACAACACACACATTATAATGCCAGCAATCTCCCCCTCTAGACTTGATGGCAACAACAATACCAAGTCACTCTCCCCCTTTGACATCAAGGGCAAAGGGCTGACCAAGATGACTTTCAATAGCTGAATATTGATCATGCTCCCCCTAGGCACATGTTGAATTCTCTGATTGAACTCCCACTTTGTTCATGCTGAGATGTACTATATAATCCTTGCTCCCCTTGAGCACATGTAGAGTCTGCAAATATTTTCAAGCAAAAATGACATGACTTCTATAACTCAACTGAGTGAGTTTGACCTCCCTATCACCAAAGACTCATACATACATCCATTCTCCCAACCAAGTGGGGATATACCAATTATTTATACATGACTGAAATGTAGAAATTATTACATCATCCTTCCCATGCATAGTGGGGTACAAATTACATCATATTACCAAAAGGGACTCATCAAAAGACTACAAGAGATAGAGACAAATTATTACATCATGGGTCTTGATATGAACTTTAAATTGAATGATATACATGACAGAGACCAAAAGTCTAAACAAGACCATGATAGTCATCATCAAATATCATATATCATGTATGATCTGCTCCATAAGCATCTGTGAACAACATCCAAACCATCAACCTGTATATGTCCATAAAAAGGAATTACCTGAATCAAAACAACTATGCAGATCTGTGCCAATATCTTCTAAGATAATGGCAACAATGCATTATTAGAAGCATATGCTCCCCCTGAACCTGTGCCAGATGTTCATTGTCAGATCTGATCATTGCATATATCAGAAGAATTGTCAAGGCATCATCATTAGTCAGATATAAATCAAGTTATCATAAACTTATGAGAACCAACATATTTCCACATGTCATTAGCAGATTGTAACCATAATCAAATAGAGCAGATAATTTACTGAACCATATTAGACCCCTTTCTCCTGAGTTTGACCCACTTCTTTTCCTCAAACCAACATATACGTGACTATGCCCACATAAACCAGCATATGTACATGACTATACTTGATGAAACTCGCGTATAACAACCTTTCTAAAAAAAATGGATTTTAACAGGGATGATGCAGCAACTACTCCCAAATTCTATCTCAAATATTCAAATGTCTCTCTGGACAATGGTTTAGTGAATATATCAGCAACTTGTTCTTTGGAGGGAACATACTCCAATTTGATCTTTTGTTCAAGTACTTGTTCACGTAGAAAATGATATTTGATGGGTATGTGCTTGGTCTTGGAGTGCATGATTGGATTCTTTAAAATATCGATGGCACTTTTATTATCACATAGAATGGATATGGGTAGAGTACATGTGATCTGAAAGTATTGCAATGTTTTCATCATCCAGAGTAGTTGTGTGCAGCAAGATGCAGTAGCCACATATTTAGCTTCAGCTGTAGATAATGCAATTGAACTTTGTTTCTTGCTAAACTAAGACACTAACATGGAACCCATACAGAATGAACCACCACTTGTGTTTTTTTAATCATCAACACTTCCTGCCCAATCTGCATCTGTATATGCATGAAGAGTAAGATTTGTATCTCTAGGATACCATAAACCAAAGTTCTGTGTTCCTTGAAGATATTTGAAAATCCTTTTGACCGCCTGAAGGTGTGATTCCTTTGGATTTGCTTGAAATCTTCCAACTATTCCTATTGCATGCATGATGTCAGGTTAGGTACCTGTTAGATAAAGCAAACTGCTAATCATGGATCTGTAAGTTGGTTGATGTACTGCTGCTGATTCATCATTTGAGCTGAGACTACATCCTGTTACCATTGGGGTACATAATGGTTTAGAATCTTCCATGCTGTACTTTTTCAAGATTTATTTGAGATATTTGGCTTGTGAAATAAAAATACCATGTTTATTTTGTTGGACTTGTAGACCAAGAAAATAGGTAAGCTCACCAAGAAAGGACATTTCAAATTCTTGCTGCATTACTGAAGCAAAATTCTGACTCATGGATTCTTCATTGCTACCAAAAATGATATCATCAACATAGATAACAATTATTAGCAATTTATCAGTGTCAATATTTGTATATAAATTTCTATTTGCTGACCCCTTGGAAAAACCCTGTCGGTGGAGATATTTGTCTAGGCCGTAATACCAGGCCCCTAGAGCTTGTTTTAGACCATAGAGAGCCTTTCTGAGTCTGCATACAAGTTTTGCATCATTTCCAAGAATGAATCCTTGTGGTTGTTTAATGTAGACTTCTTCTTCTATGTCTCCATTAAGGAAGGAAGATTTTACATCCATTTGTTATACTTTGAAATTATGAAAACTAGAAAGAGAAAGAAACATCCTTATGGCTTCAAGTCTAGCAAAAGGTGCAAAAGTTTCTTCAAACTCTATACCTTCTTTTTGAGCATATCCTTTACAAACAAATCTGGCCTTGTTTCTAATAACTTCATTTTCATTCAGCTTGTTTTTGAATATCCATTTAGTTCCTATGATATTCTTATCATGAGGTCTAGGAACTAATCCCCAAGTATTATTCTTTTCAATTTGCTCAAGTTCTTCATTCATGGCCTTAACCCAACATTCATATTTGCATGCTTCATTTACATTTTGAGGTTCGGTGGAAGATAATAATGCTAGATAGCTTGAAGCTTCTGCAATAGTTCTTCTTGTCTGCACTCCCGCCTCTTTCTCCCCTAAAATTTGAGTTTCTGGATGATTTTTTTGAACATACCTGGACGGAGTCTTTTCTTCTACCATCATTTCTTCTTCTAGTGCTTCATTGGTTTCTTCTTCAGAGTTAGTGTGATTTGATGTGGGAAGATAATCCTCATCTTCTTTATTGTCATAATCTTCGAGTTTTATCTGTTTTGGATTTTTGCATGCTTAATCAACCACAACATCAATACTTTCAATAATTTTCCCAAGTCTTTTATTATAACATTTATATCCTTTACTTTGGGAAGAGTAATGAAGGAGAATATCTTCATTTGCTCTGGGTTCAAACTTACCAAGTTTTTCATCAGTCCTTTTGATGTAACATTTGCTTCCAAAAAATTTGAAGTATTTTACAGTAGGAGTCTTACCATACCAAAGTTCATGTGGAGTTTGAGTGCTATTTACCCGAACATTTGCTTGGTTGAGAATAGTGATGGTGGCGAATGCAGCTTCACCCCAGAAGGTTACAGGAGTTCCAAATTCATCTAGCATAGCTCGAGCCATTTGTTGGATAGTTTTGTTCATTCTTTCTACCACTCCATTTTGCCGAGGAGTCCTTGCGGTGGAGAACTTCCTTTTTATTCCATGTTGTTCACAAAAGTCAAAGAACTCATTCGAGGTAAATTCCCCTCCTCAATAAGATCTGAGGCATTTGATTTTGCGATCTGATTCAATTTCAACCAAAGCTTTGAAAGCTTTGAATTTTTTAAATGCTTCATCTTTATGCTTTAGAAGACCAATCCAACACATTATGGAAAAATCATCAATGAACAATATAAATTATTCTTCTCCACGGGGTGACTTTTTCCTTGATGGTCCACATAAATCAGTATGAACAAGTTCAAGAGGCTTACTAGCTAACCCTTCCTTTTCAATGAAGTGAGATCTGGTTTGCTTACCGAATTGACATGATTTGCATTTTGTATTTTCAGGAATGCTGATATCAGGAAGATCACAAACAACCTGGAATCTGCATGCTTTTCTTATTTGAGAAAATCTTAGGTGCCCCAATCCTCTGTGCCATAGCCCGTGTTCATCATTTTTGCTTAGATAGCACTGTTGTTGTCCTCCCTTGAGTATGTGTAAGTTTTTTGGAGTTCTTGTACCTTTGATCATGGTTTCTCCTGTATCAAGCTCACAAACAACACATCCGTTTGATCGAAATACCACTTCATTTCCTTGATCACACATTTGACTGACACTTAATAGGTTATGCTTTAGACCATCAACATACATAACATTGCCAGCTTTAACCTTTTCTTTTAAGAAAATAGAGCCTTTACTTTTTATGACAGCAAGAGTGTGTTTCCAAATGAGACATTCTTTTCCTTTTCTAAGGCATTATATGAGTGAAGTTTTTCTTTGTCACCTGTCACGTGTTTTGAGCATCCACTGTTGATGTACCACTGATTTTCTTATACTTTTGCATACAAGGCTATACCACATTTTTATGTTTGCGGTTCTTTCTTTCTCCATATTTTGGGTTTTAATGGAGTTTTCTCTTCTTGAGATATTTGCCGAAATTTACTCCTGCATTCAGATTCTTCATGGCCGAAGTTGTTACAGATTGAACATTCTATTTCATTTTCAAGAAGAGAAAAGTTATTGTATGAAATTTTCTTGATCCCTGTCACATTCCTTTGATTTCATGCTTCTCTAGTCATGATGGTCTTGTAAGCAACACATTGAGCAGCTTTGTGTCAAAAGTTATGACATGAAAAACATTGACCATTAAAGAAGTTCCTGCGATTATTGAATCTACTGACCTGGTGATTGTAGTTTATATTAATATTCATCTTTGAAGAAAATTGAGTATGATTTACCTGAGGTTGGTTGTGGCTTCTATTCATCCTTGAAGTAAATTGAGCCTAATTTACCCAGTGATCTGCTTTATGCCTTCGCTGACGATTGTCAAACTTTTCACTGCTCTTTGCTGCATCAAGATAGCTTTTAGTGGAGGTTGACGACTTCTGTGATTGAGATGCTTCTTCAGTATATCCAAGATATGTCTTTATCAGAGGAGAATGCTGCACTTTGATAATTTCATTTAAGGTTTTTGATCCTTTAGCAAATCTAAGATTGGGAGCTTTTGTTTTCTCAAGATCCTTTCTTAGACCCACAATTTCACATTCTAGTTTTTCATTGTGTTTTTTTCTTTTAGCAAGTTGGTATGTCAAGGTATCCATAATCATATTCTTTTCTTCTAAATAGATTTTGAGTTTAGATATTTCTTCATAAAGGTCATCTTCATCTAAAGAATTGCAAAAATTATCATCTTCATAAGCCATTAGAAGTCTATAGTCATTACTATTTTCATCTTCATCACTATTTGATAAACCATCGCTATCTTCTTAAGTATAGTAGCTCTTTTTACTTACACTTTGTTTTCTATTCCATTTTGTAGATTCCTTCCCTTTATCATATTTATCTTTATGAGGACATTTGGCAGCATAATGACCAACTCTACCACAGGCAAAACATTTTAAAGGTGGTTTACCTTTGAATTTTCCGAAACCCGGTTAACGCTTCTTGACAAATTTTACTTCATCTTCTCCTTCTGAAATATTTCCTAATTCATTGAGTTATTCTTTTCCTTTTGCTGAAGCTTTAAATGTGGCTTCTCTCATATCTGATGGGCCTCCTTTTCTCATCTCAAAGGTAGTTAAGATCCCATGAAGTTATGTCATAGTAATAGTCTGTAGATCCTGTTTTTCTTCTATGGCAGATACATTTGATTCAAATTTAGTAGACAAGGATCTTAAAACTTTCTCAATTAAGGTAACTTCTTTTATCTCTTCACCCAGATTCTTCATGCAATTAACAACCTCATCTATATGTAAGAAGTAACTAGCTATACTTTCATCATTGTGCATCTTAAGAGTTTCATATTGAATTATAAGAGTTTGCAGTTTAGCACATTTTACCTGAGAGTTTCCTTCGTAGCTTAGAACGATTTTGTTCCATATTTCTTTGGCTGATTTGAGCTGCATAACTTTGATAAACTCTGATTGTGACAGAATTCCCAATAATGTATTGATAACCTTGGCATTGGTTTCATATTTCCTTTTACCTGCCGTATATGTAGGAATTGCTGATGGAAATGTATATCCTCCTTCCATGATTTCCTAGACATCTATTCCAAGTGATTGGAGATAGGCTGTGGTTCTTATCTTCCTATAAACAAAATTTCTCCCATAAAAAAATGGCGGTCTGATGGATCCCTCACTTTCTTGATTACTCATGATGATGAATCTTCCTTCAAGTGATCAAGCTTCTTTTGAAGGACATGCTCTGATACCAATTGTTGGAAATAATACTGAGAGGGGGGTGAATCAGTATTATCAGATCAATAATTTAATTTTCAAAAACTGAATTGTATATACTACTTCAGCTAAGTGAACTAGTGTGTATACGCAACTGTACTTAAGGCAACCAGCATATATGCAGAGATATTTTGATTTACCCAAATTATCATGCATTGAAATTTAACCCGCATATCAGGAATTCATTAGATAATGCAGTAAAAGCAGAATAAAGTATCACACATAAGAAACACACATGAACACCAAGATATAAGGTAGAAACCCAATGTGGGTGAAAACCACCTACTGCTGTCGTCTTTGTCTTCTTTTAATAATAAGAAAATCTGTTTACAATTTTTATATTGGTGCAGACTATACTAGTACGCAGCTTCTACTTGCAGAAAGATACAACCTTCTCTCGTTCTCTAGCTTCTACTGGAAGGGAGCTACAACCCCTAGCTCTTATACTAGCCGATATCTTTACTAGTATGTAGGTGCCGACCTACAGAATGCTACGACCTTCTTTCTTCATCCACGGACAAGGTTTCAAAAACTTTCAGACTGGATCCATCAACAACATCACAAGTTTAATTCAATCATCAAATATATTTGCATCAACCAATCCCCTTTTGAACCAACCAAAACCAAATCAATCAAGCACTTTGACAACCCATCAATCTGATCATTCAAAATATTATCACTAGACTATAGTAACCAAAACCTAAACCAGAACCCAGAACTCTGCAACAGCAAATAGCAGCAACTAAAACATATTTTATAAGGTATACACCACTTTCATGTGTCTAACCTGCGTGTATACACACTTTTCTCAAAGCCAACCACCATATATGTTATCACTCAGGTTGTTCCCTGCCTCCTAAAGGGAATACGGCCAAGGTAACCACTAACCAATCTTTTAGCTGCAGGTCCTAGCCTACCTGCAACTAGAGAGGGCTCTCTCTTTGTAATTTAGCTTTGTTTTTGGAGTATTTTAGGCTAGTTATTATGCACAAGTTTTTGTTTTGAGTTTTTTGGACGGTAATTTTAGATGGAACAGGGATGTAAGTAGGAAATAGTTTCTTCCATTGGGTAGATGGAGTATGAGTGAGTGAACTGGTGAAGTGTTGAAGTGTTCATTTGGTAAAAGGAGTTTGCTACAGAGCAGGGTAGTCAATTTAGGAGCAATTTTGATATCTGAAATGGTGGAATAAAGCCAGTGAATGAAAGGCAATCAAGAATCTTTCATTATGTTGGTAGAGGGAAAGTGCATGAAGATTACTAAGGAGCAATGAAGAATTCCTAAGCAACATTCAGAGTGAAAGAACTAATGCAAATAGGAGCAATTAAGAATTCCTATTTATGACTAATTCTGAAGAAAACATATACAGTAGCTGAGATTGAACACAGAGGGCTTTTAGGCAAATTCTGTGCTATTCTTCTTCTCTGCTACTAAGTTTATGGAACATACATGAAATTGCATACATAGAAGATAGAAAAAACAGAGGAGAGAGACTTATTGATCCATAAATGACGCAAGAATTCTGTAGCATTTCCCAGAGCATCAATTCCACATTCAAATGGTTTAGCACAGTGAAATTCCAACAACCTTTGTATTATACAGCCTCAATAACTTACAACGCGGTTCAGAGATGAAACTACCAACCCCAAATACATATTATGGGGAGGTATTTATACAAAAGGGAGATACAAAATATCATGAGGATAAGTCTTGAACTCATAACTTTCTTTACCAACTATTAAGAAGTAGTAAGTGAGGGAATAAATGCTGTAGTAAATATGAATGCGCTAGCTGTCCAATTTGTCAGAGGAATTTTGACTTTCTGGGCTGAATGAGTCGGCTGCTTGCTGCGCATTCATTCTGCGTGTGCTGTCCTGATGCTGGTACGCTGTTTGTTGCTGTCTCGGTCTTCATCATCGGTGCTCGGTTTCTTTGCATTCAATGAGCTGTAGTGACCATTCTGTTTCTGCCTTGCACCGCTTTTTCTTCCCTTTTGACAGGTGGACCGTGCCATCTGTATATGCTGACCTGTAGCTTACAAAAAGAATTAATAAACAAAATCACCTGAGAAATGTCTCCATCATTCCTTTCCACCATTGAGATCTTTCCAGGAAAAACATTGAATATCAACAAAAATTTGGAAAGATCACAACAGGAAGAACTAACCAAAATCTTGCAAAAACATTCTACTGCATTTGCATGGGAGTGTACCAATATGAAAGGTATTGACCCTAAGACTTGCATTTATCACATCTATATTGAGGAAAACAGTAGACCAATCAGACAACCTCAGAGAAGGATGAATCCAAACCTTAGGGAGATAGTGAAAGAAGAGCTCCAAAAGTTACTTAATGTGAACTTCATTTATCCAATTTCAGATAGCCGATGGGTTTCTCCTTTGGTTATAGTACCTAAAAAGAATGGTAAATGGAGGGTATGCATTGATTACAGAGAATTGAACAAAGCAACTTTGAAGGATCACTTTCCTTTACCCTTTATCGATCAGGTATTAGATACTTTAGCAGGCAAAAAGTATTTTTCATTTTTGGATGGTTTTAGTGGTTACAATCAGATTCAGGTAGCACCTGAAGATCAGGACAAGACCACATTTACCTGTCCATAGGGAACTTTTGCTTATCGAGTACTTCCTTTTGGATTATGTAATGCACCCGCAACATTTCAAAGGGCAGTACTAGGAATCTTTTTTGATCTAATCCATGATTGTGTAGAGGTGTATATGGATGATTTTACAGTTTATGGTAATTCGTTTGAAGAGGCATTAGAGAATTTGGAAAAAGTCCTTATAAGATGTAAAGAAACAAACGTATCATTAAGTCATGAAAAATGCTTTATGATGTTTACTGAAGGGATTGTTTTAGGACATCATATTTCAGGAGATGGGATTAAAGTTGATAGATCAAAAGTTGAAGTCATCTCCAAGTTGCCTATTCCAAATTGTCAAAGAGATGTTAGAAATTTTCTTGGATTTACTGGATACTATAGAAGATTTATTGAAAACTTCACCAAAATAGCATCTCCACTCTTCAAATTACTTACAAAAGATTGTGAATTCAAATGGGATCCTGATTGTCAATCTGCATTTGAAACTTTGAAAACAAGAATATCTGAAGCATCCATTTTGAGAGGTCCAAATTGGAAACTTCCTTTCCATATTTCTACAGATGCTTCAGATATAGCTCTAGGAGCTGTGTTAGGACAAAAGTATTTAGTTCCTTATGCCATTTACTACACCAGTAAAAATTTGACTCCCATTGAGTTAAACTATACTGTGACTGAGAAAGAGTTTTTAGTTGTTGTTCATGCAATCAATAAGTTTAGACACTATATAACCGGCTATGAAACTTTTGTCCATACTGATCATTCTGCAATTAGATATCTTATGAATAAACCTGTTACTAATGGCAGAGTTACAAGATGGCTCTTACTTTTACAAGAATTCAATATCACTGTGTTGGATAGAACAGGGAAACAAAATACAGTAGCTGATTTCTTGTCTAGAATCCAAAATACTAACGAAGATTCTCCTGTAGAGGATAAGTTTCCAGATGAATATTTGTTTGCAGTAACTACTAAGAATCCTTGGTATGCAGATATTGCTAACTACTTGGTTACAGGTAAGCTACCTCCACATCTATTTCCTAGTGAAAAAAGAAAAATTATTCAGGAGAGCTCAAGTTATTCATGGGTTTCTAATGAATTGTTTAAAACAGGGCTAGATTGTGTGATCAGAAGATGTGTTCGGGAAGATGAAATGCCTAACATCCTCAAGGCAAGTCATGATGAACAATGAAGTGGACACTTTTCTGACAAAAGGATGGCCTATAAAATCCTTTCTTTAGGATATTATTGGCCTTCCCTTTTCAAAGATGCAAAACAATATGTCAGAAGGTGTGACAACTGCCAAAGAGTTGGGAGACCGACTCTTTCAAATGAAATGCCATTACAACCACAGGTACTCATAAAACCCTTTGAAAAATGGGCTTTAGATTTCATTGGACCCATTAATACACCATCTAAACAAAAGAAGTCTATATTGGTATGCACTGATTATGTCACTAAATGGGTAGAAGCCAAAGCATTGCCTTCTGCCACTGAAAATTTAGTTGTTCAATTTCTTTTTGAGGATATTTTTACTCGTTTTGGTGTCCCAAGAGAAATTGTGACAGATCAGGGAAGTCAATTTACATCTAACTTGATGGAGAAGCTGATGGAAGAATATAAAATCAAGCATAGAAAATCTACTCCTTACCATCCGCAAGCAAATGGCCAAGTGGAATCTACAAACAAAGTTCTTGAAAGCATCATCACCAAAAATATTCATCTACACAGAAAAGATTGGGCAGAAAGGCTTCCTGAAGCCTTATGGGCCTACAGAACTACATGGAGGAATACAACAGGGCATTCTCCCTATGAACTTGTTTATGGGAAAGAGGTCCTACTCCCCATTGAGTTTCAAATCAATACTTTCAAGATGGTAGTCCAGTTGGGGATGAATCTATCAGAAGCCCAAAAGCACACAATGGAGCAGCTGAATGAGCTAGATGAGATCAGATAAGATGCAATTTTAAGGACTGATCTAGTTCAACATCAAAGAGCAAAGTGGCATGACATATACATCAAAGCGAGAAAGTTTCAAGAAGGAAATTGGGTGTTACTGTTTGATTCCAAGTTTAAAGACTTCAAAGGAAAATTTCAGACACATTGGCTTGGCCATATGAGATTGACAAAGTCTTTAACAATGGAGCGGTAAGAATCAAGACTATTGATGAATTTCAAACTCCTCTCATTGTGAATGGCCACCGATTGAAAATCTATAATAAGCCACTCTCAAAAGAGGAATTTGTAAAAATGTTCTAGGAGAACTCTGCAATAAGCCTGGTGGAGAAGAATCCTTCTCCCCCATCAGCCTAGTCTTTGTTTCTTTCAGTAAAAAAAAAAAAGAAAAAAAAAGAAAAAGAAAAAATCGTATAAGCTTGAAAACTAATCATAGATTGGCAGTCTTATATAGAAAATGTAAAGTGAAAATCAGGGACACCTGACACTCTATATTTTCCAAAAAAAAAAAATCTCCACTCCTTCTCTTTCCATCTTCACTCCATTTCATTTTCCATCTCACTTCACCTCCATCTCACTCTCATTACCATTTCACTTCACTCCACTTCATTTTCATTTCATTCCACTCATTCCATTTCACTTCATCAATAAAAGTCCAAGACTATTTTCATTCAATTAGTTCTTCTCTAACTATCTTTGTGCAGTTAAGGGGGTGCTGTCTCAGTTTCCGCAGCCAGAAGCAGTTTCTGCAACCAGAAACAATTTCCGCAGCCAGCATCACTCTGTTTTCAAATTTACAGTCAACTGTTAGTGCCATAATCATGAAATGAAGTTGTAGTTGAGCTAAAGACATGGGGCATCTCCAAACATCAAGGAAGAGCAATTGGTTAGAAGCCTTGAGGAAAAATTGACAAAGTTTCCAAAGGTATGATAAAAAATCTTTATCAAATAACAATTCAAGTCATAATCACGCATAGTTATCAAACCATAACAAGTTCTACTATGTGCAATAATTTGATACGATAGCTCCACTACCACTCCTATTCCACGATATCACTCCACACACCTTGCATTCATTTCTCCAACGGTCTCATGATTATTCCGAGTTTAAACTCAAGACTGACTGCACTTCCATTTATTACCCGTACTCTTGAGATGTGACGTATTGTGTTACGGTTCTTCTTAGTCGTAATTTCCGCAGCCATCTATTGAGACGTGTAAAAATTTCATACACAGTCATCAATCCAATTCCATTCGTTTACCACTCCACTAATACCATACCTCACGCATGCATCCACATTTTATTTTGAACTTGTTCACTGCTGCTCACCCTCTGTTTCTTCGGTAATTCGGGTACTATCACTACAGTTTGTTCTCCATTTCCGACTGCAGCCACTACAGTTTGTTCTCCATTCCCGACTGCAGTCATACAGTCATCCTAAAACCCCGACTGCAGTCACTACTGTCTATCCTAAACCCTTTAACAGAGCCGTTTGTCTAAACCCTCACACGTAGAAGAACTCTCAGTTGGAATTTAAAACAACAGATGGGAAAATTACTTAGAGCTGAGACAGAATGACCGAAATACTTGGAGGGTTATCCTCAAACTAAGGAATTGCTGAAGAAAGCTAGATGGCTACGATTTATTCAAAAGTTTAAAGGCCATAACAAGGAGGTGACCAAAGCTTTTGCGCAGTCTTTTGATGGACAAACAGTGGAGATTGGAGACTTAAAGTTTACAGTGACTGAGGCCACAGTAGCAGCTGCCACAGGCCTACCTCAAGAAGGTGAAAGGTGGTTTAAAAATAGAAGTGTGGACGATTAAATATGGAGAATCATGCTACAAAACCAAGGTATGGATACCACCGTATTTACAAGAGGCATCCCTGTTCATGCAATAAAAGAGGAATGGTCTAGTCTACTGTTAGTCATCTAGAAATTTATCACGTGTGAAGGTCGTTTTGGTTCTATGTATATGTATCATGCTAGACTTGTGATTAATTTCTTAGAGGGTCACACTCTTAATTTGCCTCATTTTCTGTTATTAAGTTTGAAAAAGATGAGTTTTACAGTTCAAAAACACATAGGCAACATTGAATCTCATCTCTACCATCATGGATTCATAAAAATTCTTATTGAGGACCAGTTAAAGAAAACTAAGGACACTTGGGAGCAATTTTTGACAAGAATTACTTCCAAGAGCCGTTTGAGGCCTCTGGAAGCAGTCCACCAAAGATTCCAAGGAAAAGTAGGAGGAAAGAAAATAACATTACAGTCCAAGACTCCCCTACATTAGAAATTCAAGAAACTGTCCAAAAAGAAGAAGAAGATAGAGCTAAAAATAAGAAATAGAAGAAAGAAAAAGGCAAAAGAACCATTCAAGAAGTCTCTCCATCCCCTGAACAATCCATAGAGGAGGATTATCAACCTCTGTCAGAAAGATTAGTACATCTTTAAGCTACTGCTATAGCAAAGAAAAAGAAAAAACGAAAACAGAGTGCACAAGGGAAGAGTACTAGTCCATACTTAAGGAGGAGCACTAGGCTAAAAGGAAAAGTGAATAAAACCCAAGAAAAATAGTCTCACTTTATTGATTTAGGTGAAGAGACAATTGAGAAATCTCCAGCCCAGCTAAGCATTGAATCAAGTCCTCCACATGATGAAATACCTTTTCGGCTGGAAAGAGAGAACAGTCCTCCTCCTCCACCAGATTTTGAGCCTAGTCCGAGAAAGACACCTGAGGTAGATCCTAATCAGCAAGAGGCATATAACTACCTGGAGTCCTTAGAACAATCAGCTGTAGGACCAAGTACCACTCTGCCACTAGATGCACAAGTTCAGTCTTTGAAACATGAAGTATTTGAACTAGAAGTCCTAAATAGGCATATCAAACAAGAAAATGAAGCACTCAAAGAGCAGAGTAAAGTAGACAAGATTGTCCATGATAACACTATGCTCCATTTAGGAATGTGGAAAAGAAAAATAGGAAACTGAAGAAGTGCAAAAATTTAATTAGAGCATTGATTAATCTCAAGTTCAAATGTCTCGTCAGGAAACCAAGGATGATGTTAGCATCAAAGAAGAAGAAAAGAGGGCTAGATTTCCTAGCTGAAGCCTCAGAACATATGGATTAGAGGGAAATATATAAATTTTGGTTGCATGAGGACATGTAACACCTTCACAGTGGGGGTATGTTGAGCCTCAAACCTGCATCTTCCTATACACCCTCTCAGCCTTCTTTTTCCCACTTACTTCATCCATCAAGCTGTTAAATCATTGCATTATAGTCTAAAAAGAGCTTCTGACATGGTTTTCTAACCATGCTTATGACTGTTGTTTGGTTTAGATTTTTGTTCAGGCAGCTGGCAACTTGTCAGTTTCCGCAGCTAGCACAGGTTTCCGCAGCCAGCACAGGATTCCGCAACTATTTTGTTAAAAGCTATGCTACAGGTGTCCTATGAAGAAACGAGCCACATGGGCAAGCTACATGTGACAGGTACATGGAACGTGTCCCTTCAAATCTGCCAAATCATCCATAGAAGGTCACGGTCAACAAGGGTCAGAGGCAAAGCCAACCAAGGTATTTAGCGGTGGCACGTCTCTGTTTGGAGCACGTAAGAGTTTACGTGGCCCAGTCCTCAGCCCACGGAGACATCGACACACCTGGAGATCATCCCCGTAACCTGAATCCAACAGCTACCACTCCGAAGATTTAATAGGCATGATGATAGTTACGCTAGATCTCGGCTGAGGAGATCTATGTGTCTTTGGCAATGCAGTTAATAGCATAGGATTCAGTTAGTTAGTTCAGGACTTTTTCATTATAAATAACGCGTTGATGAACGCTGTAAAGAAGCTTTTTGGAATGTAATTTTTGAACTGTTTTCTATTATCACCCCACTGTACTCTGTTTTATATATGTTGCTGCTGCTTTAATACATGAGAAGACTACTTTCTTGAGCTCATTCTTGTGACTGTTCGTTGACTGGATGAGGTGGCAGAGGGCCCCTGCGCACTAAAGCCCTGTATAGTTGTCATTTGATTTTATTATGTTTCTGTTTTTATAATTACTAGCTTGTATATAACATGTTGTTTTGATGTTTTTAATTCGCTGCTGTTTACATTTTTACTTCTGTTTTCTTATAGCGGTCAGCTGATCAACGTTTTTCTGCAGGTTTTCTTAGGCAGCCCGGGCAGATTTTCATCTTTTTGATAACTATTGACATATGAGATCATCTTGTCCTTCCTGCTAATTTCCATTTTCTGAAGTTTAATTCCAGCACTGTCCTTTTTCAAGTTGTGATTTGCTTATTTCTTTTTCTGCTACTTAGACATCATACTGCTCATTTGTTTATGGTTTCTTTCTATAGTCAAGTGACTCTATTAGTAAGGAATGAGAATATTACTTATTGTAGTGTGATTTAGCTATCATATTGCTTAAACTTGTTCATGATTGCTTCCAACAAGGTAGATTGAGCTGAAGTGTAAAGGATCTGAAGAGTTGAAGTAGTGTGATTAGTTTCCTTTATGCAGTTTAATTTCTTGCCACTTAGTTATCATATTGCTTAGACTTATTCATGATTTCTTCCCATAAGTTAGATTGAGCTGAAGGGTAAAGGATCTTAAGAGTTGAAATAGTGTGATTAGTTTCTTTTATGCAATTTAATTTCTTGCCATTTAGATAACATATTACTTGACTTGTTCATGATTGCTTCCCACAAGGTAGATTGAGCTGAAGGGTAAAAGATCTGAATAGTTGAAGTAGTGTGAATTAGTTGCTTTGTTTTTAGTTTGAGTTGCTTTAAGTTCAGTTTTTATTTTCTTTTCATTCAGTAGCAAGGATACTGGGCCATTGTCATTAGTTCACTATTTGATACATTTACTTCGTCTTAAGAATTGATTTCATTACAGTTGTTTTAAAGCTTTCTCTTTGATCAATTTTAAGTTTGGGGAAATCACTGTAGAAATCACCATCACCATCCACACTTAACTCTCATTTTCGCCATCACACATTAGGAAAATATAAATCCAAAAACAAACTAGAAAACTCAAAAACGACAAAAGACTAAGGAAATGGTTATCTAGTACATATAGTACACTTCACTTCGTCAGTTTATGAATCCCGGATTGACATTTTAAATAGCAATTTAGAACACACTAAATTGACCAAACATATTTGCGCCGTTGCCGGGGAAGTGAAATTAGGTAGCCAATTTCTTAAAAGAAAACAAGAAAATTTCAAGGAAGGAAAATTGATAACCTCTTAAAGTATGCTCTCCTCTTGCACTTAGTGTGATCTGGAGGATTAGAAAAGAGAAAGTTATTGGTTTTATAGTTTCTTGAGTATGCTCTCTTCTTGCACCTAGAGTGACCTGGAAGATCAGAAAGAGAATTATTAGCCCGACTTGAAGAAAAATAAAAATGACATGCATAGAGCAAGAGATTCTAGGGGAAGGTTTTTAGCTAGAGCCAAGAGTTTGATTTTTACAACTCCTTCTACCTCAAGGAATAGACAAGAGACACCTCCATCATCTCCAACCTACACTCCTAGCCCTAGGATTCCTGGAATTCAAGAGACAGTAGTTGAGTTAGGAGACTCTTCCTCACCATCCATTGAATCTGAATTAGGAAAAGATTCTTTCTTTTCTTCTATAGGGAGACACATTGTAATTGAAGAAGTAGAATCACCTGAGGAAGAAGAGGGAGAAATTCCTCCTCGATCGCCATTAGTAGAAGAACCAGAGGACTCTGAAATCTCTGAGAAAACTACCATGACAGAAGAGGGAGTTAACGGATTTGGTAGAGGTAGAGGTAGAGGAGGAGGAGGAGGAAATAATGAAGGAGGTAGAGGTAACAATAGGGGAAATAGGGATGGAGATAACTCATTTGGATTTCCTATAGTCGATGAGGATTCTCGAGCAACAATGAAAAATATTTCACCATCTGTCCTCCCAAAATTTCATGGGTTAAGAAATGAAGATCCTGAAACATTTCTATTTGAGTTTGAGGTCGTGTGTCGAACCTATGATTATCTGGAAGACTATCAAAAACTCAAATTGTTTCCTTCAACATTGAAAGGAGCTGCTTTGAAATGGTTCATGGGATTACTCACTCAATCCATTAGGACTTGGAATGATATGAAACAAACATTCTTGGATAGATACATGGATTATTGTATTCCTACCAACCACAAGGATGAAGTATTTAAAATGGTACAAAAAGAAGATGAAAACTTGGAGGATTTACTTGAAAGATTCCAATACAATCTAAAGGGAGAAAAGATGTGTAACTTAGATGAGGAGACCTTGAAAGCCCTTCTATTAAAAGCCATTAGAGATGAATGGATAGATATTTTGAACATGATGGGAAAAGGAGACATATCTCAACTTCCACTTCATGACATAGCAGAACTATGTGTCCATCTCTCAAGAGGAAAATCTAAAACTGGAAAAGGGCCTAGAGATCCTTCTCTCATCAGAGCAAACAAATTTGCAACTGGATCAGTAAGTAGGGCTGAGATTGGCAATATGCTTAACGAATTCAAAACTGATATCTTAGGAAGTCTTAGTGAGCAACTAGACACTCTTAAGATCCACAATAAACAGAAAGAAGAAGCTGAAGCTTTAGCCATCTTTTTCCCAAAATGTAGAAAAAACATGCTCTCAGGGAATGTCCCTTGGATGCAAAAGCTGTAGAAACATGTGTGATCTGTTCAGAGAATCATGAGACCAAGGATTATCCTTCAATTCCTGGGCTCAAAGCTGTCTTTCAAGAAGATCCAAATACAATTGAGTCTCTCTGTTTTGTTGCAAGGAGACCTTGGCAGGGGCAACAAAATCAAGTGTTTAACAACTCTATGAATTTTCAACCCCCACCAAATTGGAATCCTTGGCAACAACCTTGGTCCCAACCTCAAAATCCTTTTCAATCATGGGTACAAGGTATGCAAAATCCTTATGGGAGATTTGCTCAATTTTATCAATATCCTCCATCTTTTCAAAATCAACATGCTCCACAACTTCCAAATCAAAACCCACAACTATCATTGCCATTTCAACAACAACAACCTTCTATACAAAACCCAAATTCTCAACTCTTGCTTCCATTTCAACAGAAATCAAATCAACTTCGTTCTCAGCCATTGCCAAACTCCAATAATAAAAACCCTTACAATGCTTACATGATAGAAGGTCAACAATTTCCTGCCTATATGATTGTTCCTCTCAATGATGTACAACTCAGATCTGGTAGAGTTCTAGATAAACCTTCTATAGATGCCCAAAATCAAAGCATTTCTGAGGAAGAATCTCTTGAAGCCAATAAGGGTTCTGAAGCATCTCTTCAAAACCCAAACACTCAGAAAGAAAAGGAAGAACTAACCCCTACAACTCCTATAGTTGAGGAACCTGTATCTTCATCCACACCTCCTTTTCCTGAAAGATTACAAATTGACAAAGGGGTGGAAAAACAAATCTTGTTGTCTGACTATGATTTTCTAGATGAATTGAAGAATGTCCGTATCAAGATTCCCTTGTTACAAGCCATTAAAGAGATTCCTATTCTAGCAAAAACAATAAAGGAGTTGAGTCTTAAAAGACTAGGAAGGAAACCTAGAGACACAAGAAGAATCCACCTGGTAGGGAAAATTGCAGACATCATGATGGGAAAAATTACTATGCAGAAGTATGTAGATCCCGGTAGTCCAATTGTCAAAACACATATCAATGGGGTTGAAATTCCAAACACTTTGATTGATTTAGGGGCTGCTATCAACATTATGAGTAGACAGACTATGGAACAGCTGAAACTTCCTAATCTTCTCTTTACACCTACTTTACTGCAACTTGCATATCGATCAATTATTAAACTAGATGGTGTATTAGAAGACATTTCAGTCTCCTTAGACTCTTGGGAATATCCAGTGGATTTCATGATTTTAACTCCCAAGAGTAATTTAGGAGGACATCCTCTCATTTTAGGAAGACCTTGGCTAGCCACAGCCGATGCTTTCATCAGTTGTAGGTCTGGGGATATGTATATTTCTGATGGTAATTCGACAAAGAAATTCAATCTGTATCCTCCAGCAAAAGCAATCACAGAAATAGGAGATAATGAATGGATTGATGATGAAGATACTATACAACCTGTCTTTACCATTTCTGAAGTTAGTGAAGATAGTCAAATTCTGAACACATTAGAAAATTTTGAAACATCTTCAGAATATGACCACACACAATTTCAGTTAGATTCTGACATTGAGTATCTATCATCTAGACAAATGTCTATTTTCTCTATGGAAGAATTTGGTAGTTCCGCCATTGAGATCTTTCCAGGAAAAACATTGAATATCAACAAAAATTTGGAAAGATCACAATAGGAAGAACTAACCAAAATCTTGCAAAAAAATTATACTGCATTTGCATGGGAGTATACCGATATGAAAAGTATTGACCCTAAGACTTGCATTCATCACATCTATATTGAGGAAAACAATAGACCAATCAGACAACCTCAGAGAAGGATGAATCCAAACCTTAGGGAGATAGTGAAAGAAGAGCTCCAAAAGTTACTTAATGTGAACTTCATTTATCCAATTTCAGATACCCGATGGGTTTCTCCTTTGGTTATAGTACCTAAAAAGAATGGTAAATGGAGGGTATGCATTGATTACAGAGAATTGAACAAAGCAACTTTGAAGGATCACTTTCCTTTACCCTTTATCGATCAGGTATTAGATACTTTAGCATGCAAAAAATATTTTTCATTTTTGGATGGTTTTAGTGGTTACAATCAGATTCAGGTAGCACCTGAAGATCAGGACAAGACCACATTTACCTGTCCATGGGGAACTTTTGCTTATCGAGTACTTCCTTTTGGATTATGTAATGCACCCACAACATTTCAAAGGGCAGTACTAGGAATCTTTTCTTATCTAATCCATGATTGTGTAGAGGTGTATATGGATGATTTTACAGTTTATGGTAATTCGTTTGAAGAGGCATTAGAGAATTTGGAAAAAGTCCTTATAAGATGTAAAGAAACAAACGTATCATTAAGTCATGAAAAATTCTTTATGATGTTTACTGAAGGGATTGTTTTAGGACATCATATTTCAGGAGATGGGATTAAAGTTGATAGATCAAAAGTTGAAGTCATCTCCAAGTTGCCTATTCCAAATTGTCAAAGAGATGTTAGAAGTTTTCTTGGATTTACTGGATACTATAGAAGATTTATTGAAAACTTCACCAAAATAGCACCTCCACTCTTCAAATTACTTACAAAAGATTGTGAATTCAAATGGGATCCTGATTGTCAATCTGCATTTGAAACTTTGAAAACAAGAATATCTGAAGCACCCATTTTGAGAGGTCCAAATTGGAAACTTCCTTTCCATATTTCTACAGATGCTTCAGATATAGCTCTAGGAGCTGTGTTAGGACAAAAGGATTTAGTTCCTTATTCCATTTACTACACCAGTAAAAATTTGACTCCCACTGAGTTAAACTATACTGTGACTGAGAAAGAGTTCTTAGCTGTTGTTCATGCAATCAATATGTTTATACACTATATAACCGGCTATGAAACTTTTGTCCATACTGATCATTCTGCAATTAGATATCTTATGAATAAACCTGTCCCTAATGGCAGAGTTACAAGATGGCTCTTACTTTTACAAGAATTCAATATCACTGTGTTGGATAGAACAGGGAAACAAAATACAGTAGCTGATTTCTTGTCTAGAATCCAAAATACTAACGAAGATTCTCTTGTAGAGGATAAGTTTCCAGATGAATATTTGTTTGCAGTAACTACTAAGACTCCTTGGTATGCAGATATTGCTAACTACTTGGTTATAGGGAAGCTACCTCCACATCTATTTCCTGGTGAAAAAAGAAAAATTATTCAAGAGAGCTCAAGTTATTCATGGGTTTCTAATGAATTGTTTAAAACAGGGCTAGATTGTGTGATCAGAAGATGTGTTCGGGAAGATGAAATGCCTGACATCCTCAAGGCATGTCATGATGAACCATGCAGTGGACACTTTGATGATAGGAAGGCCTATAAAATCCTTTCTTTAGGATATTATTGGCCTTCCCTTTTCAAAGATGAAAAACAATATGTCATAAGGTGTGACAGCTGCCAAAGAGTTGGGATACTGACTCTTTCAAATGAAATGCCATTACAACCATAGGTACTCATTGAACCCTTTGAAAAATGGGCTTTAGATTTCATTGGACCCATTAATCCACCATCTAAACAAAATAAGTATATATTGGTATGCACTGATTATGTCACTAAATGGGTAGAAGCCAAAGCATTTCCTTCTGCCACTGAAAATTCAGTTGTTCAATTTCTTTTTGAGGATATTTTACTCGTTTTGGTGTCCCAAGAGAAATTGTGACAGATCAGGGAAGTCAATTTACATCTAACTTGATGGAGAAGCTGATGGAAGAATATAAAATCAAGCATAGAAAATCTACTCCTTACCATCCGCAAGCAAATGGCCAAGTGGAATCTACAAACAAAGTTCTTGAAAGCATCATCACTAAAACTGTTCATCTACACATAAAAGATTGGGCAGAAAGGCTTCCTGAAGCCTTATGGCCTACAAAACTACATGGAGGAATACAACAGGACATTCTCCCTATGAACTTGTTTATGGGAAATAGGTCCTACTCCCCATTGAGTTTCAAATCAAGACTTTCAAGATGGCAGTCTAGTTGGGGATGAATCTATCAGAAGCCCAAAAGCACAGAATGGAGCAGCTGAATGAGCTAGATAAGATCAGATAAGATGCAATTTTAAGGACTGATCTAGTTCAACATCAAAGAGTAAAGTGGCATGACAGATACATCAAAGAGAGAAAGTTTCAAGAAGGAGATTGGGCGTTACTGTTTGATTCCAAGTTTAAAGACTTCAAAGGAAAATTTTAGACTCATTGGCTTGGGCCATATGAGATTGACAAAGTCTTTAACAATGGAGCGGTAAGAATCAAGACTATTGATGAATTTCAAACTCCTCTCATTGTGAATGGCCACTGATTGAAAATCTATCATAAGCCACTCTCAAAAGAGGAATTTGTCAAAATGTTCCAGGAGAATTCTGCAATAAGGTTGGTGGAGAAGAATCCTTCTCCCCCATCAGCCTAGTCTTTGTTTCTTTCAGTAAAAAAAAAAAAAAGAAAAAGAAAAAAAAAGAAAAAAAAAAAATCGTATAAGCCTGAAAACTAATCATAGATTGGCAGTCTTATATAGAAAATGTAGAGTGAAAATCAGGGACACCTGACACTATATTTTCCAAAAAAAAAATCTCCTCTCCTTCTCTTTCCATCTTCACTGCATTTCATTTTCCATCTCACTTCACCTCCATCTCACTCTCATTACCATTTCACTTCACTCCACTTCATTTTCATTTCATTCCACTCATTTCATTTCACTTCATCAATAAAAGTCCAGGACTATTTTCATTCAGTTAGTTCTTCTCTAACTATCTTTGTGCAGTTAAGGGGGTGCTGTCTCAGTTTCCGCAGCTGGACACCGTTTCCACAGCCAGAAGCAGTTTCCGTAGCCAGAAACGATTTCCGCAGCCAGCATCACTCTGTTTTCAAATTTACAGTCAAATGTTAGTGCCATAATCATGAAATGTAGTTGTAGTTGAGCTAAAGACATGGGGCATCTCCAAGACATCAAGGAAGAGCAATTGGTTAGAAGCCTTGAGGAAAAATTGACAAAGTTTCCAAAGGTATGATAAAAAATCTTTATCAAATAACAATTCAAGTCATAATTACGCATAGTTATCAAACCATAACAAGTTCTACTATGTGCAATGATTTGATACGATAGCTCCACTACCACTCATATTCCACGATATCACTCCACACACCTTGCATTCATTTCTCCAACAGTCTCATGATTATTTTGAGTTTAAACTCAAGACTGACTGCACTTCCATTTATTACCCGTACTCTTGAGACGTGACCTATTGTGTTACAGTTCTTCTTAGCCGTAATTTCCGCAGCCGTCTATTGAGACGTGTAAAAATTTCATACACAGTCATCAATCCGATTCCATTCGTTTACCACTCCACTAATACCATACCTCTCGCATGCATCCGCATTTTATTTTGAACTTGTTCACTGCTGCTCACCCTCTGTTCCTCCGGTAATTCGGGTACTGCCACTACAGTTTGTTCTCCATTTCCGACTGCAGCCACTACAGTTTGTTCTCCATTCCCGACTGCAGTCACTACAGTCATCCTAAAACCTCGACTGCAGTCACTATAGTCTATCCTAAACCCTATAACAGAGCCGTTTTTCTGAACCCTCACACGCAGAAGAACTCTCAGTTGGAATTTAAAACAACAGATGGGAAAATTACTGAGAGCCGAGCCAGAAGGACCGAAATACTTGGAGGGTTATCCTCAAACTAAGGAATTGCTGAAGAAAGCCAGATGGCTACGATTTATTCAAAAGTTTAAAGGCCATAACAAGGAGGTGACCAAAGCTTTTGCAGGGTCTTTTGATGGACATACAGTGGAGATTGGAGACTTAAAGTTTACAGTGACTGAGGCCACAGTAGCAGCTGCCACAGGCCTACCTCAAGAAGGTGAAAGGTGGTTTAAAAGTAGAAGTGTGGACGATCAAATATGTAGAATCATGCTACAAAACCAAGGTATGGATACCACCGTATTTACAAGAGGCATCGCTGTTCATGCACTAAAAGAGGAATGGTCTAGTCTACTGTTAGTCATCTAGAAATTTATCACGTGTGAAGGTCGTTTTGGTTCTATGTATATGTATCATGCTAGACTTGTGATGAATTTCCTAGAGGGTCACACTCTTAATTTGCCTCATTTTCTGTTATTAAGTTTGAAAAAGATGAGTTTTACAGTTCAAAAACACACAGGCAACATTGAATCTCATCTCTACCATCATGGATTCATAAAAATTCTTATTGAGGACCAGTTAAAGAAAACTAAGGACACTTGGGAGCAATTTCTGACAAGAAATTACTTCCAAGAGCCGTCTGAGGCCTCTGGAAGCAGTCCACCAAAGATTCCAAGGAAAAGTAGGAGGAAAGAAAAGAACATTACAGTCCAAGACTCCCCTACAATAGAAATTCAAGAAACTGTCCAAAAAGAAGAAGATAGAGCTAAAAATAAGAAATAGAAGAAAGAAAAAGGCAAAAGAACCATTCAAGAAGTTTATCCATCCCCTGAACAATCCATAGAGGAAGATTATCAACCTCTGTCAGAAAGATTAGTACATCTTCAAGCTGCTGCTATAGCATAGTAAAAGCAAAAACAAAAACAGAGTGCACAAGAGAAGAGTACTAGTCCATACTTAAGGAGGAGCACTAGGCTAAAAGGAAAAGTGAATAAAACCCAAGAAAAACAGTCTCACTTTATTGATTTAGGTGAAGAGACAATTGAGAAATCTCTAGCCCAGCCAAGCATTGAATCAAGTCCTCCACATGATGAAAGACCTTTTCGGTCGGAAAGAGAGAACAGTCCTCCTCCTCCACCATATTTTGAGCCTAGTCCGAGAAAGACACCTGAGGTAGATCCTAATTAGCAAGAGGCATATAACTACCTGGAGTCCTTAGAACAATCAGCTGCAGGACCAAGTACCACTCTCCCACTAGATGCACAAGTTCAGTTTTAGAAACAGGAAGTATTTGAACTAGAAGTCCTAAATAGGCATATCAAACAGGAAAATGAAGCACTCAAAGAGCAGAGTAAAGTAGACAAGATTGTCCATGATAACACTATGCTCCATTTAGGATTGTGGCAAAGAAAAACAGGAAACTGAAGAAGAAGTGCAAAAAGTTAAGCAGAGCATTGATTAATCTCAAGTTCAAATGTCTCGTCAGGAAACCAAGGATGATGTTAGCATCAAAGAAGAAGAAAATAGGGCTAGATGTCCTAGCAGAAGCCTCAGAACATATGGATTAGAGGGAAATATCTAAATTTTGGTTGTATGAGGACATGCAACACCTTCACAGTGGGGGTATGTTGAGCCTCAAACCTGCATCTTCCTATACACCCTCTCAGCCTTCTTTTTCCCACTTACTTCATCCATCAAGCTGTTAAATCATTGCATTATAGTCTAAAAAGAGCTTCTGACATGGTTTTCTAACTATGCTTATGACTTTTGTTTGCTTTATATTTTTGTTCAGGCAGCTGCGAAAACTTGTCAGTTTCCGCAGCCAGCATAGGATTCCGCATCTATTTTGTTAAAAGCTATGCTACAGGTGTCCTATGAAGAAACGAGCCACATGGGCAAGCTACAGGTGACGGGTACATGGAACGTGTCGCTTCAAATCTGCCAAATCATCCATAGAAGGTCACGGTCAACAAGGGTCAAAGGTAAAGCCAACCAAGGTATTTAGCGGTGGCACATCTCTGTTTGGAGCACGTGAGAGTTTATGTGGCCCAGTCCTCAGCCCACGGAGACATCGGCACACCTGGAGATCATCCCCGTAACCTAAATCCAACAGCTACCACTCCGAAGATTTAATAGGCATGATGACAGTTACGCTAGATCTCGGCTGAGGAGATCTAAGTGTCTTTGGAAATGCAGTTAATAGCATAGGATTCAGTTAGTCAGTTCAACACTTTTTCATTATAAATAACGCGTTGATGAACGCTGTAAAGAAGCTTTTTGGAATGTAATTTTTGAACTATTTTCTATTATCACCACACTGTACTCTGTTTTATATATGTTGCTGCTGCTTTAATACATGAGAAGACTACTTTCTTGAGCTCGTTCTTGTGACTGTTCGTTGACTGGCTGAGGTGGCAGAGGGCCCCTGCGCACTAAAGCCCTGTATAGTTGTCATTTGATTTTATTATGTTTCTGTTTTTATAATTAATAGCTTGTATATAACATGTTGTTTTGATGTTTTTAATTCGCTACTGTTTACACTTTTACTTCTGTTTTCTTATAGCAGTTAGTTGATCAACGTTTTCCTGCAGGTTTTCTTAGGCAACCCGAGAAAATTTTCATCTTTTTGATAACTATTGACATATGAGATCATCTTGTCCTTCCTGCTAATTTCCATTTTCTGAAGTTTAATTCCAGCACTGTCCTTTTTCAAGTTGTGATTTGCTTATTTCTTTTTCTGCTACTTAGACATCATACTGCTCATTTGTTTATGGTTTCTTTCTATAGTCAAGTGACTCTATTAGTAAGGAATCAGAATATTACTTATTGTAGTGTGATTTAGTTATCATATTGCTTAAACTTGTTCATGATTGCTTCCCACAAGGTAGATTGAGCTGAAGGGTAAAGGATCTAAAGAGTTGAAGTAGTGTGATTAGTTTCCTTTATGCAGTTTAATTTCTTGCCACTTAGTTATCATATTGCTTAGACTTATTCATGATTGCTTCCCATAAGGTAGATTGAGATGAAGGGTAAAGGATCTGAAGAGTTGAAGTAGTGTGATTAGTTTCTTTTATGAAATTTAATTTCTTGCCATTTAGATATCATATTACTTGACTTGTTCATGATTGCTTCCCACAAGGTAGATTGAGCTGAAGGGTAAAGGATCTGAAGAGTTGAAGTAGTGTGAATTAGTTGCTTTGTTTTTAGTTTGAGTTGCTTTAAGTTCAATTTTTATTTTCTTTTCATTCAGCAGAAAGGATACTGGGCCATTGTCATTAGTTCACTGTTTGATACATTTACTTCCTCTTAAGAATTGATTTCATTACAGTTGTTTTAAAGCTTTCTCTTTGATCACTTTTAAGTTTGGGGAAATCACTATAGAAATCACCATCACCATCCACACTTAACTCTCATTTTCGCCATCACACATTAGGAAAAGATAAATCCAAAAACAAACTAGAAAACTAAAAAACGACAAAATACTAAGGAAATGGTTATCTAGTACATATAGTACACTTCACTTCATCAGTTTACAAATCCCGGATTGACATTTTAAATAGAAATTTAGAACACACTAAATTGATCAAACAATAGCCCTCTGCTCTGTAATGCTACAAACTTTATTCTAAACTCATTCACCTCTGCTTGCATTTCTTGGCATTTTCTTTCCAGAGTTTGCACAAAATTCCTTAGAGTCAACACCCTTTTTACTAGTAAGATGGTATCAGTCCTGTTCTTGATACCTATTGCTGCCAACTGCTCTTTGGTGTGAGTGTTCAGGAATTGGATCATTCTATTAGCTTGCTCAGGCATATTTCCCAAAGATGCTCTAGCCTTTTGATTTTCAAACTGAGCCAAGCCTATCAAATCCATTTGCTCATGAATGGTTTCAATGGATTGCCATTGGTCTGTAATGGATTAACCGATCTTGGCCCACAAAATTTTCTTGACCTCAGCTAGGGTCTTATCAAATGTAAGCTCTTTTTCTAGCTCCTTTATTCTCTTTTCCATGGTTTTCACTTCCCTTGTCTTCTCAACTACATCCTACTTTGACTTGTCATATTTTTCCTCAATTTTAGCCAGCTTTTCTTTGGCCTCTCTCAATTCTGCCATTTGCACTTCCAGGGCCTTTATTTCTTTCATCATATTGTCCATACTCAGGTTGGTCTCTTGTTCTGCAGGTGCTGTAGTAGTTGCCGAAACTGGTGCTGAACTTGAGGTACCTGCTTCTTATGCTGGAGCAGTGGGAGGGACTGTTGTGGTGGCCGTAGGAGGAGCAGCTGTAAGAATCTGAGCTGTTTGAATTGGCTGAGAGGCTAATTATCCTTGTCTTCCTTGTAATGATGCCTCCAAGGAACTTTCTATTTCTATCAACCTTTTATGTAAGCTCATAAGTAAAGTTACCACATCCTTCTCTTCTTTTTGTTGTGCTATCTCTGTGGTTTGAGAATGTAGTGTAGCTGGCAGCTTGAGTTGTCTTTTGAGGGCTGCTATGTCCTCCTCTTTGTTCTTTATCAAAGCTTTCATGCCCTTGGGATCAGTGGGATCATGTCCCAGCTCTATAGTGATCTCCTCCAAGGACTTGATTTTATTGTCCTTGGCCTGTGATGAAGCTTTCTCCAATTCTAGTTGGGCAGAAGTATTGTGCAAAGAGTTTTGCAATCTATGGGCCAACAATGTTTTATCTGCCAAGGTGGAATACACCATTTCGCCGGTCTGCTTGTGCAATTCAATCTGGTCCATCAGATGGATATCTTTGGCGAGCACTTCCAGATTGGTTCTAATATAGTTAGCAGCTGATTGTGGTTGCTGCATTATAGGTTTGAAATGACTGAGAGTAATTTTGCCTTCCTGGATGTCATAGGCTGCCATTAGCCTTTGCTAATTAGTGGGAGCCATCCTTAGCAACTGGTTGTACAACTGATACCTTACTGGCTCATTTATAGCTTTAATATCTGTGAATGTCTTCTTAATATCAAATCCCTATCTTCTCTATTTCCTGGTGGATGTAACCTCCACCCCTTGTTCTGTAGGGGGCTAATTCACAGCCATAAATCTTGATTACTGTGTGGTTTTGGTAAAAATACCACTCACCAATGCTGTAGCTTTTGGAAAGCTGTAGAATCTTTTGCATCTCATCAGTGAGTCTAGGAAGAGGAGTGCTTACCAGTAAGGAAGAAGCTGGATGTATAAATAGGTCAATAAACTCGCAGTAGGTATATGGAGAGTAATAAACATGGTGGCAGACTGATGACCAAAATATTACAGACCTTCGGTCCCCCTTATCATCCAATTTTTTGAGGAAAACTGGGAAACTATCAGGCTGATAGTACAACAAAAAATGATATATGTAGGATGTGTATTTGAATACCCTTTCTCTCTCCAGGTTCATGAACTGCTCATGAATTTTGTCAGCTATAAAGGTGGCATAATCATACAGGACAGTAGGGGGCTTTCCTGGAGCAAACATGGACAACAACACCAAGACTGTCTCATCAACAAACTCACTGGTACTGAATCCTAAGATGCAGGATATCATGTCTACCAATGCTCTCCCTGTTTCATTGAACCAAACATGTAGATAAGGAGGAGGTTGCCGGGGCTGGAAACCTGGTTGCATGAACAGCTGGGCAATTCTTGTGATCTCCGAGATAGGCAGTTTGGCACCTTGGTCAAGCAGAAGCTTCATGGAGAGAGGAGCCAGAGGCTTAGTTGGCTCAAAGTTTAGCATCTTTTTTATGTTTTGAGGGGTGATGTGAAACAAAACAATCCAAGATGGAGCCAAAACTACTCTTTGACTGGGCTCATAATTTTCACAACACTGATGGATGATGTCAAGGAATACATTTACTTGTGGGAGATAATAGATTGGCATGTTGGACTCCCAGATACCAAGGACATTAGCATTGCTTCTGTATCTTTTCCTTATCTCACAAAAGGTTTCAATGTGATATTTGTTGCTCAGTTCAACTGTTTCCTTCATTTGGTAATCCCTGTTAGCAAGGGGTAGCCACTCCAAGTTCTTATGTGGTGCATTCAAGGGGGCAATATTTAAAGCTGTGGGAGTGGCCATTTTGAAGTTTTTCTGTGTTTATACTTGGAACCAGGATTAGTGCAACAACAGACTGATGAAAACTGCTTCTGAGGACTTGTAAGGGAGCTGAAGAATGAGTTTAAATATGGCAGTGGCCTTCACTGTCCGTAGTTATGACAAAACAGGCAAATTTACAGGGTTCAGACAGGCTTTTCTCTATTTAATGAATTCACTGGATTGATAGGCTATGTGGGAAAACTGCAGAGGGAATGAGGATGTTTTTTGAGCCAGATGGGTGAAATTTTGCAGGGGAATTTGGCAAAGGGAGTGAGTGCACGGGCAGTATGTAGATTCTGCCGGCAAAACGAACTTAAAAATGATTTTTAACAGTGAATTTGCAGAGGAGCGCAAGTTCGCAGGGTTTCTTTTGAACGGGGGAACGACCAGTGAATTTATAGGCGAATTTGAGGTGCAGGAGTGCTTTTCGGTGGGAATTTGCAGGTGTTTAAGCAACTGAAATGGAGAAAAATGGCGAAAAAAAAGGTTAATAGGTGAAATGTGGGCAAATACCTGGTTTTTGTGGCACAGAGGGCGGCTCAGGAGGTTCAATGGCGAACTGTGGAGTTGAATTTGCAGGCGGCACTGGCGTAGTTGATAAAATTTGGCTTTGGGCAGTAAGTCGTTGTAAAACTGCATGCACGTCGCTTCCCAATTAACCAATAGAAAGGGATTCCTCAAAATCTGCTGCATGCTGTTCCTTATCAAATTGCTGTAAATAAAAACTGCTTAAAATACAAATATTTATGTACAATATACAATGGTGTTATGCTGATTACAAGGGATCAAAATAGTGCTTGAGCATTCGCCCATTGACTGGGCCTTCCTCAGTAACTTTGCCATCCAAACTTCTCAAAAAATAGGTGCTGTTGCCTTGTATTGCCTGAATAACATATGGTCCCTTCCATAGGAAATCAAATTTTCCGTGCTTCCCTTTATCTTCCCTCCTAGAATCCCATCTCAGCACTTTGTTTCCTATGAAGAAATCTTCAGCTTTTGTTCTTGTATCAAAGATCTTCTTGAGTTTATCCTTTAGAACCTAGGTTCTGTGATATACTTGCTTTCTTGTTTGCTGCAAGTGAATAGTTTGATTGATCCTTCTTTGAATATCATTAGGCTCTGCTTGTATTTCTTGTAGCAACTTGATCACAGAGATTCCCAAAGATGAAGGGAATCTTGCCTCCATTCCATAAACCAATTCATAGGGACTTGTACCAATAGATCATTTGGTGGTCAATCTGTCTGCCCATAGTGCATTCACAAATTTTTTATGCCAATTTTTCTTATTTTCCTCCAAGACCTTTTTGATGATGTTGATGAGGCTTTTGTTGGAGGACTCAACTAAGCCATTACCTTGAGGATAATAGGCTGTGGAATGGCCTAAGGTAATGTGGTATTTGTGGCAAAAACTGATCATTCTTTTGGATTTGAAAGCAGCAACATTGTCTGTAATAATTTTATCTGGACAACCAAATCTAGACAAGATGTTGGTTTCTAAAAATTTCATAATAATGGAGTCATTGGCTTGCCTACAAGGGATGGCTTCTATCCATTTGGTGAAATAGTCTGTGGCAGTCAAAATCCAACTATGTTGGCTAGAAGAGGAGGGGTGAATTTCACCAATGAAGTCTAAACCCCATTGTTCAAAAGGCCTTTCAATTGAAATAGGTTTGAGGGGTAAAGGTAACAACTTTCTCTTGCCTTGAAAGATCTGGCATTTATGGCAAGACATTAAAATTTTTTTCACATCAGCAAATAGGGAGGGCCAATAAAATCCAACCCTTTGGATTTTATCAGCTGTTGATTTCTAGTATAAGTGTCCTCCACAGTCCCCTGCATGAAATTCCTTGAGTACCTTGTTAGTTTCATCCAATGTTAGGGAATTAAGTAAAACACCATGATTTTTCCAAAACAAAACATTCTCTAAGATACAAAATTTTGATGCTTGCATTTTCAGGAATCTCTTTTTAGTTCTGGACAACCCTGGAGGAGCTTGTAGGTTTAACAATACAAAACATATATCAGCATACCAAGGGGATTGTAAAAAGGCTTGATTGATCTGTGGAGTTGCCATCTCCTGTTCATTGTCCAGTTCATTGATGTCGAGGGCTTGGAAGTTGGTTCCAGTCATTAATTTGGCTAGCCCTTGTCCTTTTATCAGTTTTGTAGGCTTGATTTCAATGTCATATTCTAAAATATTGGATATCCATTTTCCCCTCTTACCTTCAATTCCTTCTTGAGGTAAAATATCCTTAACCACAACATTTGGGACATAGGCTATCACATGTGAGTATAAGATGTAAACTCTGAAATCCTTGATGGCTTTTACAAGGGCATAAGCTTGCTTTTCCATGATCTGGTATTTTAAGGGAGCATCTCTAAGGGCTTTGCTAAAGAAAGCAATTGGCTTCTCGCATCCTTGGTCATCTTTTTGTAATAGGACAACAACAATAGTATGCTCAGATGCAAAGGAGAAAATGGTGAAATCTCTATCAAACCTGGGACTTGTGAGGACTGGTGTATTTGAAAAAGATCTTTTGATGTCCTCAAAGGCTTGTTTAGCTTCTATGGTCCACTTGGCTTTAGAATCCTTCTTCAACATATTATTTAACAGTCTAATTAGCTCAGCCAAATTGGGAATGAACCTTCCTAGGAAATTGATCTTTCCTAGAAAAGCTTGCAGTTATTTAATTTTTCTTGGATGAGGCACTTGAAGGATAGCTTGAATTCTGTCCGGGTCAATCCTAATGCCATCTTTTGAAATTATGTGACCTAGGAGTTTTCCTTCTTCTAGGCCAAACCTTGATTTCTTTGGATTCAATGATATGCCATATTTCCTGAAAATTATGAACACTTGTCTAAGATGTTTTAAATGCTCTTGGTCTGATTTTGAAAAGGCAGTAAGATCATCAAGGTATATGACTAGGAAATCATGGATTTCTTTGGCAAAGGCTATGTCCATTTCTCTTTGAAAAGTGGCCCCTACATTTTTGAGTCCAAAAGGAATTTTCACATATTTGAAGGTTGCCCATGGTGTTGTAAAGGCAATTTTGTCTTGATCATCCGGGTGGACTAAAATCTGATTAAATCCTGAGGATCCATCTAGTAATGAGATCCTAGAAGCTCCTACTACCCTTTGTAGGATATGGTCCATTTTTGGTAAGGGGTAGTGGTATTTGAGAGACACTTTGTTCAAATTTCTCAAGTCAACACACAGTCTTTGTTGTTGGGAAAAGTATCTATTCAGAATGCCCCTATCCCACTCTAAGGTGTGACAGTGCCTTAGCAACAAACAAGGAAAAATACTTGAGTATTCTTCTTTATGAAATGTAAATGAAGAGGAAGGATGTAACTAACCTGTGTCTTTCGCTAGTTTGTTGATCCAATAGCTCTTCTCTTTGTTCGCTTCCCGCTGCCTGCTCCCTTACTGGCCCAGCTTCACTAAGTTCCTGCAAGATCACAAAAGAGAGAAACTACATGAAGATACAAATTTACATTCATAAAAAGCTCAGGATCAGATTAAGCTAAACATGCAAATATAAAAAAAACATCACTGATATACAAGCATGTAGAAGAAACTCAAATAGTTTTATTGATATCATAAAAAGTCCAGGAGGAGATACATCCAACTAAGTCTCGATCCAGCATCTACCTCCCAACAAAGGAATCCCTTCCTCACCTCCAACAAAGCATAAATCACCCAATGTACTAATCTCAATCTCAAACCAACAGCAATTC
Organism: Pinus tabuliformis; assembly: GCA_031772625.1. Classification (NCBI taxonomy): domain Eukaryota; kingdom Viridiplantae; phylum Streptophyta; class Pinopsida; order Pinales; family Pinaceae; genus Pinus; species Pinus tabuliformis. The sequence goes on along the minus strand of CM062809.1, from coordinate 136,149,529 downwards.
TCTGCAAAGTACAAAATTCCAGCCTTTGGATCTCTGGGATGAGGGATCCATATATAGATGTAAGTAGAGAGGATGAGTCAGCTTATGTTTTGACTTGTGGCTTCTCTCTGTCAGTTCTTGCTTCTACTTGGAGACTGAGAGCCTCTTACTCATCACTGGTCGAATTCAGTGAGGAAAGTGTCATTGGAGAAGATTCTGGAAGCTTCCATTGTCTCTCCACCTCGTTGAATGACTCTGCCACTTGTCATTTCCCACTCAACGCACCTGGGTAGTGCATTCAAGTGTGTTGCAACGCACCTAGCCAGTGTATTTGGGTGCTTTGTAAGGCAGGCAGCTAGTAGAGCATCTGAATTGATCCTGATTTGACTAGTTTTGAGCAGTTTCTGGTGGAGAACTTCTGGGAGAAGCTGTCATTGGTTGACCTTGTTTCTTTAGGAGTAGGAACAACACTTTTAAGGACTTTGGATCCCTTGGATTATGGACATTTCATGCTTAGAGCTGTAAGGCACAAAAATGTCTATAACAGTTGCCCCATAAAGTATGAGGTTGTTTATCGGGTGAAATGCTTTATTAGGAGGATCCGAAGTTCTTTCAATGCTGGGAGGAGACCTGTAATAAGATACAATACAATACATTATTTTCATACTGTTTTCATGATCTAGCTGAGGCGGGCATTTCCATGCTCAGCTTTATAAATTCATTTTTATGTACATAGGACAGACAATCGTCTGATGGAAGAATGATGATTTTGGTGAAGTCATCATCCTTTTTGTAGGATGATTATTTGTGCTGCAATGCTGTACATGTCAATGTTTTTATTTTTCCTGAATATATATCACAGCCTGGATGGATGAAACTAGATCCGGGGTCTTCAATCTCGTCCGATCTTCACTCGAAGTACAAGTCGATCCATGTGAGAAATGTTTTGAAGTCGAACATGGAAAGACATCGCTTGATTACCAGTCAATGATGTAAACTGTTAACAAGCGCGAGAGGAATCACCAATAAGGATGATGACCCTCAAGGTACTGCAGTACAATTCACGTGGTGTGAATAAAGGACTTGGCATCGAACACCACGTAAAATCTTTCAGTCGAATGTCATTGATGTATACCTGTCGCCGGAAGTGAGAAACTTGCCATTGAGGCATGCAAGCTTCAAAGTACTGAAGGGGGTGTTCCTAGATCAACTTCTTGGATAATGAGCTGATGTCGACAAGAAGCGATCTGTCAAAGGAGGGCCTTGATGAATCCCACATCAATGACATGGAACGGAGCAAATGATTTTGATGGAGGTGAAAACAATCTGATGATATATGGTTCAGGATGGCGGTCATGAAGTATAATGTATGGTAGTGGATGGGACACGAGTGACTTCTCTGGATGACTTCTCTTGAACATGTCGGCGACACTTATGTGATGGATTGGTAGCATTTACCCAAAATGTGGATGGTATGGCGTGACCATGGTGATGTGACCAGTGAATTAAAGAACCCAACCCGACTCAGGCACGGAGAGGAAGTGTCATGTTCAAGAGCGACTTGCTACCAATAAAGATTCTTTGAGTTTTCTTCCCAATTTTTCCCCAGTCATTGCTGACCAGTACCTCTTTATTTTTGTCAAGCTTGAGGAGGATAACATATGCTTGTTCTATAATTTGCCCTTCGGGCAAACCCATCGCTATGTTTTAACGAGCCTAGCGATAGTGAAACTCGTTCTCGTCTAAAGACAAGTTTGTCGCTATTAATCTTTTTAACGAGTCTAACGACAAAGATAACTCGGTCCTTTTCATTTTCAGAGAGTCTGAAAAGGTACGTAAAGTTAACTCCGGAATTCCTTTTTTGTCATCTAATCCCTTAAGCCCGAAAAAGTATAAAACAATACAGAAGGGATGAATTTTCGATAGTTTTAACGAGCCGAACAAAACAAGCGCTCGATCTTTTTGTGCAATAATCCCTCAGGTCCAAAAAGATTAAAATCTAGAGGAGGGATAGCAATTCCGGTCGCTTTAACGAGTTGGAAGGCCAAAACTCGGCAATCTTTTCATATTTTACGAGTCAGATGAAAAGAGCTTAAATAAGACTCGTCTTTTGAGGAACAAGTGATAAAATGGGTAGCAGCTGATTCCAGGTAAGGGTTGGAATTTTCCAAGCACGACAGTGTCACAAGGATGGCTAGTGAAATCACTCTTCGCAGCTATTCCTCAAAATGGGTAAACAATCAAATGGAGGTGAATGATCGGCCAATGGAAAAGTGGAGGTGACGGTGCAAACACGACCAAGGCTTTAATGGCTGATAATGTTACATTCATGGTGGTTATTTACTGGAGGATAGTTCATTTTTTAACGAGCTTAAACGCGGATTGAAACACTTGCTTGGTCTTATGTTTATTTTTTAACGAGCATGAACTATGTGCTAAAACTGCTCGATGATAAGTTTGTATGCCCCCAACATAATAACGCAAAACGAGGTGCATGCCCCCCAAGCTTCATTGCATTCAACTCGGTGGTTGGAATGAAGGTTTACCTTTGAGATTTGAAAAGGGGATTTGTTTCATTTTTTAATGAGGTTGACACAGTAAAAGAACTATCCTCATGACTCCTTGTTTCATTTTTTAACGAGGTTGACACGAGATAAGAACCGTCCTCGGAGTCCAAATCCATTAGATATAGAAGGTTTCATATTCCACTGTGGCCACTTCTGCCAGATTACTCGGAGGCGGTAGGGCAAAAGTACCCATTAAGGCAGGGTCTTTTAGGAGACCTACTCCGATATTTTGGAGCGAATGATTGCTTCCATGGATCATTGGAATGCTTCCAGTAACTTGAGAACCATTGGGGAGGAAGTTTTGCTGATCGACGATTGTAATCCCTCCTTGAAAGGGAAATGCAATCTTTCTGAAATAGGTCGACACAACAGCTGCCATGGCATATATCCATGGTCTTCCTAGTAGGATGTTGTAATCAAGATTCCCATCTATGACTTCAACATCTATTTCTACTGTTTTCCCTCCTAGTTCAACTTTCAAGTTATTTAGGATACCATATGGGGTATATGTCCTTCCGTCGAATGCTTTTAACGTCGTCGCAGACCGCGACAAGGTTGGAGATCCTAAAGTTTTCCAGCAACTCATCGACATAATACATGTAGATGCCCCCTCATCAATAATTGTTCGATGAACAGTTTTGTTGAGGGCTTTCACTTGAATAAGGAAAGCTAGTTGAGCTGGTAACTGAGGGTCATATCCTTTATGATGAAAGGCCACAAGATTGGAATCCATTGGGTCAATCCCACCTATTGTTGATAATAAATCTTGCTCTTGGGAGAGGCAATTTTTCCGTACCTCAAGTGTCGACATAGTGGACGGCGATTGGGCCAGGTCCTCTATTATATTATAATTCCGTGCTATTTTTGCACGAGGATTAAATGTCGATTTGTGCACTACTCCCTTTGGCGACTTTATCATTTGTTCAGGAATGATGGGTGGCACAACTTTGGTCAAAGTTGTTGTCGAACTACTAGGTTGTTCATTAGCCTCGTTATTCGACACCTGTGGATTCCCGTAATCTTTATTCCTTGCCAAAGCATCATTTTGCTGCTTTGAGATAGACAACATAAGCACTGGGATCGGGAAGCATTTTGATTAGCAACCAGTTTGGTTCCCGGGCTTGGAAATGGATCAGTCAATATTGCTGAGGTTTTTGGACTCTTAAAGAGTTTCTTAACTTCAGCTTTATGTGGACAATCTCTCGTCCGATGATCCTCGTCGCATATATGACACTCCGCAAGGGGTTTCCTTTGCCCAGAAGGGTTTGTAGAAGGTTTTTCAGGAGATGACTCATCCTGCTTCCTTTTTCTCCCTTTCTTTTTCTTCTTGCGTCCTGGTTGCTTCAGTTGTTTTCTCTTGTCAGTCGACACGACCTTTACTTCTGAGGCAAGAAGTTCCTCATTTGCATTTTGATTAGAAATCTTACAGGCCTTTTCAGATGTAGCTTTTGTCGATTTCGTGTTTGTCGCGCCAATCATGCCATCGATGGCATGAGAGTCATTGTTTGATTTAGGAGGAGGAGGAATTGAGAATTCCTGTCTAGGGGCGTCAGGTATTTTATCGTAGAGCGTGCCGGAGTGAGTGTAAATCAAGTCCAAATATTGCGCACGAGCGATAACTTGCTCTTCTGTGACGACTCCCCCTTTTGCCACATCTTCCATGATGGAAGGCAGTAATGACTTAATAACCATTCAGCTAAAAGCTGATCGGGAACATATATTTTCACCATTCTACGACGACGTCGCCATTCATGTATATGATTAGATATGTGAGTGGCCGTCGTTTGTTTGAAGTTGGTAAGAAGTTCGGTTCCCGTTTCGTACCTTATCAGTAACTGAAAATGGGTTAAAAAGGTTGTGGCTAGGGTACTGAAGTTGTCGAATGAAGCTCTAGGCAATTCGATATACCATTTTGCTGCCAGACCAGTTAACGTCCTCTGAAAAAGGCGAAGCCTAATCGAATCATCGTTTAGGGTGTTTGATGAACACTACAGATGAAATGTCATCACATGATTCGACGGATCTTCACCCGGATTTCCATTAAATTTAGGAATATCTGATGGAAGTTTATGCGGAATCGCTAGCCACCAAGGGGCATAAGCAATTGGATCATTCGTCAGCCAGTTTAGATCTGGTAATTCTAGAGTTGCTACAAAGGGCAACTATTGATTCAAGTTAGGCGAAGCATACCCAGGATAAGATGGAATTGCCTGAGCAATGGGTCTTTGCATACCAGCATAATGTATTTGATGTTGGCAACTTTGACAAGGTTGATGGGCATAACCACTATAATGTGGTTGTTGATAACCGCTTTGGAAATGTGGTTGCCCATTAATTACAAAGACTTGTTGCTCAGGTCCTTGATATGATTGCTGGAATGGTGGTTGTTGAGATTGAACCAGCCCTGGTTGTTGGACCATTTGCTGTTGTCCAATACTGGATGATTGACCAAGATGGGGAGTCATAGTACTTGTTTGAGCCTGAGTCGCTCTAGATAAGGAGGCACTAACCTGAGGTTGCGATTGAGTCGTTGAGACAAGAGGTTGTTGTATTGCAACCTGAGAAACTTGGGGTTGACATACAACAGGTAATGCTTGTACTTTCGATGCAGTCACCGTAGCAGGTATAGTGGGAGTATTCGACATAGGGTGGACTGGTTGCATTGAATACACAACCCTTGGTTTCTGAGGCAGTATTGGTACCCAACCGCTGGATGTAATTCCAGTTTGACCTGAACTTTGTTGTAAACTCTCATATGGTTGTTCTCTGGGAGGGAACAATGAAAAGGCATACTACCCTCCATATGGTGGCAATCCAGTACTTAAAGGGTAGATTGGCCTTTGAAGACACATTGGATCAATTTGTTGAGTTTCAACATAAGAAATACCAGATGATAATCCGGATGAAGGAATAGGAACTAACCATGTCGTCGAAGCAGTCCTTGATGGGACTCCGGCTTGTTGTTGATAACTTGCCGGGATAGATGGTATACCATTGAACATCGTTGGAGTAGCAGTAGGAGGCTGTGCCACTGCTGTGTCGGACGACACAGTCTTGGATGTCGACGGTTGTTCAGACATATTTAGTCTATCCAAAGATTTTCTAGTGATTTCGATTGACTTTCTTCCACGATCGCGGATTACTCGATCAACTAAAACAAAGGGGAAGTATGTTTCTGAATTAAATGAATTTTAGACACTTTGAAAAAACTTGTTTTTTCAGTTTTTAAGAGTCGAGAAAAAACAAAAGATGACTCTAGTCTCCTTCGATTTTTAATGAGCCTGAAGTGACAAGTGCTCAGATGGACCTTTTCCGTTAAGGAGTCTGAAAAGGAACGAAAGGGACTGCTCTGGAGTTCTAGGTAGAGGGTGTGCCAAACCAATCGCAAAACCGCAGAATACTTTTTAAGGTACGGGCGGTCAATCTTCCCGAATGCTGTGTTCAGTGCATTGCGATAAGTAGGGTGGCCGACACGGCTTCCTATGGATAAAGGTTTTATGCCTATAGGGGTCTCCCAATATATACTCGACGGTACGTGGGAGCACAATCCGTACTGGCACTTATCGTCTCACAGTGGAGGAATCACCCAACCAACAGTGAGGACAACAGTTACCAGGCTTTACGACGCCGGAACACGTCTCTAGCCTAGACCACTATGTTGTGCGTTAAGTTCCAATGCGTTGTTAAGTTCATTCAATTTATTTTAGGTTGATCTTTCTTAGAATTTTGCCTTTTTGGATCACCACGAGATGTAGATACAATTCCTAAATGCAGTCTAAAGATGATAAGCAAGCTTTTATCTCTTTTCAACAATGAAAATCCTAGCTACAAGGGGAAAAGAAAGACACAATCTTTTCTCAAAGAGCAAAGAGCACAATGTAAATGCACTTTTTCCTAAATCAAACCATACACACTATCAATATGAAAATGCACAAATGCATGTATTTGTTTTCACTTTCTTAATATTGATGCCTAAAAAGAAAGTTGTTGTACAAATTTGAATTCGATTTCAAGTGAAAAAACACAAACAAGCTTCTTTTTCGAAATCAAATAGGTAGAGAAGATTATGACACTTTATGATTTTGAAGTAAACACTCGTTTCGACACTAGAAAGAGATAAATTCAAACCAAAGCAAAAGTAAAAAGTATAATCAACTGTCAACAACAAAGAAACTTTCTCCTAAGATCAGAATTGACACTTACGACAGATCTAAATCTAAGGACGACAGTATGACTATTTCACTTTTCAATGGAAAACTGTAAATGATGTAACGAATACACAAAGAACACCTACAGTCTTTTTGTACAAAGGAGGTGGAATTAAGGCAGAGAAAAGGGGTTTTCAGATAGGTACACACACTGATAACAGGCTGCAAAAATCAGAGATAAAACTGAACAAAATGAAGCAAAGAACCACAACTGCACAGGTCAAAGGTTGATCAGCGCACCTGTTGCACAGAGAAACTGAATTGCAGCACAGGTAGCCCTCTCGGGACCTGCGTTGAAATGCAGAACCTCTTCACAGAGCCTGCGCTGAAGCAGAAACGAGAATTTTCTCTGGGTTCTAGGTCACGGTTTGCAGTTTAATCTATGGTTTTTGGCCGGATAAAAGCTATCAGTAAGGTACAATTAGAGGGATGATTTAAAGGAGGACTAAGAGCTATCACAAAGGGCAATTAGAGCATTTGTGGATCAGCTGTTCAGATCATAAACAAGCCCAGTAAATGGACTAGAGTAGCAGATCTCTACTTTGCATTTGTAAATGGCAAATGCAGTTCGATTCGCCACTCCTAAGTTTATGATAAGAACAACAATAGAAACACAAATAAACTAACTAGATACGATCCCCAGCGGAGTCACCATTTTGTTGTTGGGAAAAGTATCTATTCAGAATGCCCCTATCCCACTCTAAGGTGTGACAGTGCTTTAGCAACAAACAAGGAAAACTACTTGAGTATTCTTCTTTATGAAATGTAAATGAAGAGGAAGGATGTAACTAACCTGTGTCTTTCGCTAGTTTGATGATCCAATCGCTCTTCTCTTTATTCGCTTCCCGCTGCCTGCTCCCTTACTGGCCCAGCTTCACTAAGTTCCTGCAAGATCACAGAAGAGAGAAACTACACGAAGATACAGATTTACATTCATAAAAAGCTCAGGATTAGATTAAGCTAAACATGGAAATATAACAAAACATCACTGATATACAAGCATGTAGAAGAAACTCAAATAGTTTTATTGATATCATAAAAAGTCCAGGAGGAGATAAAACCAACTGAGTCCCGATCCAGCATCTACCTCCCAACAAAGGAATCCCTTCCTCACCTCCAACAAAGCATAAATCACCCAATGTACTAATCTCAATCTCAAACCAACAGCAATTCTCTGCAAAGTACAAAATTCCAGCCTTTGGATCTCTGGGATGAGGGATCCATATATAGATGTAAGTAGAGAGGATGAGTCAGCTTATGTTTTGACTTGTGGCTTCTCTCTGTCAGTTCTTGCTTCCACTTGGAGACTGAGAGCCTCTTACTCATCACTGGTCGAATTCAGTGAGGCAAGTGTCATTGGAGAAGATTCTGGAAGCTTCCATTGTCTCTCCACCTCGTTGAATGAATCTGCCACTTGTCATTTCCCGCTCAGTGCACCTGGGTAGTGCATTCAAGTGCATTGCAATGCACCTAGCCAGTGTATTTGGGTGCTTTGCAATGCAGGCAACTAGTAGAGCATCTGAATTGATCCTGATTTGACTAGTTTTGAGCAGTTTCTGGTGGAGAACTTCTGGGAGAAGCTGTCATTGGTTGACCTTGTTTCTTTAGGAGTAGGAACAACACTTTTAAGGACTTTGGATCCCTTGGATTATGGACATTTCATGATTAGAGCTGTAAGGCACAAAAATGTCTATAACAGTCTTATCTCTCCGGTTTTCTTCCTGGTAGGGACTAGATTTGAAATCCACTCCGAGAATCTGATAGGTGCAATAATTCCAGCTTCATACATTCACTTAACTTCCTTTTCAATCAAGGGAAGGAGGACAGGATTCACCCTCCTAAGCTTTTGTTTAAACGGTTTTTGATTCTCTTTCAAAGGTATAGTATGTTGGATGACTGAAGTATCATAGGATTTGAGGTCCTCATAACTCTAGGCAAATACATCTTGGAATTCCTTGAACTAGTCAATGTATTTCAGTTTCTGATCAGCAGGCAATGCCTTTGACAATTTTATCATTATGGGATTTTTTGTGGTTCCAATGTTGCAGTCCTCAATTTCAGCATTCAGTGGTTGCATTTTTGGCTTCCTTGAAATATCATTCGAATCGAATAGATCCTCCAAAGGGGTTAAGCCTGTGGGCAGAAAATTGTCTTTTAGTTCAATTACTTCAGCTTCTACCTCAACTATTCCATCAAAATCTGTTTGCTTTAGCTCTTGTAAATTCTTGTCATCAAAAGTTGTTGGATGTAAAATCAGATTTGCTGTTTCAGCTGATATACTCTGCTGAATTTTGTTTATCTGTTGTGGGTCATCCACAGTGCTAGCATCAATGTTCATGCTGGAGAATTCCTCTTTCAAAGTCAGGAAGTTATTTATCTGTGTATCATTTTCAAAGATCTACCAATTTTTGACATTATCAGGGACAACAGGTCTATGTTTGATTTCGGCAGTGAAATGGTGGTTGGGCTCTAAAGGAAGCTTGCAAGTGTTGGAAAAAGTTTCCAAGCTATGTGCATGTAAATTGTGTTTTCTAGGGATTTTGGTTAGCTGAGATTCTAAGAAAGTGTTAAGTATTTCAATGGCTGCCCCTTTGTAAGCCCTCAACCTTAGATTGTTTGTGACAAAATTTCCCTTTATCTGCTGTATAATCAGATCTGAATCCCCTAAAATTGAGACCTTGGTTGGCCTTAGATCTCTGATCAGTTTGAGTCCTAACAACAGGGCTTCATACTCGACCATATTGTTTGTGCATCTGAAGTTTAAACTATATGCATGACCTTCAGCATGGTCATTTTGCATATTGTGGATCCAAACCCTTGCCCCTGCTCCTAATTTGTTGACAGAACCATCAAATTCTAAGTACCATAATATTTCCTGGTTATGACTTGTCTTAAGGGTTTTGGAAGTTTGTTTAGTGGGCAGATTTAGATCTTGTATGTCACATGATATGTCATTTCTCTTTATTGCATTAACCACATCAACAATTTTTTGCTCTTGAGCAGCAGATTTTTCATTCATGCTTTCTGGTTGTGCTGTTATCAGAAGTTTGGCATCAATTTTGGGACACATGTCAGCATTGTATAAGATGAATTAATCCATGTCGAAATGCATTGCATAGATGGGGAAGTTTTGGGGCTTTTCTTGACTACCCACCACATATTTCATCAGTGTTTCACGGTATAATCTCTTTGGCTAGCCAAAGACTGAAATAGTGGCATAGGACATGTCTAGTTGCAAAGATCCTTGGAGTTTTGCACCCCAAGATCTGGATAAAAGCATGCCATACTTGGGTGGAATGTCAGCTACCACCACATCCATCAAGGTTGTCTTAGCTGGGTATTGGACCAGGGACACACAAAGGTCTTTGATTAGGCCAAGGCACCTGACCTGGCTGGAATCAAATGAGAACAAATATTTGTAGGGTCTTGTGATGTCTAGGTCCAGTCTTTCCATCACATATTTTGGCATTAGGTTATGGGAAGCTCCTGAATCAAACATAGCATTATGCAGCACTTTGTCATGAATGTTTAAGCTTACATAGAATGGAGGAACTCCTCCATCTACTGTTTTACCATTGAATTCAGGACCAAAAATTAGTTCTGGTTGATCATCAATAACATTGACTGCATCCTTGTTCTCTGTTATTTGCAGTGACCTATTGAATTGCTGTCAGTATATCTCATGCTTGGCCAATTCAGAAAGAGGAATAACTATTTTCAGCTTGCCAATTTCTATTTCTAAATTAAAGGGTTTTTCTGTCTGCAGTTTTGTGTTGTGGACAACAAACTTTTCCTTTTCAGCTGGATTTTCAATGACTTTCTCCTCATGCTGAATTTTGTTTTGAATCAAATCTATTTTTAAATTGTTTTCAGGAGGGTCAGTTCCATTTTCTTTTGGAGGAGAGGATGTGTATGGCTGATTTTTTGAGGGCTGTTCATCTGATATGTCCTCAACAGAGACTTCCTTTGGATTTAAGTCTATTTTGGCAGGGAGTTCTCTCAGGACAGCTTTATCTTTTGCTTTCTTTGGTTGTTTAGTATCTTTCAGCTTGGTAGGTTCAGGCACATCTATGGTTCTGCTTCTTAGTTTGTACTGTTTATGAACCTCATAGACTGCTGCATCATAGCCTTCCCTAAAATCAAATGACTCTCCTGATTTGGTTTGAAATTGATTGAAATTATGGGCCTCTTGGTCTTCTTGTTTTAGAAAGACTTGCTGTTCACTGTCTAAACCCATTAAGTTGATGTGAGGATCCTCTGTTGGTTCACTAGATGTTGAGGCTTCCGCATAGTTCTCTTGAAATGGAGGTCGGATGTTCTGGTTAGGGCCAGCCCTTCCAACATTTGGATTTTGGTTTTTTCTAAAATTTTAGTTCCTTGCTGTATTACTTGTTTGACCTTCCCATGATGATTTTATTTCAATGGTTTCCACCCTATCTCCAAGTCTTTCCATGCCTTTGATGATTGCATCAAGCTTTTGTTCAAATGCTGAAGGTTCTTCCTTGAAAGTTGTTCTTCTTTCAGCTCTAGCCCGATTTCTTTTAGCAATGAGATTTGCCTCCACACTAACCGCTATATTCTGCATGTCTGCTAAGGTTGGAGGGGCTCTTCCCATCAATTGGTATGCCATGTCAGAGTCAAATCCATCTGGAAATTTGATCAAAGCTAGATCAGGTGGAGGTCTAAGGTTTTGAGGGATAGCATTGTATACACTGTTGAATCGAGCACAGTAATCTAAGACAGTTTCTTGTGGGCCTCTTTTTATACTGTCATACTCTGATAGGATATGTAATGGATCCCTCTTCTTTCCCCACCTATTAAAAAATGATTGATAAAGGGCATCAGGATTGGCTATAGAGTTTGCAGCAGGTGCTCTAAACCAAGTCCTAACATCACCAGTTAGACTTTGGATGAAAATCTTCATTCTTACATCATCATCGTCAATTTCATAGTTCTCAAAATAGTCTTGCATTTTATTTGTATGTTGTTGGGCTGTATATGTACCAGTACCATCAAAATAAGTGATCTTAATTTGATAATCTTGAGGCATAGCCCCTGGATTTGCAGGTAATTGTAAAGGAGCATATCTATTTGCCATATTTACAGGGACAAATGGGACAACAGGAAGAAATGGGACAGCTGGAACTGTAGGGACTGGAGTTGAAATATGTGCAGTGGATGGAGGTGTAGGGAATGTGCTTTAAGAGGTGGATGAAGAACTGGGAGAAGCAGCAGTAATATGAAGATGGATTGAGGGTTTAGCAGGAGTTGGGATATAGTCCCGCTAAACTGTTTCAAGGTCTAAATCTGTAGAACTTTCTTGAGCTTCTTGCTTCCTAAGGGTCTTAGGAATTAAGTTGGGATTTTCAAAAATAGCTGGAGGATCTGGGTCAGGGTTTGACCTGGTGTACTGATTTTTCTTCTTTGGAGCCAGCTTCTAAACCTTTTTTTGCTATTTCTGGGAATGTTTTTGGTATTTTCTTTGAAATATGGGAGGCTTTGGGTTTTTCCTTTGAATATTTTGAAACAGGGAAACTGATCGAATTTTGGAACAACTGTTTATAGCTTAAAACTATACTGGAGATTGACTGAAGCAGCTTTTATCTACTCCTGTAAATGCGCAACAAGAACAGTTTCAAAGGCTACCTGGCTAACTTCAGGCTCCATCTGTAGTTTTAGAAAATAGACAGTAGTTACAAATAAACATTCAAAGTCCCCAGTGGAGTCGCCAATGATGTTATCACTCAGGTTGTTCCCTGCCTCCTGAAGGGAATATGGCCGAGGTAACCACTAACCAATCTTTTAGCTGCAGGTCCTAGCCTACCTGCAACCAGAGAGGGCTCTCTCTTTGTAATTTAGCTTTGTTTTTGGAGTATTTTGGGCTAGTTATTACGCACAAGTTTTTGTTTTGAGTTTGTTGGAAGGTAATTTCAGGTGGAACAATGATGCAAGTAGGAAACAATTTCTTCCATTGGGTAGATGGAGTCAGAGTGAGTGAACTGGTGAAGTGTTGAAGTGTTCATTTGGTAAAAGGAGTTTTCTATAGAGCAAGGTAGTCAATTTAGGAGCAATTTTGATATCTGAAATGGTGGAATGAGGTCAGTGAATGAAATGCAATCAAGAATCTTTCATTATGATGGCAAAGGGAAAGTGCATGAAGATTACTAAGGAGCAATGAAGAATTCCTAAGCAACATTCAGAGTGAAAGAACTAATGTAAATAGGAGCAATTAAGAATTCCTATTTATGACTAATTCTGAAGAAAACATATACAGTAGCTGAGATTGAACACAGAGGGCTTTTAGGCAAATTCTATGCTATTCTTCTTCTCTGCTACCAAGTTTATGGAACATACATGAAATTGCATACATTGAAGACATAAAAAACATAGGGGAGGGAGACATATTGATCCATAAATGACGCAAGAATTCTGTAGCATTTCCCAGAGCGTCAATTCCATTTGACTGGGCTCATAATTTTCACAACACTGATGGATGAGGACTCAGCTAAGCCATTACCTTGAGGATAATAGGCTGTGGAATGGCCTAAGGTAATGTGGTATTTGTGGCAAAAACTACTCATTCTTTTGGATTTGAAAGCAACAACATTGTCTGTAATAATTTTATCTGGACAGCCAAATCTGGACAAAATGTTGGTTTCTAAAAATTGCATAATAATGGAGTCATTGGCTTGCCTACAAGGGATGGCTTCTATCCATTTGGTGAAATAGTCTATGGCAGTCAAAATCCAGCTATGTTGGCCAGAAGAGGAGGGGTGAATTTCACCAATGAAGTCTAAACCCCTTTGTTCAAAAGGTCTTTCAGTTGAAATAGGTTTGAGGGGTAAAGGTAACAGCTTTCTCTTACCTTCAAAGATCTGGCATTTATGGCAAGACATTACAAATTTTTTCACATCAGCAAACAGGGAGGGCCATTAAAATATAGCCCTTAGGATTTTATCAGCTGTTGATTTCTAGTATAAGTGTCCTCCACAGTCCCCTGCATGAAATTTCTTGAGTACCTTGTTAGTTTCATCCAATGTTAGGCAATTAAGTAAAACACCTTCATGATTTTTCCAAAACAAAACATTGTCTAAGATACAAAATTTTGATGCTTTCATTTTTAGGAATCTCTTTTTAGCTCTGGACAACCCTGGAGGAGCTTGCAGGTTTAACAAAACAAAACATATATCAGCATACCAAGGGGATTGTAAAAAGGCTTGATTGATCTGTGGAGTCGCCATCTCCTGTTCATTGTCCAGTTCATTGATGTTGAGGGCTTGAAAGTTGGTTTCAGTCATTAATTTGGCTAGCCCTTGTCCTTTTATCAGTTTTGTAGGCTTGATTTCAATGTCATATTCTAAAATATTGTCTATCCATTTGCCCCTCTTACCTTCAATTCCTTCTTGAGTTAAAATATCCTTAACCACAACATTTGGGACATAGGCTATCACATGTGAGTATACGATGTAAACTCTGAAATCCTTGATGGATTTTACAAGGGCACAAGCTTGCTTTTCCATGATTTGGTATTTTAAGGGAGCATCTCTAAGGGCTTTGCTAAAGAAAGCAATTGGCTTCTCGCATCCTTAGTCATCTTTTTGTAATAGGACAGCAGCAATAGTATGCTCAGATGCAAAGGAGAAAATGATGAAATCTCTATCAAACCTGGGACTTGTGAGGACTGGTGTATTTGTCAAAGCTCTTTTGATGTCCTCAAAGGCTTGTTTAGCTTCTATGGTCCACTTGAATTTAGAATCCTTCTTCAGCATATTATTTAACAGTCTAATTAGCTCAGCCAAATTGGGAATGAACCTTCTTAGGAAATTGATCTTTCCTAGAAAAGCTTGCAGTTCTTTAATGTTTCTTGGATGAGGCGCTTGAAGGATAGCTTGAATTCTGTCTGGGTCAATCCTAATGCCATCTTTTGAAATTATGTGACCTAGGAGTTTGCCTTCTTCTAGGCCAAACAATGATTTCTTTGGATTCAATGATATGCCATATTTCCTACAAATTATGAACACTTGTCTGAGATGTTCTAAATGTTCTTGGTCTGATTTTGAAAAGGCAGTAAGATCATCAAGGTATATGACTAGGAAATCATGGATTTCTTTGGCAAAGGCTATGTCCATTGCTCTTTGAAAAGTGGCCCCTGCATTTTTGAGTCCAAAAGGCATTTTCACTTATTTGAAGGTTCCCCATGGTGTTGTAAAGGCAGTTTTGTCTTGATCATTTGGGTGGACTAAAATCTGATTAAATCCTGAGAATCCATCTAGTAATGAGATCCTAGAAGCTCCTACTACCCTTTGTAGGATATGGTCCATTTTTGGTAAGGGGTAATGTTCTTTGAGAGAGACTTTGTTCAAATTTCTCAAGTCAACGCACAGTCTTATCTCTCCGGTTTTCTTCCTGGTAGGGACTAGATTTGAAATCCACTCCGAGAATCTGATAGGTGCAATAATTCCAGCTTCATACATTCGCTTAACTTCCTTTTCAATCAAGGGAAGGAGGACAGGATTCACCCTCCTAAGCTTTTGTTTAAATGGTTTTTGATTCTCTTTCAAAGGTATAGTATGTTGGATGACTGAAGTATCATAGGATTTGAGGTCCTCATAACTCCAGGCAAAGACATCTTGGAATTCCTAGAACAAGTCAATGTATTTCAGTTTCTGATCAGCAGTCAATGCCTTTGATAGTTTTATCATTATGGGATTTTCTGTGGTTCCAATGTTGCAGTCCTCAATTTCAGCATTCAGTGGTTACATTTTTGGCTTCCTTGAAATATCATTCGAATCGAATAGATACTCCAAAGGGGTTAAGCTTGTGGGAAGAAAATTGTCTTTTAGTTCAATTACTTCAGTGTCTACCTCAACTATTCCATCAAAATCTGTTTGCTTTAGCTCTTGTAAATTCTTATCATCAAAAGTTGTTGGATGTAAAATCAGATTTGTTGTTTCAGCTGATATACTCTGCTGAATTTTGTTTATCTATTGTGGGTCATCCACAGTGCTAGTATCAATATTCATGCTAGAGAATTCCTCTTTCAAAGTTAGGAAGTTATTTATCTGTGTATCATTTTCAAAGATCTGCCAATTTTTGACATTATCAAGGACAACAAGTCTATGTTTGATTTCGGCAGTGAAATGGTGGTTGGGCTCTAAAGGAAGCTTGCAAGTGTTGGAAAAAGTTGCCAAGCTATGTGCATGTAAATTGTGTTTTCTAGGGATTTTGGTTAGCTGAGATTCTAAGAAAGTGTTAAGTATTCCAATGGCTGCCCCTTTGTAAGCCCTCAACCTTAGATCGTTTGTGACAAAATTTCCCTTTATCTGCTGTATAATCAGATCTGAATCCCCTAAAATTGAGACCTTGGTTGCCCTTAGATCTCTGATCAGTTTGAGTCCTAACAACAGGGCTTCATACTCGGCCATATTGTTTGTGCATTCTAAGTTTAACCTATATGCATGACCTTCAGCATGGTCATTTTGCATATTGTGGATCCAAACCCCTGCCCCTGCTCCTAATTTGTTGACAGAACCATCAAACTCTATGTACCATAACATTTCTTGGTTATGACTTGTCTTAAGGGTTTTGGAAGTTTGTTTAGTGGGCAGATTTGGATCTTGTATGTCACATGAGATGTCATTTCTCTTTATTGCATTAACCACATCAACAATTTTTTGATCTTGATCAACAGATTGTTCATTCATGCTTTCTGGTTTTGCTGTTATCAGGAGTTTGGCATCAGTTTTGGGAGACATGTCAGCATTGTATAAGATGAATGAATCCATGTCGGAATGCATTGCATATATGGGGAAGTTTTGGGGCTTTTCTTGACTGCTCACCACATATTTCATCAGTGTTTCACGATATAATCTCTTTGGCTGGCCAAAAAATGAAATAGTGGCATAAGACATGTCTAGTTGCAAAGATCCTTGGAGTTTTGCACCCCAAGATTTGGATAAAAGCATGCCATACTTGGGTGGAATGTCAGCTACCACCACATCCATCAAGATTGTCTTAGCTGGGTATTGGACTAGGGACACACAAAGGTCTTTGATTAGGCCAAGACACCTGACCTGGCTGGAATCAAATGAGAACAAATCTTTGTAGGGTCTTGTGATGTCTAGGTCCAGTCTTTCCATCACAGATTTTGGCATTAGGTTATGGGAAGCTCCTGAATCAAACATAGCATTATGCAGCACTTTGTCATGAATGTTTAAGCTCACATAGAATGGAGGAACTCCTCCATCTACTGTTTTACCATTGACTTCAGGACCAAAAATTAGTTCTGGTTGATCATCAAGAACATTGACTGCATCCTTGTTCTCTGTTATTTGCAGTGACCTATTGATTTGCTGTCTGTATATCTCATGCTTGGCCAATTCAGAAAGAGGAACATCTATTTTCAGCTTGCAAATTTCTGTTTCTAAATTAAAGGGTTTTTTCTGTTTGCAGCTTTTTGTTGTGAACAACAAACTTTTCCTTTTCAGCTAGATTTTCAATTACTTTCTCCTCATGCTGAATTTTGTTTTGAATCAAATATGTTTTTAAATTGTTTTAGGAGGGCCGGTTCCATTTTCTTTTGGAGAAGAGGATGTGTATGGCTGATTTTTTTAGGGCTGTTCATCTGATATGTCCTCAACAGAGACTTCCTTTGGATTTAAGTTTGTTTTGGCAGGGAGTTCTCCCAGGACAACTTTATCTTTTGTTTTCTTTAGTTGTTTAGTATCTTTCAGCTTGGTAGGTTCAGACACATCTATGGTTCTGCTTCTTAGTTTTTACTGTTTATGAACCTCATAGATTGCTGCATCACATCATTCCCTAAAATCAAATGACTCTCCTGATTTGGTTTGAAATTGATTGAAATTATGGGCCTCTTGATCTTCTTGTGTTAGAAAGACTTGCTGTTCACTGTCTAAACCCATTAAGTTGATGTGAGGATCCTCTGTTGGTTCACTAGATGTTGAGGCTTCGGCATAGTTCTCTTGAAATGGAGGTCTGATGTTCTGGTCAGGGCCAGCCCTTCCAACATTTGGATTTTGGTTTTTTCTAAAATTTGGGTTCCTTGCTATATTACTTGTTTGACCTTCCCATGATGATTTTATTTCAATGGTTTCCACCTTATCTCCAAGTCTGTCCATGCCTTTGATGACATCAAGCTTTTGTTCAAATGCTGAAGGTTCTTCCTTGAAAGTTGTTCTTCTTTCAGCTTTAGCCCGATTTCTTTTAGCAATGGGATTTGCCTCCACACTAACCGCTATATTCTGCATGTCTGCTAAGGTTGGAGGGGCTCTTTCCCACAATTGGTATGCTTGTCAGAGTCAAATCCATATGGAAATTTGATCAAAGCTAGATCAGGTGGAGGTCTAAGGTTTTGAGGGATAGCATTGTATACACTGTTGAATCTAGCAAAGTAATCTAAGATAGTTTCTTGTGGGCCTCTTTTTATACTGTCATACTCTAATAGGATATGCAATGGATCCTTATTCTTTCCCCACCTATTCAAAAATGACTGATAAAGGGCATCATGATTGGCTATAGAGTTTGCAGCAAGTGCTCTAAACCAAGTCCTAACATCACCAGTTAGACTTTGGACGAAAATATTCATTCTTACATCATCATCGTCAATTTCATAGTTCTCAAAATAGTCTTGCATTTTCTTTGTATGTTGTTGGGCTGTATATGTACCAGTACCATCAAAATAAGTGATCTTACTTTGATAATCTTGAGGCATAGCCCCTGGATTTGCAGGTAACTATAAAGGAGCATATCTATTTTCCATATTTACAGGGACAAATGGGACAACAGGAAGAAATGGGACAGCTGGAACTGCAGGGACTGGAGTTGAAATATGTGCAGTGGATGGAGGTGTAGGGAAGGTGCTTTGAGAGGTGGATGAAGAACTAGGAGAAGCAGCAGTAATATGAAGACGGATTGAGGGTTTAGCAGGAGTTGGGATATAGTTCTGCTAAATTGTTTCAAGGTCTAAATCGGCAGAACTTTCTTGAGCTTCTTGTTTCCTAAGGGTATTAGGAATTAAGTTGGGTTTTTCAAAAATAGCTGGAGGATTTGGGTCAGGGTTTGACCTGGTGTATCGAATTTTCTTCTTTGGAGCCAACTACTAAACCTATTTTTGCTATTTTCTGGGAATGTTTTTGGTATTTTCTTTGAAATATGGGAGGCTTTGGGTTTTTTCCTTTGAATATTTTGAAACAGGGAAACTGATCGAATTTTGGAACAACTGTTTATAGCTTAAAACTATATCGGAGATTGACTGAAGCAGCTTTTATCTACTCTTGTAAATGCAGAACAAGAACAGTTCCAAAGGCTACATGGCTAACTTCAGGCTCTATCTGTAGTTTTAGAAAATAGACAGTAGTTACAAATAAACATTCAAAGTCCTCAGTGGAGTCGCCAATGATGTTATCACTCAGGTTGTTCCCTGCCTCCTGAAGGGAATATGGCCGAGGTAACCACTAACCAATCTTTTAGCTGCAGGTCCTAGCCTACCTGCAACCAGAGAGGGCTCTCTCTTTGTAATTTAGCTTTGTTTTTGGAGTATTTTAGGCTAGTTATTATGCACAAGTTTTTGTTTTGAGTTTGTTGGAAGGTAATTTCAGGTGGAACAGGGATGCAAGTAGGAAACAATTTCTTCCATTGGGTAGATGGAGTCAGAGTGAGTGAACTGGTGAAGTGTTCATTTGGTAAAAGGAGTTTGCTACAGAGCAGGGTAGTCAATTTAGGAGCAATTTTGATATCTGAAATGGTGGAATGAAGTCAGTGAATGAAAGGCAATCAAGAATCTTTCATTATGCTGGCAGAGGGAAAGTGCATGAAGATTACTAAGGAGCAATGAAGAATTCCTAAGCAACATTCAGAGTGAAAGAACTAATGCAAATAGGAGCAATTAAGAATTCCTATTTATGACTAATTCTGAAGAAAACATATACAGTAGATGAGATTGAACACAGAGGGCTTTTAGGAAAATTCTGTGCTATCCTTCTTCTCTGCTACCAAGTTTATGGAACATACATGAAATTGCATACATAGAAGACGTAAAAAACGTAGAGGAGAGAGACTTATTTATCCATAAACGACGCAAGAATTCTGTAGAATTTCCCAGAGCGTCAATTCCACATTCAGATGGTTCGACACAGTGAAATTCCAATAGCCTTTGTATTATACAACCTCAATAACTTACAATGCGGTTCAGAGATGAAACTACCAACCCCAAATACATATTATGGGGAGGTATTTATACAAAAGGGAGATACAAAATATCATGAGGATAAGTCTTGAACTCATAACTTTCTTTACCAACTATTAAGAAGTAGTAAGTGAGGGAATAAATGTTGTAGTAAATATGAATGCGCTAACTGTCGGCAGCTTGCTGCGCATTCATTCTGGGCTGAATGAGTCGGCAGCTTGCTGCGCATTCATTCTGCATGTGCTGTCCTGATGCTGGTACGCTGTTTGTTCCTGTCTCAGTCTTCATCATCGGTGCTCGGTTTCTTTGCATTCAATGAGCTGTAGTGACCATTCTGTTTCTGCCTTGCACCGCTTTTTCTTCCCTTTTGACAGGTGGATCGTGCCATCTGTATATGCTGACCTGTAGCTTACAAAAATAATTAATAAACAAAATCACCTGAGCAATGTCTCCATCATTCCTTTCCACCAATCCTCTGTAGGTAGCTGATGTCTTTGTATCTTTATCAGTGTTTCATCAGCTTCAGTGTATCTATAAAAATTTGGCTGGACTTCAAAGAGATGGTTTATCTCGTGTGAAATGTAGAATAGATTCTCTAGTTTGTCATAGACACTCTGTCCAGATGGAGGTCCTGTTTCTTCTTATGTGCTTGAGGACGCTGTGATTTGGTTGGAAGCATAGTTGTTTACCATGTTGGCATAATGCTCATGTGATAATAGTCTTCCAGCGCTAGTTACTAAACTTGGTAGTCCTCTGCTCTGTAATGCTGCAAACTTTATTTTGAACTCATTCACCTCTGCTTACATTTGTTGGCATTTTCTTTCCAGGGTTTGCATAAAATTCCTTAGAGTCAGCACCGTTTTTACTAGTAAGATGGTTCCAGTCCTGTTCCTGATACCTATTGCTGCCAACTGCTCTTTGGTGTGAGTGTTTAGGAATTGGATCATTCTATTAGCTTGCTCAGGCATATTTCCCAAAGATGCTCTAGCCTTTTGATTTTCAAACTGAGCCAAGCCTATCAAATCCATTTGCTCATGAATGGTTTCAATGGATTGCCATTGGTCTGTAATGGATTGGCCAATCTTGGCCCACAAAATTTTCTTGACCTCAGCTAGGGTCTTATCAAATGTAAGCTCTTTTTCTAGCTCCTTTATTCTCTTTTCCAGGGTTTTCACTTCCCTTGTCTTCTCAGCTACATCCTGCTTTGACTTGTCATATTTTTCCTCAATTTTAGCCAGCTTTTCTTTGGCCTCTCTCAATTCTGCCATTTGCACTTCCAGGGCCTTTATTTCTTTCATCATATTGTCCATACTCAGGCTGGTCTCTTGCTCTGCAGGTGCTGTAGTAGTTGCCGAAACTGGTGCTGAACTTGAGGTACCTGCTTCTGATGCTGGAGCAGTGGGAGGGACTATTGTGGTGGCCGTAGGAGGAGCAGCTGTAAGAATCTGAGCTGTTTGAATTGGCTGAGAGGCCAACTCTCCTTGTCTTCCTTGTAATGATGCCTCCAAGGCACTTTCTGTTTCTATCAACCTTTTATGTAAGCTCATAAGTAAAGTTACCACATCCTGCTCTTCTTTTTGTTGTGCTATCTCTGTGGTTTGAGGATGTAGTGTAGCTAGTAGCTTGAGTTGTCTTTTGAGGGCTGCTATGTCCTCCTCTTTCTTCTTTATCAAAGCTTGCACGCCCTTGGGATCAGTGGGATCATGTCCCAGCTCTATAATGATCTCCTCCAAGGACTTGATTCTATTGTCCTTAGCTTGTGATGAAGCTTTATCCAATTCTAGTTGGGCAGAAGTATTGTGCAAAGAGTTTTGCAATCTATGGGCCAACAATGTTTTATCTGCCAAGGTGGAATACACCATTTCGCCGGTCTGCTTGTGCAATTCAATCTGGTCCATCAGATGGATATCTTTGGCGAGCACTTCCAGATTAGTTCTAATATAGTCAGCAACTGATTGTGATTGCTGCATTATAGGTCTGAAATGACTGAGAGTCATTTTTCCTTCCTGGATGTCATAGGCTGCCATTAGCCTTTGCTACTAGCGGGAGCCATCCTTAGCAACTAGTTGTACAATTGATACCTTACTGGCTCATTTCTAGCTTTAATATCTGCGAATGCCTTCTTAATATCAGAGCCCTGTCTGCTCTGTTTCCTGGTGGATGTAACCTCCACCCCTTGTTCTATAGGGGGCTAATTCACAGCCATAAATCCTGATTACTGTGTGGTTTTGGTAAAAATACCAGTCACCAATGCTGTAGCTTTTGGAAAGTTGTAGAATCTTTTGCATCTCATCAGTGAGTCTAGGAAGAGGAGTGCTCACCAGTAAGGAAAAAGTTAGATGTATAAATCGGTCAATAAACTCACAGTAGGTATATGGAGAGTAATAAACATGGTGGCAGACTGATGACCAAAATATTATAGACCTTCGCTTCCCCTTAGCATCCAATTTTTTGAGGAAAACTGGGAAACTATCAGGCTGATAGTACAACAACAAATGATAGAAAGGAGGACTTTTCATTTGTATCATCCAAGAATTGTTCATTTATGTAATGTAAAGGAGGTTGCCCCCTTGAAGAGGCTGAATTCTAAGGCGTTGATCTATCTTTTCTATCTTTTCTTGAGCTGGTTTCATAACATTTGGTATCAGAGCTTTGGATTCTAGGGTTTCGCTGCTCCAAACAGGTCATCGTGGCATTTTCACTATAAATTTTTTTCTGTGACATTTCAGAAGTCGCAAAAAAAAACCCATTTTAGAAGAAATCATGCTGAACCTGGGATCCAAATTTCAGAGCTTTTCATGCGACATTTACGGAGATATGATCTGAGGAAGTTGGTCTTTTTGCAGACTCCTGAATTACATTCAAAATAGGTGACCTAGGGAAAATCGTCATAACTTTCTCTCTGGGGATCGGATTGAAATTTTGTAAGAAGGTACAGAAAGAGGACGGACTGTAGTTTCTTGTATGCATGTTTTAGATCCAAAGGTCAAAACAGTGACTCATGGCACGTCGTACAAGTTCGCTCTACTGAACTAGTCTATAAGCAAGTCACTGTGGGAGATTTCATATAACTCCTCCTTGGAGAATCCAATTTGGATCAGACTGGTGGCATTGGAAAGAGGACACAGAGGGCTACTATAGGTCACAATTTCAGAACTTAAAGATCCGAAAGTACAAAGTTACAGTCGTTTCAATGTTGAGCTCCTAAAATCAAGAAAAAGCAAGATGAGGAAGTTTGATGGCAAGGATCCGGTAAATTGGATACTTCAGATGAAGCAATATTTTGATCTACATGGTGTACAACTATTATAAAAGGTATGTATTGCATCTTCATATTTAGAACCAGATCAATTTTTATGGTACAAAGAGCTTTGTTCTCGTAAATAACTTGTTACGTGGTCAATTTTCACGGAGGAAATGATAGCACATTATGAAGATACAAAGAGCAACACCTTCTTTAGAGCAACACCACAACAATTGGAAAGAGTAAAAGGGCTTTGTGACATAGTGGAAAGAGAAATTATGGAAACCAGGAAGCGTACCCCTCACAACTATAAATATGGAAGTGTTGTTTCTCCTAGCCTTCCACAACCTACAAGGGTTACACCACAACAATTGGAAGAAAAAAGAGAAAAAGGGCTTTGTTACAATTGTGATAGCAAATGCTCTAAAGGTCATAAGTGTGCTGAGAAGAAGTTATTTTACATAGAATATGAAGAGGAGGAAGAAAAGGATCAAGAAACATCAAAAGAAGAAGATATACGCCAAGACCCCACCCCAGAGAAAGAAGAAATGAATCAGACCATATCTTGTAAAGCATTGGCAAGAATTACCACTCCTCAAACTCTCAAGATAGAAGGACATATCAAGAAGAAAAAGGTGCAAGAAGTGAAATATCACATCGAGAAAGAAGAAATGAATCCAACCATATCTTGTAATTCATTGTTCGAAATTACCACTCCTCAAACTATCAAGATAGAAGGACATATCAAGAAGAAAAATGTTCAAGAAGTGAAAGATCACATCAAGCATCAAGAAAAGAATCCGACCATATCTTGTAAAGGATTGGAAGAAATTACCACTCCTCAAACTCTAGAGATAGAAGGACATATCAAGAAGAAAAAGGTTCAAGCAGTGAAAGATCACATCGAGCATCAACAACAAGTTCTCCAACTTTTAAAGGATAACGCCACTTCGGTGCAAAATCAAACGAAACAACAACAAGATCAACATTGTAGTGAAAAATGTTTTGATGTAGGTGATTGGGTATTTTTACTGCTACATCTCAAGCAAGCTATTTATGAGAAGGAAATGTTGGCAATACTACATGCACTTAAAAAATGGAAACCTTACCGAATGGGAAGACTCTTCAAGGATGAGGATGTGTAAGCATTGTTTTGTGCTATTTATATTATCCAAACAGATTGGATAAACGAAGCAAGGGATGAATGGAAGAAGGACGAAGAAGTATGGCCACTTATTCAAAAGTTGCAAAAGATCCCAATTCAAACAATATTGCCAGAAATTGAAGAGGAAGGAGAAATCATATTGGAACCTGGAGCAGTCACAGAAACAAGAACCCGATAGCTACGAAATCGATCAATTTCAGAGTATCTCATCAAGTGGAAGAACTTACCCACTGAATATTCCACATGGGAGGACATGAATTTTATACAGAAGCATCAAGAACTACTCAAGCGTTGAGGACAATGCTCTTTGAAGGAGAGGGGCATGTTAGGCCCCTATACTACTAGTGTAACCCCTTATTGTTATTAGTATAACCCACTTATTATATTGATGTACCCATGTAGTGCCCATATTGTTACTATTGTGCCCCATAGAAGCCCACTATTGTTATTATTGTGCCCTTACATTATTATTGTTATGTCGGCTCTGATTATGTTATGACCCCTTAGACTCCTATATATAGAAAGGAGGACTTTTCATTTGTATCATCCAAGAATTGTTCATTTATGTAATGTAAAGGAGGTTTCCCCCTCGAAGAGGCTGAATTCTAAGGCGTTGATCTATCTTTTCTATCTTTTCTTGAGCTGGTTTCATAACACGTTCCCTATCACGTGATGACATGAAAACCCGAAGCTCCCCAGGCTTGGGAGGCAGTTTTAGCAGCGGCACAAGCGACATGGTGTTAAGATTAGGTATGTTCTATGCCAGAGCAATTTATTTAAATTTTCATAGTTAGCAATCACATCAGCATTACGATAAACTGCAGATAGAACATAAATATAAAATGCAGAAGACAAGCCAAGGCAAGAGGACACAAGATATGGCGCGAGCCAGGGACAAACCCCACAATGTGTGGGGAAACCCTTTGATCAAATCTTCTTTTATCTTCAAAGTTCAGCAGAGAAGGAGAGAGAGAGAGAGTACATTTACAACAGAAGTCAATACTTTGACTTATCTAGATCTAGCATAGATCATTTCATATCATGATGAAATCAGTTGAAGACATTCTGCTTCAACTGATTCTCAAGGTGACTCCTTCACCTATCATCGTGCTGCATCTCGTCCATTTGCTACACCTTACTGTGTAGCACCATCATGCTGCCCATGATCATCATGCTGCTCATGCTCTCATACATCACTGTGCTGCCCATGATCTTCATCATGCTGCCCATGATTACTTCGCCCACAGTGTTGCATTTTTCATCATCATTCATCACTGCTTCATTGAGATCTTGACCTTGCTATGAATGTAATTATGCCCAGAATTCCAGCGCTGAGACTGAGGTTGTCCTTATTGCTGTACCATTATTTCATCATCATTGAGACCCTCACTGTTGCTTCCTTATCAACATGCCCATCATCATGCTGTTGGGATCATCATCCTTGTAGCACCTCAGAGATCATCTACTACTGCATCAAGAACTTCATTACGCAAGGTTCTTGAGAGCATCATTGCTGCACCATGACTTCTCCTTGAGATTATTACTGAGATGATCTCTGCACCTATGAAGATCACGACTGCACATTATTGTAGGATGAGATCATTGTGAGATCATGATCCTATACACTGCTCCTAGCCAAAGCTGACTCTCCTTGACTTGATGATTATTGCTTCTTTCATCATGCTGAGACTGTAATGATCATACTACTTATGATCCTTATCATCTTGACAGCATTTGAGATACTTATTCCTATCAAGAATACTAGATCTGAATACAGTGATGATTATTGACACTGTATGTCTCCTTTTACAGGTATGCCGAGAAGCTCTTGATCAATACTGAAACCTGCTTCATCATTGTGGTTATGCCAAGACAATAACATATACATATGTGATGAGATGAAACCCAACGTAATCCTCATTAATCCTCATTAAGTCGAGACAATGTGCAAAAGAGTAGATTTGCTTTAGGTAATCTGAGTTACTTTTGTTCATCGCATCTAAACTTCCACAGGAAAACCACCGAGATCTATATGCCGAGACTGATCCTTATCATGCGAGATCAAATGCCGAGACTGCTCTTTGTCATGCGATGCATCTATCTGTATTGTCGAGATTAGCATCATGAGGATTAGATCTATGCCGAGATTGTATCCTTGTCATGCGAGATCAGATGCCGAGACTGCTCTTTGTCATGCGATGCATCTATCTGTATTGTCGAGATTGCCATCATGAGGATTAGATCTATGCCGATATTGTATCCTTGTCATGCGAGATCAGATTCTGAGACTGCGTGATATATAACCTCTGCGTGTATATAACCTCTCTGCATGTATATAACCTTTGCGTGTATATAACCTCTGCGTGATATATAACCTCTGCGTGTATATATTTTCGTAAGCATCGTATCTGTGTTATACATATAGCCGCATATATATCCCTTGAATGGTGTGCGTATAGGTTTCCATGCTGTGCCCTTTCAGTGTATATATATATATCTTCATGAATTAGGGTATTACGTTGACTGTGACTGCAGCTAAGGAATTCTTCATTAGTGTATCTCCTTCACCAAAAACCCAGACGTGGAGAGGAGATCACATGAAGAATGTGTGTGTTAATGACTCCAAATCCTCTCTTATTTATACTAAAGGCGGATGATTGAATAGGCATGATGATTGGGCTTCTAGAGCCTACATAAGAGCTGGCCGGCTTGACTATAATTACATAAACATAATAAATTCATATCTCCATAAATACTTATCGGAATCGGATGATCTTTGGATCAATCCTACACCTCTCGACAAGAGGGATCCAATAAAAATATCAGCTGCCATAAATAAGACGACCCACATGGAGTTTGGCCTTAGTTGCCAATTTAACACATGGGAACCCCCGTTTCCTAGACTTAGGTAGCATTTTTGTCATGATGCGAAATGGAAGCCCCATGTGTCCACTGACTTGGGTATCAGTTTCCATTGTATCAGGAAATGGACATGCCGACTTCTCCAAACTTTGGAAATTTTTTGTCGCCCCACGATATGGAAATCTGAAGTTCCACAGACTCTCCGGTGATTCAGGGTGTGCCACAACATGGAAACCCTAGGTTTCCTAGACTTGGGTGGTTTTCGTTGGTGGTTCCAGCCATGCTGCAACACAGAAACCGAAAGTTCTCCAAACCTGGGTAGTAGTTTCAAAACAGCCCAAGTTCCCTAGACTTGCGAGTTGGTTTCCATCGTCATGGAAACCCCAAGTTCCCCACATTGGGGCATTGTTGAAAACCCTGCATTTCCATCATGATGTAAAATGTAGAAACCCATGGTTCCATCAAGGGCGGGACATGGAAACCCCAAGTTTCCCCAGACTTGGGCACCACCAATTTCAACTGTGGAGCAACATGGAAACCCCAAGTTTCCCAGGCTCGGGTGCTAGGGCACGACATGGAAACCCAAAGTTTCCCCAGGCTTGGGCACTACAGGTTTCGGTTGTGGTGTAACATGGAAACCCCAAGTTTCCCTAGGCTTGGGTGCTACTGGTTTCAGTCGTGGCATGACATGGAAACCCAAAGTTTCCCCAGGTTTTGGCGCCAGGACACAACTTCAAAACCCCAAATTTTGGGCACGACATGGAAACCCCAGATTTTTTGCCCTGGGCGGAAGCCCCAAATTTTAGGTGCCAGGTGGAAACCCCAAATTTTTGGCACAACATGGAAAACACAAATTTTTGGTGCAACATGGTAGCCACAATTTTCTTTGCATTAGGCAAAAGCCCCAAATTTTAGGTGCCAAGTGGAAACTCCAAATTTTGGGTACGACATGGAAACCCCATTTTTTTCCATGCTTGGGCCCCTTTTTTGTCAAAACTTGGAAACCCCAAATTTTGGGCGTCAGGGCACGACATGGAAACCCCAAAATTTTGGGCGAAGGAGCGCAACATGGAAACCCCAATTTTCCCAGGCTTCGGTGCCTTTTCCATCGCGATGTGGAAACCCAACATTTCCTGCCCCCAAGCAATAAAAAATTGTCGTCTGGAGGAAGAGGCAAAGGTGCGAGAGTGGGAGGGTTGTCTAGATTTGTTTGTGACAAGAGCGAAGCTCTGAATTGAGGCGACCAAGGGCTGAATCTGAGTGGAGTGTGGCAGCAAGGCCACTCTACCACTTACAATACACCGTCGCGTATTTAAGTCGTCTACAAGGGATTCTTCTTAATGACCATTTGGAATTGAACTTCAAAGTTGCCCTAACCGAGATGCTTCACGGTCACAGTTTGCAAATGACACGGGCCCCTAAGGGTGACAAAGTGACACCCCTACTGTGGGTCGAGATACAATCAAAGAGTTACATGCACCACTTCTATCATGGATTCTGACTTAGAGGCATTCAGTCATAATCCGACACATGGTGGCTTCACGCCACTAGATTTTCAACCAAGCGCGATGACCAATTGTGTGAATCAACAGTTCCTCTCATACTAAGTTGAATTACTATTGCGATGTGGTTCATCAATAGGGTAAAACTAACCTATCTCACGATGGTCTAAACCCAACTCACGTTCCCTATTAATGGGTGAACAATCCAACACTTGGTGAATTCTACTTCATAATGATAGGAAGAGCCGACATCGAATGGCACAAGCTAGTTATCCCTGTAAAATTTTTTTGACACCTCTAGCTTCAAGTTCCAAAAATCTAAAGGATCGATAGGCCACACTTTCACGATTTGTATTCCTAATGAAAATCAAAATCAAATGAGATTTTACCCTTTTATTCCACATGAGATTTCTGCTCTCATTGAGCTCATCTTAGGACACCTGCGTTATCTTTTAATGGATGTGCCGCCCCAACCAAGCTCCCTATGATGCAAGAAAGTGTTCCCTCTGCGTACGGAGGCAACCCCTCTAGACCTAGAGTGGGTCTAGTCACAAACAAGGACAAATCAACAATAGTTTTCCTTAAGCATTCATGGTTGGAGGCCTACCTCAACCGATGGTCGATGGAGTTCCGTTGTGCTGCTCCAGCATCTGATTCCTAATGAGTAATCAACCTGAAACAATGCAAAGGAAATACAACAAAGCACGTAACCGGAACAACAATGATCTATTTACTCACAAAGTCAAGAAGTCATGAGCTATCTAGTACATTACATACAAGACATAGGAAAACATCATTGATTGCATTAATAATGAAATAAGAGTAAGCTTACAACCAAAGTCTTAACGTCACAAGCCTTCTCAGAAGGGTCCAACCAACATGTTCCTCAAGCATTCCCTCTTTGAAGATGGATCTCCCAATACACAAGTCTCTCTCATTCACAAGTTTTACACAAGATTAAGGGCACTTCACAACCTTCCTCAAGCTATCAACAATCCCACACTTGCCACATTCGCACCAGCTATCTAGCAAACTCACAAACACTAACAACACTATCAGCAACCCATTCCAAAAACTAAGAACTCCAAAAATAACAGCACATAGCAATGGTTAGAGTTTAAATAGGAGAAGGAGTCTCCATGAAAGGTGGGAGGATGAGATTTATCTCCAAGGAAGGTAGCACAAATGACGGAACAACCATGCCAAAGAAAGGAGTGCAACATAAACTAGGCCAACAACCAGGTCTGGAGTCATCTAGAAGGATGACTATTGGAACAAATTCGCCCAATCTAGATCATCATGGGCACATAACTGGTTTGCCGCACTGACATTGCTATTGAATAATGGAGATAGTCAGGTCATCACAGAAGATTACAAGCTATAGTTGCGCTGGCACATAAAATTGGACCATCGTGGGAATCATGTGTACTTCCATGATGGCAGCGCTTCTGGACTGTTTTGGAGCACCCTTTAGCGCGTTTATTTAGCCAATAGATGCGATGAGGTAGAAACCTTTGGAAAAGTGGGTCATTTGGCAACATCAGAGAGCATTTGTCTAACATGAGCATGTATGACTTGGATACATGACACAATAGGAAGACTAGAGTGAAGACAGTCACAAATTACTGTGTAAAAAATGCCCCCTAAAGTATGAAGCCCGAGAGAGAGGGAGGGGTGAAATGCTTTACGAAACTGACTAAACTGGAACACCATCTGGAAGAACCTGCACGCAAGTACAACTTATATCTTTGATAATGAAGTACATGTAGTCTAGGCATGGGTGTAGCCATCCAAAAGACACACGAAATAGGTCTGTGGTATGGACGTAGTAATCCAGCTAATGATACCATGATGATGATAAAGGTATGGTTGCATCCATCCATGAAGACTCAGGTATGGTCGCAGCCATCCATCAACGAGTCATGTAATCATACACCAATCCATGCAGCTCGAACATGTGTAATATGAGTTCGGGGTCTTGAACCCATGCGATCATAGTACAAATTCTAACATGTGAATAAATGTGCTGAGGTCAAGCTGATATAACATCACTTGATTACCGGTCAATGATGAAAACCGTTAGCAAGCGTGAGAGAAACTACCAATAATGCAAATGGCTCTCAAGGTACTGTCTAGCACAATCCACAAAGTGTGAAAAAGGAGCTGAAGTCGAACACTCGTGGAATCACCTAATTGACGAACAATGATGAAAGTCGACCGTCAGGTGTGAAGAACTTGCCATTGAGGCATGCAAGCTCTAAGGTACCAAAGGGGATCTCTAGATCAATCTCCTAGATAATGAGCTGATGTCGACAGGAGACGACCCATCGCAGGAGGGCCATAATGCTTCCCCCATCAACAACACGAGATAAGGAAAAAGTGGTAGATAGCGAAACAGAGTATCAGAGGAAACGATGAGGGTGTAAACTGTAGAAGGATTATGCTCTCGAACATGTTGGTGACACGACTCCGGGGGGTGGCAACATTCAGGAATCAAGGGATCAAAGGCTCGAAGGAGACGACATGAATCGAATGGAATGAGGCTAGAATGATAACCCAGACCCACAGAAGGCCAAATCACGATGTATGGATGTCCCAACCCGACAAGAAGCAGAAATGTCGATGTTCAAGAGTGACTAGCTACCATAGACAATCAATGATAAACCTGTTGTTGAGTCCAACCTAGTAACAGTTTAACGAGCCCTAGGAAGGAGAAGCTCGAGTCTCGTCATGGTGACGAGTCCAATGTCGTCAGGGTTTAACGAGTCTGACATAGGTAAAACTCAGAGTCTTTTTCATGTTTAGAGAGTTTGAAAAAGACACGGAAAATAAAACTCCAGGGGGGTCCTTTTTCGTAGAGTTGTGTCTCTCGAGCTCGAAAAAGTATAAAATGATACTCGAAAGAACTGCCTGACCATTACGATCAAGGAGTACTTTTTGTAACTAGTGACTTCGACCCAAAAAAGTAGAAAAGCGATCGGAATCACATCGTTTCATAACCAATAACGAGCTTGAAATGACAAACACCTGACAATATTTTTGTATTTAAACGGTCGTAAAAGAGCTTAAAGGCGACTGCCTCTTATTTCTTTTAACAAGTCAAGAGGGAAAACTAGGCAATCATTTCGTCTTTTAGAGACGAAAAAGAGCTGAAAGTAGACCTCCATTTTTATTTTCTTTAAAGAGTCAAAAAGGAAAAATACTCGGCAATCTTTTCATCTTTTACGAGTCAGAAAAGAGCTTAAAGGAGACTCATCCTAGAGGAACAAGTGGTATAAAGGGTAGCAACTAGTTCCGGCAATGGTGGAACTACTCGGCAATATTTTCATCTTTTAGGAGTCAAAAAAGAGCTTAAAGGAGACTCATCCTAGAGGAATGAGTGGTATAAAGGGTAGCAACTAGTTCTGGCAATGTTGGAACTACTCAACACATGTAATGGTCAAGAGGTTGGCTAATAAAACCACTCATCTGTTGGAATTATGATTCTGGTATGGCTCTATGACTCATGTGTTGTACTTGATGGAAACTCATATAGGTGGCAAAACTCTGATCAGGCTCTCAAAATGATAAAAATTAAGAGGTCCGCATGTGCTCTGTGAAAAGCGTGCGTACCCGCAGGTACGCCGTGAAGGGGCTGCGGCCTACATGCAGGTCACCCTTTTAGAAGGTGCGTACCCCCAGTTCACTTACTTCAAGGCAGAGAAGCGCGCTCACGTGGGGTTTCTTATGGTTGGCACATGGTATTTAGCCCGCCGTTCTTGATTCTATGGTTTTGGCACGTGGTATAGGATCTAATTTAGCCCCGGTTTGGATCCCTTGTATTGGTTATTGATGGTTTTGCCCCATGGTGTGAATAAAGCCTTGACTATAAATAGGGAAGGAGATCTCTTGGCTGAGATATCTTTTGAAAATTGAATATCTTAAGATCTGAAATATTGGGTTATCGGTTTAAAAGCTTGATCTATATAAAAGTGAAGTTGATAGTGAATCTATGAAGTGTGATCTCTCGGGTGCATGATCAGATCTGGGCATCTGACTATCTGTGGCACACTGGTGGACTGCCAATTTGGCCCTAATCAGAGGTACGCAGGTAATTAATGGTGCAAGTGCGAGGGTACGTAGAGCATAAGAAGGCGAAGTGCGTGGGTACGCACAGCAGAAGAAGGCGCAGTGCATGGGTACGCAGAGCAGAAGAAGGCGCAGTGCATGGGTACGCAGCGCAATAGAAGGTTTAGGTGCGGAGGCACAGTAAAGATACGTGGCACGACAGAAGCCACAGGTGCGGAGCTACAGTAGAGGTACGCGGCGCGACAGAAGCTGCAGGTGCGGAGCTACAGTATATGTACGCAGTGCGACAGAAGGTGCAGGTGCGTAGATACGCAGTGCAACAGAAGGTTCTCTGCGGGTATACGTAGGGGAGCAGAAGGTGAAGTGCGGAGCCACGCAGGCCAGATAAAGAAAAACTATGGATCTGTCTTAAAAACATTTGTTGATTATCTTTTATCTATTGCTGCAGAGTTCTGGGTTTATATTTCTGGTACTGTCTTTCTGTTTACAGCATTCTGAGAAGTTGGGTGACTCTTGATTGATTGTATAAGGAGTTTGGGTAATTTGCATGTACTTGATGATTATTTGATATTCTTGGATCCAATTTGAAAATTTATGAAAAGTGGTCCTTGAAAGAAAAGAAGTAGGGGGTTGTAGCTCCCTTCCAGGACAGACTGGAAAACGAGAGATAGTTGTAGCTCTCTACAAGATGCAGCCTGCGTACTGGTAAAGGACTGCACCAGTACAAAACCATTGTAAAAGGAGTTTCTAATTTGAAAGAAGATAGAGACATATTGCGGCAGGTGGTTTTCACCCACATTGGGTTTCCACCTTATATCTGGTGTTCTTTGGTGTGACTATCTGTTTTTCTTGTTCAAGCTCATTATTTTATGGTATTGATATGCAAAAATAATTCAAAGTATAAATGAGGAAGATTTACTAAAAGAATTTGATAATACTGATTCACGCCCCCCTCTCAGTATTATTTCCAACATCATCGCTACGGTTCCTCAGGAAAGGAAAAACAACCAAGTGAACGCATATCATCGACCAAAGTGATGGTGGCAATGGAATGAAACAACCAAGGCTCATCTAACAGAATTTAACAGATAAATGGAAATCATGAGATGTAAATCAGATATGGGTTCATTTTTACACAAGCTTGAACCATGGAGAACTCTGCTTGGATTCAGTTTTATGTTTACACAAGTTTGAAACAAAAAACTATGCTTGTTATAAGTTCGCATGCCCCTGTGGAGCGAAAAAAAGGTGTCTTGTGAACTCCTAATTACCTTCACATTAATTATCAACCCAGGGACGACTTTTTATTTCAAGAGTGTACTCAGTCTGAGGCGGCTATTTACTTAAGAGTAATGTTTGGCAGTATAATGCTTAAAACCCAAAAGTAAATGAATTCTTGAAACAAAATCTAATTGGAACAACAAGAAACTGAAATGTTCTAAACTAAATCATTCATTCAAACAACCATCAATCAAGGATATAGTAGCAATAACTCAGTCCTCTAGAAATTGATGCAAAAGGAATTAGAGCATGGACCATGGATCTGGGAGCGTGGTAGCATCTGCTGAGGCTCACGACAGCCTTGGACCTTCTCTCACACCAAAGCAATAAATGCAAGTAAATGGACAGCAGAAAGTAAAATAGAACAGCAAACAAGAAATGGAATAGCAAGTCTAAAATGGAACGACCGTAAATGGAATAGCAAACTGGAATTAAAGGAACTGAACAACAAACTCTAATTTAATGGAAACAAACAACAACAAAGCCAAATCAAATAAATCAGACAACAAACGAAAATAGAATAGCAACTAATAAATAATACACACAGCACACAGGGATATTAAGAAACGGTAATCTGAGTCTGATACGCAAGTATTAATCCTGGTTAGAAAGGGTAACGATTACAATTCATAATGGAACCACGATGTCAATTGAACAACAATCGTATGAAGTATAAACCATGGACAAATACGATAATACCAGCTTAAGAAGGTTGCAGCTTGATTACTCCGCAATTAAATAACAATAGCATTCTGTAGAGAACATCAATGTTACATTAACGACTTTAAAGAGATAGCAATACGTTATAAGATCAGAATGCACATTACGACTTTCTTGTTGCAGAGAGCGATATATGAAATATAACATAACTGCAATATAAGATAATAAAACACACCAGATTACCAATTCAAGCTGATAATACAAACCACACATAAACCAAAAAGATAATATACAGTAGCAGCAGCGTCCTCCACCAGAGGCTGGGCCCTTAGCCGCCAGCGGATGCTGCGGGGTTACTTCAGAATGAGAAAAATGAACAGCACTCCCAAATCATTTATTAATCAGCCAATTGTGGAATCATTACAACAACAAAAGCTTAAGAATTACAGCATGAATAATCCACCATCGTTGTCCATCATTTCTCATTCCCCAAATCCATCATCACGTCTCCCCCTCTCTGAACTTTGTTCTCATTTAAATAGAGAAAGATCAGAGAGCATAGATAATTACAACATGATTTGTTTTACAAATTTGGGTTGATTCTAACCAGATGATCAACAAGAAAATCTATTTCCTTTCATCTCTCAACAAAAGCAAGACGAATTTGGGTTTGCAGTTGAGATTTGGAGGACGGCCGCAACTGCAAATCTGAGAAAATCGTGCTCAAAGAACCCTGCGTTT
Organism: Pinus tabuliformis; assembly: GCA_031772625.1. NCBI lineage: Eukaryota > Viridiplantae > Streptophyta > Pinopsida > Pinales > Pinaceae > Pinus > Pinus tabuliformis. The sequence goes on along the minus strand of CM062809.1, from coordinate 136,114,048 downwards.
CTCCCTGTACAAGCCGAATTTGGGCAAACCAATTTTTACCAAAGTTAATTGGGCCCGTTCTGGACAAAACCCATGTTCCGGATTTCTCAAATTCGTCTTCATTTGCTCAGAATCTCAACCGCAAAACTGTCACTCCTTAAACCAGCGAATTTCTGAGTTGGCAGATTTAAAAATCAAATCTTCAATCTGGAAGTTACTTTGGAGTCTAAAAATGGTGAATAATGTTATAACCAACTTATTAGAACTATCATTGGTAAAATAATGCATAATCATCAATTTATTAGAAATAAAGGAGAATAAATAATATAAGAGCATAAATCATCATAAAATGGATTTATATAATAAATTATAATAAATGACATGATGAAGAATGGTAGAAATGGGTGGAATAAACGTTCACAAGTGACAATAATAATGGCATATTACCGACCCAACATACCCCCACACTCAATATGTTGCATGTCCTCATGCAACGAAAACTGAATATATTGCATGTCCTCATGCAACCCAAAGACAAAAACCATGTGTTAACCAAGCAATAAAAATTTGAGAATAAATGAATGCTTCCTTAATTAATGAATATTCAATTTTAGCAATCTCGATGAAGGCATAACAATTAAGTTGCAGCAAAATGTAATATAAATAACAACAACCTTTATTAACCATTTTCCCAAAAACTACAACCCAGATTTTGTTGGAATGTTTCAAGTAGATTTGTAATATATAAAGGCTTCTATGATCCAAAAATCAGATCGTTTTGATGCATGGATCATGAGATATAAACAAAATGGCTGTAGGTGAGAGTGCATGATTTTCGAAATTTTATGAACCAATATTTTTTGAAATTGTGTGGGTTTGTATTAATGATACGTATGTGTTTTCCAAAAATTACAAGAATTGGGTTCATAGTTTTAAAAATATGTGGAAATCAATTTTTGCACTGTGTAAAAATGAAATTGTATGTCTTAAATAAGGAAGAAAGTAGAAAACATCCATCATGCATAGTAATTCCTCCCCCTCTCTGAAAAATTAGCATGTCCTCATGCGATGCTAGAAAACAAATAGATGTGGTTGCTACCAGCTGTTGAATTCTATGCTTGGTGTAAAACAACATGGCATAAGGGAGGTGTTGAGAATGAATAAGAATAGCAATGGATGATAAAGAATATGAATGGCGTGGTCATAAGAAAGAAATGAATGAAAGGAACACTCCCCCACACTCGAAAATGACATGCTGCTGAAAAAGGGGAAGTGGTAAAGATGTGGAATGAAGGATGACAAATAATGCTCAAAATGGATTTGCATTAGATTCTCCTAAATTTATAATAAATTAGAAAACTATGCAATTTTACCTCAAGTTTTACCTCCAAAAATGTGGAATGACATATATGGACTGGCAGTTGTTGAAGCTGATGTAGGTAGAGTTGGTGCTGAAAGTGATGCAAAAGGTGGAATCCAGGGAAGCACATCGTGTCTGAAGAATTGTTCACGTTTGCGAGCCTCTACTGTGAAGTGCAATAGTGTGGTCATGCGACGAATAGAATTCTGCCCATACTTGTAGTTCTCCTGTAAACAAATCATACTTGTGCATACAATGTTCTTGAAGCTATAGTGTTGGGTTTGAATAGTAACAGATAAAATGCATGCAAAATTGCAATTAGAAAAACTTATGTATACATGCAATACTAATATGTTGTCAAATCAACAAGGTATGGCAAAGTGCAGTAATCATATTGCATGCAATCCCATAATGCATACATTCCCCCCTCCAATTGGAAAATGGGTTCCATAACCATAAAGCATATGAAAGGGGTGGTGCTGACGGCAAGGCAATGGAATGAACAATATATCAGTAAGGGAGGCAGAGTACACTTATCAATGATAGGACGGTGAAAGTTATGGTTATTTTGATAGCAAAGTGTGTAAAGATAGTTATGAATAAGAGATAGGACGCTTTGGATTGATGATAGTTTATACAAAATGAAAAAGGACAACAATATGCTAAAAAGATGCTTTGTTGACGGTATTCTAGCTGAAAATGATGCGATTGATCATAAAATAATTTCTCATGCATAAAGGTTCAAAACAGGGAAAAAGTTAAGGAAATAACTTCTCTGATAAAAAGAAAAATAAGAAAAATGGTATTATAATAATAATTGACGATAAGATATAACTTCAATACCATAAGCAGAGCCGCTGCTGCCAGCAGACGTCCATAGCCTCGGCAGGGTTGCTTTTTAACCCATATGAGCCAGAATCCTCAATTTATAACTAGAGAGTTTTAGTGTTGTTCCACAGAAGAGATCAGTGTGCTGGCGTGGTAACCAGATAACCACACTACCATTCACTAGGAGGTAGCAAAAGTGATTAGGCCGGCTCGTGATGAGACCTCCTGTTCTAAGGATAATTTGGCTATCCAATGGATCATAACCCTGGTGTGGTGGCCATAATGGGAATGTCACTTTCTTACAACCTTATGAACATGGTAGGCTGGCTCTTAATGAGACCCCCTATCCTCCATCTGCGAACAAAATTTTGTTGTTATTACATATTTTTATGATAAAATGAGGGAGGCTCAATACTCCTTAAGAGCAGGGATGGCGGAAGAAGTTGAACATGTCAATAGAAAAAATATACCCATAATCTCATTTATTACAGACAGAGAAGATTATAACCAGGAAGGGTGGAACTAGCATGGTATTAAGATGATCAATCAATATCCTGTTCAACAGAAAACAATGCAGTAAAGTAGTATATAAGTAATTGTGTCCCTTCTGAAAAGAATCTATCATCAAGGAGCTGTCCTGTTAAAGATCATAACGTGAATGATATTAACTTGCTTCAATAGAATCCATAATTCTTGTCCTCATAAAAGTAGTGTACTTCATGCCATAAAAGAGAATCAGGAAAATGTGATTGAGATGAACTATGAATAATTCCACAAGAGAAAGGAAGGGTTGCTCTCAAAAATACTCTCAAAGTGTTTTTTTTTTTTGAAGGAACAGCAAAAACACTCAAAAAGAAAGTGGTGTTCTGTGTAGGGAACAACAAAGAAATTGCATACAAAAAAAAAACAAAAATACACACAAAAACGCGAAACTGCTGTTCCTTTTGAAAAAGGAACAGCAAAAACACGCACTGCTGTTCCTTTTGAAAAAAAGGAATAGCAAAAACTCAAACTGCTGTTCCTTTTGAAAAAGGAACAACAAAAACACGAACTGTTGTTCCTTTTGAAAAAGGAACAGCAAAAACTCAAACTGCTGTTCCTTTTGAAAAGGGAACAGCAAAAACACGCACTGCTGTTCCTTTTGAAAAAAAGGAACATCAAAAACTCAAACTGCTGTTCCTTTTGAAAAAGGAACAGCAAAAACACGCACTGCTGTTCCTTTTGAAAAAAAGAAACAACAAAAACTCAAACTGTTGTTCCTTTTGAAAAAAGGAACAGCAAAAACACGCACTGCTGTTCCTTTTGAAAAAAGGAACAGCAAAAACTCAAACTGCTGTTCCTTTTGAAAAAGGAACAACAAAAACACGCACTGCTGTTCCTTTTGAAAAAAAGGAACAAAAAAAACTCAAACTGCTGTTCCTTTTGAAAAAGGAATAGCAAAAACACGAACTGCTGTTCCTTTTGAAAAAGGAACAGCAAAAACTCAAACTGCTGTTCCTTTTGAAAAAGGAACAACAAAAACACGCACTGCTGTTCCTTTTGAAAAAAGGAACAGCAAAAACTCAAACTGCTGTTCTTTTTGAAAAAGGAACAGCAAAAACACGCACTGCTGTTCCTTTTGAAAAAATTTTCAAAAGGAACAGCAAAAACTCAAACTGCTGTTCCTTTTGAAAAAGGAACAGCAAAAACATGCACTGTTGTTCCTTTTGAAAAAAAAGGAACAACAAAAACTCAAACTGCTGTTCCTTTTGAAAAAGGAACAACAAAAACACGAACTGCAGTTCCTTTTGAAAAAGGAATAGCAAAAACTCAAACTGCTGTTCCTTTTGAAAAAAGAACAGCAAAAACTCAAACTGCTGTTCCTTTTGAAAAAAGAACAGCAAAAACACGCACTGCTGTTCCTTTTGAAAAAAAGGAACAGAAAAAACTCAAACTGCTGTTCCTTTTGAAAAAGGAACAGCAAAAACACGCACTGCTGTTCCTTTTGAAAAAAAGGAACAGCAAAAACTCAAACTGCTGTTCCTTTTGAAAAAAGGAACAACAAAAACACGCACTGCTGTTCCTTTTGAAAAAAAGGAACAAAAACTCAAACTGATGTTCCTTTTGAAAAAGGAACAACAAAAACACGAACTGCAGTTCCTTTTGAAAAAGGAACAACAAAAACTCAAACTGCTGTTCCTTTTGAAAAAAGAATAGCAAAAACACGCACTGCTGTTCCTTTTGAAAAAGGAACAGCAAAAACACACCAAATGATGTTCCTTTTGAAAAAGGAACAACAAAAACACACCCAACGTGAAAGTGCAAAAGTGCTGTTCCATTTCGAAAAGGAACAACAGTTGTTCCATTTCGAAAAGGAACAGCAAAATGAACTGTGAAAAATGAACAACAAAATGAATGGCTGAACCAAAAAGTGCTATTCCTTTAGAAAATAAATAGCAAAACGAAAATGATGTCCCTTTGAAAAAGGAACAACAGGAACAACAAAAATGCACACAAATGCTGTTCCTTTAGAAAAGGAACAACAAAATACACAACCATAAAATGCAAACACGCAAAGAATGAATTAACTGTTCACTGCATTGATGCTTTTGAATGAAGCAACACCTGAAACACAAAATATAAAAGAAATTAGAAAAGAAACAACATTTTATTTAAAAAACAATATGTAAATTAAGTTACAACAACTATGATATTATGTAAAAAAAATGATCTTTTTGAAAAATGTTTTGGCAACAGTGATAAGACATGAATCTTGAAATTGAAATCAATTCTTCATTTGTTCTATTATGAATCCGTTGGGTAATGATTTGGATAAAATTCCTTTGTTTTGTAAAAACTTCTTTGAAAAATCACTCGTCCATAAATTGACCTTCCTTATTTTCCCAAGACCTGCAAAAAACGAGTATCTACCTGCAATAAAACATTAAATCATGGAGAAAGAGAGGTGCGCGGGCTCCCCTAATCCAAGAATTATGTAAAAAACTAACAAGTAGTTACTCTGTAGAACAAATCCTTGGAGAAAATAACAAAGTAAAGTTTATTTGTTACCTGCGGGAGAGCAGTGGCCGACCATACTAACCAGCGGTGTTTTAATCACAACTTGTTTGTTTTTCGTCACAATTGAGTGATTCCAAAGGAAAATGAGAGCTAATTCAAAGGTTTATCTCCAGTAGAAACAGGTTTTAAAGATTCAATGATATGATATGTCAATTTTGTTTAGAACAACCTGCATAATAGAGTCATTTTCGATTACCCGGCTTAGACCAACAGTTGATATTTGAAGCATAACTTTTTCGTTTGATGTCAGATTCTAATGATTCAAATTGGAAATGAAAATAGATTCATTTATTGATCTCCAATAGAAACAGGTTTTGAAGACAAGAAGAATTGATAGGTCAAATATTGTAAGGAACAGCCGGAAAGACATAGTTTTAAGGGTGCTGATTTACGATAGACAATCAGTATTTTGATCATAAATTCCCCATACGATATCAAAAATGAGTGATTCCAATTGAATTGTAAACTAGATTCATAGGGGAATCTACCATAGAAACAGGTTTTAAAAATTCATTCATTTAGGCCTCCAAAAACTGACTGTCCCAACTCTGTTCCTGAGCTGCCCGCTAGACATCCGGTCAATGTTTTGGCTCTAACTTTTTCGTTTCAAATCCAAATTGAGTGATTCAAATTGGGTTAGAAAGTAGACATCAAGGGCTACTTAGGGTAGAAATAATTTTTAAAAATATTCACTTTTGGTCCCTCAAAACGTGACTGTCCCGACTATTTTTCCAGAAAGTTCATCAAGCCCGTAAGCCAAAAGAATGAAATTCAAGCATTTTTTCAAATTGGTGATAAAAATGAAAATGAGTGTTTGTAGAACTTATTATTTCTATTATGATTCATATACACAAATAGATTGAAATATTTATCACCGATGTTGATTTCGATAGCGTGTTGCAACAAAAGAAACAACTAGTTTTACAAAAAATAAAAAAATGTGTTTGTTTTATTTCTTTATTTATTTTATTTTCTCCACTATTCTACTCTTCTTTGAGAATTGATTATGTTTATGTATAAGAGTATTTCCAGTGGAACCATGTTAGAAATAAGGCCTCATGTATGCACATACCCAAATTCGAAAAATGCATGTTGATAAAAATTAGGGTATGAGAAGCCAACTTCCCTTCAAAAAATGGTATCAAAAATTGTTGAAGCATGGAGTGATGTTGCAAACAAATGATGGAGTGAAACCAATCTTCAATGTATCCTTTATTTTCTTGATTTCGCATAACCATCATATCATGAAGTTCTTGAGCTTTTAAAATAGCTTGTTGATGCATAGTAAAAGAAACCTCATTTTCTTCCATAGCTTCTACAATTTTTGCATTTGAAACATTCTGAATCTCATTGTAGGTTTTCTCTAATAACACATGTGAGATAGAATGGGTGGGAAGGGTGCGTAAATTTGCCAGCTCAACATTGTAAGCATGTTGTACTGGTTTATTATGGTGAGGGTGTGGAATTAGTTGAGCAGGAAAATGTGTATGGAATGGAGCATTTTGATGATGTGGCTGATTGGGTTGTGTGAATGGTTTTGATGGGCAAGCAAGGTGTTGTGAAAGAGCTGGTGGAGAATATGGAGAATGTGCTTGTGCTACAAGATGAGGGAGAGTAGTCATGCCATCATAAGATGAGCCATGCCCAACTTGTAAACAAGATAGGTGGTTATATTGAAATTGACATGGCTGCCCTAACACATTAGCATTCCATAATGGATTATGCAAGTATGACAATGGAGAAAAAATGTTTTGAACCATACCTGTAGGCCTTGTTGCAACTTTCTTACCTCTTTGATATGCTACTTCCATCCTAGATAAGGAAGAGTGAATATCTATGAGATGCTCCTTTCGGTCATGAGAACAAAACATTTCATCAAATTCTTCATTTTTATGAACTTGCAAAACATCCAATTTTTCATTTAGAGAGCTAATAAAATCAACTTTAAAATGTTCAAATAACACATTGATTTCAGCTCTTATGTCTCCTGTTCTTGTAGTAGATTTGGAAAACAAAGAAAAAACATCTCTAGGATTCTTACCAGCCTTGGAGATTCCTCTTGAATACCTTATGCACAACTCACGAACATCATCATATGATAACTGAAAAACATCACATTTTCCTATCAGATTTAAAAGTTCTAAAAATTCATCTTTGATTCCTTTAAGAAGGAGTGTTTTTAAGATCTCTTTTTCCAAATGCTTATGCTTTGATTTTTGAAGGTTATAATGAAATCGATCTACATAGTCCTCCAAACTTTCATCTTCCCCTTGTATCATATAGAAAATATCTTCATTGGCTTTGCAATAGTCTTGGTACTTCTTCAAGAATATGTTCTTCATGTCCTCCCATGATTGGATGCAATTCCCACCTAGGCTCATGAACCATCGGAGAGCTGCTCCTTTTAGAGTAAGAGGAAACACTTTCAATCTTTGATCATTAGTACAATAATCATATCCTCTACAAAGTATTTCAAACTCAAACATAAATGTATGTGGATCTTCATTTGCTAAACCATGAAAATTTGGTAAAGATGGGGGAATTATGTGCATTTGTGTCATTCCTAGATCTTTGATAGGAAATTCAAAAGTAGAGACGTGAGCCATTTCTTACCATAATAGAAGATGTTCTTCATGTGTTTCTTCGAGGCTCCTTCTTCAATTGTTCCTGTCAATTAGTTAGTGAAATGGGTGGTGCTTACATCACCACTTAAGTGAAATCATGTGATTCATTTTTTTTTTAAATTTCTATTTTTCCTAATAATTCACACAAAAATTCAAACATCTATTTCTACTCTAGGTTCTTTAACAGTCCTGCTGGAAAGCGGACGGGGGAGTAGGGATTTTACATGCTCCGTACGCAGGTTCTTACCTTCCGTTTTTAAGATCCAACTCTTCCCTAGCAGGCACTCATCAGATTCACACTACTCTTTAGAAATGGCTACATTCTCCCCGGCAACGGCGCCAAAATGTGGAGCGATAAAAAGGTGTCTTGTGAACTCCTAATTACCTTCACATTAATTATCAACCCAGGGACGACTTTTTATTTCAAGAGTGTACTCCGTCTGAGGCGACTATTTACTTAAGAGTAATGTTTGGCAGTATAGTGCTTAAAACCCAAAAGTAAATGAATGCTTGAAACAAAATCTAATTGGAATAGCAAGAAACTGAAATGTTCTAAACTAAATCATTCATTCAAACAACCATCAATCGAGGATATAGTAGCAATAACTCAGTCCTCTAGAAATTGATGCAAAAGGAATTAGAGCATGGACCATGGATCTGGGAGCGTGGTAGCATCTTCTGAGGCTCACGACAGCCTTGGACCTTCTCTCACACCAAAGAAATAAATGCAAGTAAATGGACAGCAGAAAGTAAAATAGAACAGCAAACAAGAAATGGAATAGCAAGTCTAAAATGGAACGGTCGTAAATGGAATAACAAACTGGAATTAAAGGAACTAAACAGCAAACTCTAATTTAATGGAAACAAACAACAACAAAGCCAAATCAAATAAATCAGACAACAAACGGAAATAGAATAGCAACTAATAAATAATACACACAACACACAGGGATATTAAGAAACGGTAATCTGAGTCTGATACGCAAGTATTAATCCTGGTTAGAAAGGGTAACGATTACAATTCATAATGGAACCACGATGTCAATTGAACAGCAATCGTATGAAGTATAAACCATGGACAAATACGATAATACCAGCTTAATAAGGTTGCAGCTTGATTACTCCGCAATTAAATAACAATAGCATTCTGTAGAGAACATCAATGTTACATTAACGACTTTAAAGAGATAGCAATACGTTATAAGATCAGAATGCACATTACGACTTTCTTGTTGCAGAGAGCGATATATGATATATAACAGAACTGCAATATAAGATAATAAAACACACCAGATTACCAATTCAAGCTGATAATACAAACCACACATAAACCAAAAAGATAATATACAGCAGCAGCAACATCCTCCACCAGAGGCTGGGCCCTTAGCCGCCAGCGGATGCTGCGGGGTTACTTCAGAATGAGAAAAATGAACAGCACTCCCAAATCATTTATGAATCAGCCAATTGTGGAATCATTACAACAGCAAAAGCTTAAGAATTACAGCATGAATAATCCACCATCGTTGTCCATCATTTCTCATTCCCCAAATCCATCATCACGTCTCCCCCTCTCTGATCTTTGTTCTCATTTAAATAGAGAAAGATCAGAGAGCATAGATAATTACAACATGATTTGTTTTACAAATTTGGGTTGATTCTAACTAGATGATCAACAAGAAAATCTATTTCCTTTCATCTCTCAACAAAAGCAAGACGAATTTGGGTTTGCAGCTGAGATTTGGAGGACGGCCGCAACTGCAAATCTGAGAAAATCGTGCTGAAAGAACCTTGCGTTTCTCCCTGTACAAGCCGAATTTGGGCAAACCACTCTTCATCAAAGTTAATTGGGCCCGTTCTGGACAAAACCCATGTTCCGGATTTCTCAAATTCGTCTTCATTTGCTCAGAATCTCAACCGTAAAACTGTCACTCCTTAAACCAGCGAATTTCTGAGTTGGCAGATTTAAAAATCAAATCTTCAATCTGGAAGTTACCTTGGAGGCTAAAAATGGTGAATAATGTTATAACCAACTTATTAGAACTATCATTGGTAAAATAATGCATAATCATCAATTTATTAGAAATAAAGGAGAATAAATAATATAAGAGCATAAATCATCATAAAATGGATTTATATAATAAATTATAATAAATGACATGATGAAGAATGGTATAAATGGGTGGAATAAACGTTCACAAGTGACAATAATAATGGCATATTACCAACCCAACAGCCCCTAGCATAATGACGCAAATCGAGGTACATGCCCCCCAAGCTTCATTGCAATCAACGAGGTGGATGGAATGAAGGTTCACATTCAAGATCTTGGAAAGACTCGACTTTGGATTCTACGAGATCTTAATCAAAGACTCGATTTGGAAAAGGAGGAGTTGTTTCATTTTTTAATGAGGTTGACACAGTGAAAGAACTATCCTCATAACCCTTGTTTCATTTTTTAACGAGCTTGACACAAGATTAGGAACTATGCTCATACCCTGTTCATGGACCACATGAGAACATGGCTCCCAAGAGGTCTTCACGGGATGGAAGAAATGCACTCTGGGAGGAATACATGTCATGATGCACCAATGACAGATTGGGTTCCAATGCCCCCAGTACATGATGTACGAGACCATCTGCATGATCATCAGCAGAGGTGGAGACAGGACGAGTAGCCACATAATTGTCCTATGGAAAAGAAGGCACTACTTGCGAGCAAGAACCGAGAGGAGATGACAGTTGCATAGGAGGCACCGAGGGATTGAAGAATGATAATTAATCGATGGTCACCATTCTTCCATCGTGTGGAAAAAAACCACACAAAAAAGTGAAGAGACAAGGGCCTCCATGGCATACACATAGTCATGGCCAAGGAGAAGACTGAAATCTAAAGCACCTTGGACAACCATCACATCGATACAAACGGTTTTGCCCTCCAAAGTAACAGGAAACTTTGGGAGGATCCATAAAGGTTGACCGGTTCCTCCGTCAAACGCCAACAGATTCTGTGTGACTGACACAAGCTATGGGGAGCCCAAAGCTTGCCAAGTAGTGGAAGGCATAAGACTGACAGATGCACCCTCATCCAAGACAGTGCCAGGTACTACCTTATCACAGGCATGTACTGTAATCTGGAAGGGCACATAGTATGGAAGGCAGAAAGTAGTCAAGTGCCTCCAGTTGAAGGAAACGACCAAACTACTTAGTGGGGGAATCGTATGATTTCCCCCTTGCTCTACGGGAACCGAAGAAGGACTCTCATGATCAACGGGGATAGGAGGGTCATTCTCGAACTCTCAAGAATCTGATGGGACGAGAAGAACATGAGCATGACACTCTTTTGAAACAGAGTGATCAACAGGTGGTGAACCTAAGTTGATACTCTCCCCGACCAATGGTTGGTCTCGAACATGCTTAGCACAACAAGACTAGGAAGGAGGAGGACATACAAGAGAAGAATCTAAGTCAATCTCTTTGTAAATCAGGAGAGTGTTTGAAGAGAGCCTTTGATAACCAACGGGAAGTTGGGGTGAAGAAGCTATAAGACTTTCCAAAACGGTGGAAGCTTTATCCATGAGCGGACAAAGGTGAAGGGGATGGTTGCCTTCACATAGCCTACAGGGGAATCGAATCTTCCCTTTATTCTTACCATTTCCAGTTGATAGGGTAGCATCACCATGAGCTTCAGAGGACGATGAGGGATGAGTCGGATCCTAAGACCATACTTCTAAGATCCTAGGAATACCAGTACAATCACGAAGAAGATGGTCACCCTTGCACAATTTACAAGGAAAGTTAACCCTCCACGGAGGAGCAAAAGGTGGTCCGACCTGAGACGTACTCAGAGAAATAGTAGCACAGGTAGCTTTGCATTTATCAGACTTCTTCTTCTTCTTCGCCTTCTTCTTCTTCTTCTTAGTCTCCTGGTTACTAGATGTGAAACTTTCACCAGGCGAAGGAGGAGAGGAGGAGGAAGAGACATGGGAAGAAGTCGTAGGCTCAACCTTGGAATCAACATGTCGTGGTTTGGATGAAGGGGATGGTGGAATAGGATTCATGACACTTAGGACCACCGAGGTGGAAAACAACCATATGGGCAAACTGATGGTTAACCCAGGCAAAGACAAGGTTGCCATATATGGAGCACTGACATTTCCAAATGAAGGAAACAAACCAGGACTTCCATTTGGGGGAAAAACTTGGTTGGTAGACTCGGGGAACGTCACCATTGGGAACGAGAAAGAAACCTACTCAAGCTAATGCAAACAAGATCTAACAGGGTAAATGTGAACATGGCCGAATAAATTTTAAGACACAGGAACAAAACTTGACCTTTTCATCTTTAAAGAGTCGAGAAAAGGACAAAATATGGCTCTAGTCGCCTTCGAATATTTAGTGAGCCTAAAGTAACAAGTGCTCAGATGGTCCTTTTCTTTTAGGGAGTCCAAAAATGAACGAAAGTGACTGCTCTAGAGAACTAGGCAAAAGGTTTACCAGACAAATCCGTAAAACTGCATATACACCTTGGCAGTCATGAAAACCAAGGACTTTCCGTATGGCAGTCAATCTTCTCGAATGCTGTGTTCGGTGCATTACAGCTTGTAAGGTGGTAGACATGGCTTCCTATGGATAAAGGATGATAACCTAGTGGGTTCTCCCAACATATACTCGACGGTACATAGGAGCACAATTCCGTGCTAGACCACTATTGAGTCAAAAAAGGAGGAATCACCCAACCTTGAGTGGAAACAAAAGTGACTAGGTTTAACGATGTTGGAGAACGTCTCTAGCCTAGACCTCTAAATGTGTGCATTATGTTCCAATGCATTGTTAGATTTATTCAGTTCATTTTAGAGTTGATCTTGGATTAAGTTTCAGTTTTTTAGGCCTTACCATATGTATATAACAAATCCTAGGATGGAGCTAGAATGAATGAAATATCCCTTTTTTTTTCGATGAAGACCTACTTACAGAAAGGTAGAGAGTTCATTCCAAAACTAAGACAAGCGAATGCAAACACTAAGAAACACAATGCATCAATACACTAATCTCACGATGCATCGATACTACTAATGAAAGATTTAAAATTTTCTTTCCAATTTCTCAAACATGAAAATTCGTAATGCAAATGTACTTTCACTTTCGTATGCTAAATGAATGCAAACTTTTAATTTTTATTTTTTTTGTGAATTTAAAGAGACAAACAAGCAAATGTGAACTGATCAATCCAAACAATTGTGATCTATGCTTGGTAGAGAAGAAATTTAATCAACATAAAAAATTGGTTCAATGATCGACACTAAAAATCAACTAGAAACAAGTAGTGAAAAAGCCTCAAGCAAATCAATAAGAGGGTTGTCAATGAACCTTGAACAAACAAGTAACCCAAGTAAATGGTTTCTCGACGAAACTTCTAAAGGGCTAGGTCACATGGTCCAAAAAACACAAGACTCACTCAATGAAATCAAAAAGACAGTACCCTAACCAAAAGCATTTAAAACAAGCTAATGAGAGACAAGAAACAACAGGGGATAAGCAAGATTGATGAATTCAGGAGGTAAAGTTATAAAAACAAATTTTCAGGAATCATCGCAAGTTGTACACTGACAACTAGAGATGTCATCGCAAGTTTAGATACCATCGCCTGTGATGGACAAACAACTAGAGATGTCAGCGCAAATTTTACACAGACAACCCGAGATGATCACAGAAAAACACATATTTTCCACGATGATGCGATTTCAAGAGTCGTCGTGGGAATTAAGCTAGCAACCCAATATCATCACGGGTAAAAAGCTACAAAGTGGTGATGACATCGTGACTGTTAGGCTTTTTTCCATGATGATGCAAAAAAAATGACAAATGAACAAAAACTCCCGAACCAAAACCAGTCAACCCTTCAATCAAATAGAGGTATTTCCCAGATCAACCCAAGAAACTCAAAAGACTGATAATTAATCCCCAAACTTCAAAAGAGGCCAAATCAAAAACTAAAACAATAGAAAGCAAGAAAAGAACAAAGGCCACAACTCCTCCCCAGTGGAGTCGCCAATTTTTGATGCAGGAAAGTGTTCCCTCTGCGGACAGAGGCAACCCCTCTAGCCCTAGAGTGGGTCTAGTCACAAACAAGGACAAATCAACAATAGTTTTCCTTAAACAGTCATGGTTGGAGGCCTACCTCAACCGGTGGTCGATGGAGTTCCGTTGTGCTGCTCCAGCTTTCGCTTCCTAATGAGTAATCAACCTGAAACAATGCAAAGGAAATACAACAAAGCACGTAACCAGAACAACAATGATCTATTTACTCACAAAGTCAAGAAGTCATGAGCTATCTAGTACATTACATACAAGACATAGGAAAACATCATTGATTGCATTAATAATGAAATAAGAGTAAGCTTACAACCAAAGTCTTAACGTCACAAGCCTTCTCAGAAGGGTCCAGCCAGCATGTTCCTCAAGCATTCCTTCTTTGAAGATGGATCTCCCAATACACAAGTCTCTCTCATTCACAAGTTTTACATAAGATTAAGGGCACTTCACAACCTTCCTCAAGATATCAACAATCCCACACTTGTCACACTCACACCAGCTATCTAGCAAACTCACAAACACTAACATCACTACCAGTAACCCATTCCAAAAACTAAGAACTCCAAAACTAGTAGCACATAGCAATGGTGAGAGTTTAAATAGGAGAAGGAGTCTCCATGAAAGGTGGGAGGATGGCTTATCTCCAAGGAAGGTAGCACAAATGACGGAATAGCCATGCCAGAGAAAGGAGGGTGACATAAACTAGGCCACAACCAGGTCTAGAGTCATATGGAAGGCCGACTATTGGAACAAATATGGCCAATCTGGATCATCACAGGCACATAACTGGTCTGTCGCACTGAAATCGCTATTGAATAATGGAGATAGTCAGGTCATCACGGAAGATTACAAGCTACAATTGCACTAGCACATAAAATTGGACCATCGTGGGAATCACATGTACTTCCATGATGGCAGCGCTTCTAGACTATTTTGGAGCTCCCTTCAGAACGTTTATTTAGCCAACAGACGCGATGAGGCAAAAACCTTTGGAAAAATGGGTCATTTGGCAACATCAGAGAGCATTTGTCTAACATGAGCATGTATGACTTGGACACATGACACAGTAGGAAGACTGGAGTGAAGACAATGACAAATTACTGTGTAACACTCCCCACCTAAGAATGTCTTCCACCCAGATCGACCTGCCAAAACGTGCCTTAAGGCCAAAAACATGGGCAATGCCCCATCTCCACCCCACAGAATAAGTAAAATAATGTTAAAATTAGTGGTAATTCACTTGCACTGAAAATGGCTCCCACTTATTCTACACCTGTCAAGTTATATCACAAAGTCAGACTAGAGTCAAGCTCAGCAGGGTCTTCTTTCCCCACTGATTCTACCAAGCCTATTCCCTTGGTTGTGGTTTCACTAGATAATAGATAGGGATAGTGGGAATCTTGTTAATCAATTCATGCGTGTCACTAATTTGATGACGAGGCATTTTGCTACATTAAGAGAGTCATAGTTACTCCCATCGTTTACCTGCTCTTGGTTGAATTTCTTCACTTTGACATTTAGAGCACTGGGAAGAAATCACATTGCGTCAGCATCTGTAGGGGCCATCACAATTTTTTGTTTTAATTAAACAGTCAGATTCCCCTTGTCCATACTAGTTCTAAGTCCACTGTTCAACACTTAGGGATAATCCCATGGTAGGGGGCATTCTACACCCGTAGCCCAATTGGCATGCAACTACCCACCCTCGCCATGAGAGTAGCTTGGGCATACTGCTGACAACCCATAAGTTGAGGACGTAGACCCCTAGGCCTAGCCCTTAGAGCCAATCCTTTTCCTGAAGTTACTGATCCATTTTGCCGACTTCCCTTTCCTAAATTGTTCTATTGTTCAGAGATTGTTCACCTTGGAGACTTGAAGCGGTTATGAGTACAACTGGGCATGAACGATACTTGGTCCTCTAGATTTTCAAGGGCCACCAAGGGCGCACCGACACTGCAAGACATGCAGTGCTCTTCTAGCTGTTGGACCTTATCTCCAGGTGAACCGATTCCAGGGTGGGAAAGCTGTTAAAAAGAAAAGATAACTCTTCCCGGGGCCCTCGATGACATCTCTGGATTTCCTAACATTGCTGCCCTCTGCCATGTCCTGATTTAGGAATATTAACCCAACTCCCTTTCGATGCTCGTGTAGAGTGCACCCTTGATACAAGGCTTCCCCATCTCTTAGGATCAACTAACCCATGTCCACGTGTTGTTCACATGGAACCTTCCCCACTTCAGTCTTCAAAGTTCTCATTTGAGTATTTGCTACTACCACCAAGATCTCCACTGGGGGTCGATCCACCTAAGCTCACACTCGAGGTTTCTCAATGACCCCCACGTCCTCCTACTCATCGGAGCCAAGCGATTGCTCCGACGGTCGAGTATAGATTGCGTGTTTCAGGACCATCCATTTTCAATGCTAGTTGATTCGGTAGGTGGGTTGTTACACACTCCTTAGTTGATTTCGACTTCCATGACCACCAGCCTGCTGTCTTAATCAACCAACACCCTTTGTGGGATCTAGGTTAGCATGAAATTCAACACCGTAACTTGACTTTCGGTTCATCCTGCATCGCCAGTTCTGTTTACCAAAAATGGCTCACTTGGAGTTCTCGATTCCACAATGTAGCTCAATGGAGTAGCTGCACCCTCTTACCTATTTAAAGTTTGAGAATAGGTCAAGGGCGTTACGCCACCGATGCCTATAATAATTTTCTTTACTCGATAAAACTCACGCATGAGCTCTAGCTATCCTGAGGGAAACTTCGGAGTCAACCTGCTACTAGATGGTTCAATTAGTCTTTAGCCCCTATACCCAAGTTAGACGAACAATTTGCACGTCAGTATCACTACGAGCCTCCACCATAGTTTCCTTTGGCTTTGCCCTGCTCAGGCATAGTTCATGATATTTCATGTCCCAATAGGTGTGCTTGCACTTGAACCCTTTGCATAAGCTCAAGTTTGGGCGATAATGGACTCCCCCAGAGAGGGAATCTCGCCTGTTAGCTTCCTTATACCTGGCAGGTTTTCAAACCCACCGACTTGCACACATGTTAGACTCCTTGGTCCATGTTTCAAGACGGGTCGAATGGAAAGCCCGCCAGCCAACACCACGAGCACGAAAGTGCACATGGACCACCACAAGGGAACACGCTTCATTCCTCGACCACCGAAATGGAAAACCGATAGGAAATAATCCACCTGCACTTGTGACGATGTAGCAACCCGTATTGGTTTGCACCTCAAGTCGAGCGGCGGACCAGCTTGAGTTGTTCCACATCCGACCGAGACGCATCGACAACCTCCATCTACTTCCATCTTAGCAATTTCAAGCACTCTTTAAATCTCTTTTCAAAGTCCTTTTCATCTTTCCCTCGTTGTACTTGTTCGTTATCAGTCTCTCACCCATATTTAGCCTTGGATGGAATTTACCACCCAATTAGGGCTGCATTCCCAAACTACTTGACTCACCGACAATGCCTCGTGATGTGGTAGGGTCCCAACCTAATGGGGATGTCACCCTCTCAGGCGCCCCCTTCTAAGGGACTTGGCCCAGGTTCACCACTGAGGAAACTTCTACAGACTATAATTCAAGCGATGCTGCCGCCCGATTTTCATGCTGGGCTCTTCCTAGTTCACTCGCCGCTACTACGGGAATCGTTGTAAGTTTATTTTCCTCTGCTTAATTATATTCTTAAACTTAATGGGTGTTCTCACTTGAGTTGAGGTCGTAAAGTTGGAGCTAAATATGCCCTACCCAATGGGAGGACAAGAGAGAGCAAAGCAAGTTCGAGCGATGCCACAGAAAACCTACATCAGCTAACGCTGACTGCCCATCCAAGGGGACAAGATCATCACTTGCCAACACACGCCATGAAACATCACTTGAGGTATTTAGCCAACCACACCACATTGGGCACGGAAAACCAGCTTCGCTTCTCCCTAACATATTGCACGGAGCGCGTTTGAATGGGATGTGATGCCCAGACAGACGTGCCTTCCACCGAGATCTCTGGTGCAAATTGTGTTAAAAAACTCAATGATCCACGAGATTCTGCAATTCACACTAAGTATCAAATTTCGCTACATTCTTCATTGTAACAAGAGCCAAGATATCCGTTGCCAAGAGTCATTTCCATGTATTACCAAAAAATCCGCCACAATAATGAATAGGGGCACCCCCACAACAAATGTAAGGCTAAGGGCCAAAACGAGGAATGGAAGAAAAATGCATGAAAGAAAGGGAAACAAAGGTGTCTAGCCCCGTCACAGGAGGAGGATCAAACATAGAACAATCTCTCGAGCCCCACGCCCTTGCAAAAAGAGGGAAATGGATGGAACAGCAATCAAGAAGGACTAGGGTGGCCACCTCGGGAGCTCGCACTACTTTTAATCCTTCATGAACACTAGTCCACAAAAATTCCCCCTTTTCTCCATAAAGCTAGGGACCAAAAGGAAGAAGGGAAGAAAACAAGGTGAAAGAAATAGATATCAAATGTGGCTACCAACTCACAAGGGGAGGCTCAAACAAAGCACAAGCCTCCCAAGCCCCGTACCTTCACAAAAAGGGGGGATTGAAGGGGATGGTGATTAAGAAGGAATAGGGTGGCCACCACCAGAGCTCGCACTTGTTTCATCCTTCCTAAACACCAATCCACAACAATCCCACATTTTCTCTGTAAAGCTAGGGGCCAAAATGATGAAGCGAAGAAAACAGCATGAAAGAAACGGATATCAATCGTGGCTACCATCTCACAAGGGGAGGCTTCAAATAGAGAACAAGCTTTTCCAACCCCGTGCCTTAGCAAAAAGGGGGAACTGTAGGGACCAATGATCGAGAAGGACTAGGGTGGCCACCCTAGTACTTGCACTACATTTCGTCCTTCCCGAACACCTGTCCACAACAATCCCACCTTTTCTCCGTAAATTTAGGGGCCAAAAGGAAGAAGGGAAGAAAACAACATGAAAGAAAGAGAGATATCAAACCTGTCTACCAGCTCACAAGGGGAGGCTCAAATAGAGAATAAGCTTCCCCAACCCCGTGCCTTTTCAAAAACAGGGGAAACTACAAGGGATGATGATCGAGAAGGACTAGGGTAGCTACCCTTGGAACTCACACTGTTTTTCGTCCTTCCTGAACACCAATCCACAACAATACCCCCTTTTCTCCATAAAGCTAGGGGCCAAAAGCAAGAAGGGAAGAAAACAACATGAAAGAAATAGATATCAAATGTGGCTACCAGCTTAGAATGGGAGGCTCAAATAGAGAACAAGCTTACCAAACCCCGTGCCTTCGCAAAAAGTGGGGAACTGTAGGGGATGGTGATCAAGAAGGACTATGGTGGCAACCCCGGGAACTCACACTACTTTTTATCCTTCCCGAACACCAACCCATAGCAATCCCCCTTCTTCTCCATAAAGCTAGGGGAAAAAGGAAGAAGGGAAGAAAACAACACCAAAGAAACAAAGATCCCAAGAAAAGAGAGAAGCTCAACAACACGCCGAGTAGATGTTCGCTAACCGAAAATAAACCAAACAAGGCACCCAATCAAAAAGCATCCCACCTCTTCACACCCTCCCACATACATTACGGAACAACACCCTTTATAGCTTACAACATAACAAACAACACTCAAACAGCCAAGCAAATAAATCACAACCTATACTTGACCACTAGAAAAGATAAGGGCCGCGATGAGACCAATGTCTTGAGCATGTTATTGAGAGTTAAACAACCCCCTAACCCAGCACAAGGCTTCAAACAACAAATAGACTATTAATAACAAACCCACCCCACTATTGCACCCCTCCATGTACAAAACACCAAACAACCTTTCCAACGAGAACGTCAATGGGGGTTAAGAATCAAACTCCAAAGAGGAGTTGTCACAGGACAACAATCAATGCTGGAGAAATCCACGGGCCACAAATACATCGATGGTGCAAGGCCACTAAAGAGAGGGATGTCCGCAAAGCGCACACCAGGAAACAAAGAAATGACCAAGTCCCACAAAAAGTGCACAATCCAAAGGGAGGAACAAAGACACAACCCGCTACTTCTTTTTTCCTTAGAAGGGGAGTGGCTCATGAGAGGATGAGGAATTCCCTCGACAGTAAAGGCACGAGACAAGATTGCGAACCTCATGCCCATTGGAGGGGAAAATTGTGATCTCGATGGAGCTCAGACCAAGGGAGGGGTTTTTCGTTACCTGGACACCCAACCCTTCTGTGAGGGCATATCAAGGAAGGTTTGAGCTACCAAGCTCACGCACAACCACTCCCTCAACCCAACCACTAGTGAAAAATATCACCCAAGCAACACATCAACCACCGCTAGCTTTTCGAGAGAACCAACTATGGAAGCCCACACCCTTGGCCCATGCCTTCCAACAAACAAAAGACCGAGCACCACTGCTACGAATGAGTCTAAATTTATCCATCGTATTTCCCAAGCACCTCAATTGTAGCAACCATGCCCAGCTGAACAGATAATCGGAAGGGCTCCCAAGAAACAAGCTTCCGAACCCCCTACAAAAACATTGTGGGGGAAAGAAAAGGAAAGGATGGGTTGGAAAAGCACAAGCATGGCATGCAAGCACAGACATGAAAAAACAAGCGTTACCTCAAGACAAGCAACCAACTGTGTTCCTGCCAAACACCAAACCCGATCCCTTAGAGACACACCACACAGTCCCACATTGCAATCGAAACCCAACCAACCCAAACCAAAAAAGAAAACCCCTGCTATCAATGATCCTACCACAAGTTCACCTACGATAACCTTGTTACGACTTCTCCTTCCTCTAAATGATAAGGTTCAATGAACTTATCACAATGTAGATGGCAGCGAACCACCAATGTCGATGCAATTTGAACACTTCACCAGATCATTCAATTGGTAGGAGTGACAAGCGGTGTGTACAAAGGGCAGGGATGTATTCAACATGAGTTGATGACACACGCTTACTAGGAATTCCTCATTGAAGACCAATAATTGCAATGGTCTATCCCCATCACGATGCAATTTGAGAATATTTCCCGATCCTCTCGAACTAGGAATAAAAACTCATTGGCTGCATCAGTGTAGCATGCATGCACTCGAGAACATCTAAGGGCATCAAAAACCTATTATTGCCTCAAACTTCCATGGCCTAGATAGCCATAGTCCCTCTAAGAAGCTGGCCATGAAGGGGAACCTCCATGTAGCTAGTTAGCAGGCTGAGGTCTCATTTGTTATCGAAATTAACTAGACAAATCGCTCCACCAACAAAGAATGGCCATGCACCAACACCCATAGAATCAAGAACAAGCTCTCAATCTGTCAATCCTTACTATGTCTGGACCTGGTAGGTTTCCCCGTGTTGAGTGAAATTAAGCTGCAGGCTCCGCTCCTGGTGGTGACCTTCTGTCAATTCCCTTAAGTTTCTGCCTTGCGACCATAATCCCCATGAAACCCAAACAATTTGATTTCTTAGAAGGTGCTGCCAGAGTTTTTAGAGCAAGATCCATCGATCCCTGGTTGGCATTGTTTATGTTGAGACTAGGACAATATCTGATCTTCTTCGAGCCCCCAAATTTCATTCTTGATTAATGAAAACATCCTTGGAAAATTCTTTCGCAGTGGTCCATCTTTCATAAATCCAAGAATTTCACCTCTGACAATGAAATATGAATGCCCTCGACAGTCCCTATTAATAATTACTCTTGTGATGCAGGAAAGTGTTCCCTCTGCAGACAGAGGCAACCACTCTAGCCCTAGAGTGGGTCTAGTCATATCAAGGACAAAACAACAATTAATTCCCTTAAATAGTAATCATTGGAGGCATACCTCAAACCGATGGTTGATGAAGTTCTATTGCGCTGCTCCAGCTTCCGTTTCCTTCTCCTTAATGAGAGATCAACCTGAAACACCACAAAAAAACAACAGAGCACATAGCCGAGAAACAACAATGATCTGTTTACTCATAAAGTCAAGAAATCATGAGATATCAAGTAAATTGCATACAAGATATAAGAAATCATAATTGATTCTATTAATAATAAATCAAGATCAAAGCTTACAACCAAGTCTTGGTGTTGCAAGCCTTCTCAAAGGGTCCAACCAGTGTGTTTCTTCAAGAATTCACTCTCAAAGATGGGTCTCCCAAATAGCAATATATCTCTCTCTCTTATCACAAGCTTTAACACAAGGTTAAGGGCACTCCACACTTTCTTTCAAACTATATAGCAATCCCACATGTGTCACACTCACACCAAAACTATCTACCAAACTCAAAAGTAGTAGCAGCACTGTACAACCAAAAGAACTAGTAGATGATAGAAATGGTGAGTGATTTTATAGGAGAATTAGTCTCCATGAAATGAGGGAGAGGGAGCTTATCCTCAGGGCAAGCAGCACAAAAGATAGAACTACCATGCCAGAGGGAGAAGGGTGACCCAAACTTACCCAACAACTAGGTCTAGAGACATCCAGAAGGTCGACTGTTGGAATGAATTCGCCCAATCTAGATCATCGTTGGTCGTCAACTAAGCTTTAGCGCTGGCATCGCTAGGAAGTAATGCATGCAGATCGACCATTGATAAAGATAGATAATAGCCTCGTGCCAGGGCTTGAAATCTGTCCGTCATGGGAAATAGGTATACTCCTGCGACATGGTCATGACAGGACTATTTATGACAAGGGTCCATCGCGTATATTAAGTGTATTCTCGCGACGAGGCTGAAAACTTAGGAAAAGAGGGTCAATTGGAAACATAAGAGAGAATTTGTTTAATATGAGCATGTTTTATTAGACACATGACACAGTAGAAGGACTGGGGTGAAGGCAGTGACAAAATACTGTGTAACAGATGCTCCCTAAAGTATGAAGCCCGAGAGAGTGGGAGGGGTGAAATGATTTATGAAACTGTCTGAATTGGAACACCACTTGGAAGAACCTGCAGGCGCAAGTACAATTGATATCTCTGATAGTGAAATACATGTAGTCTAGGCATGGGCATAACCATCCAAAAGACATACAATCTTGGCCTGTGGCATGGACACAGCCACCCAGTTGATAAGAGCATATATAATAACAAAGGTATGGTCATAGCCATCCATCAAAGAGTCCTATATGTAATCACGAACCAATCCACATAGCCTAAACATGTGTAATGTTAGTCTGGGGTCTTGAAACCCAACCGATCATAGTACAAATTCTAGCATGCAAACAGATGTGCTGAAGTCGAGCATGATAGAAAGCCGCTTGATTACCGGTTAATGATGAAAACCGTTAACAAGCACGAGAGAAACCACCAATAATGCCAATGGATCTCAAGGTATTTTCTAGTACAATCCACGAAGTGTGAAGAATGAGCTAAATTTGAACACTTGTGGAATCACCCAATCGATGACCAATGATGAATGTCGATCGTCAGGCACGAAGAACTTGCCATTGAGGCATGCAAGCTCCAAGGTACCAAAGGGGATCTCTGGACCAATCTCTTGGATAATGAGCTGATGTCGACAAGAGACAAACTATCGCAGGAGGGCCATAATGTTTCCCCATCAATGACACAAGATAAGGGACAAGTGGTAGATGGTGAAACAAAGTATCAGAGGAGGAGGTAAGGGTGTGAACTGCAGAAAGATTATACTCTTGAACATATTGGTGACACGACTCTAGAGGGTGGCAGCATTCAGGTACCAAGGGATCGGAGGCTTAATGGAGACAACATGGATCAGATGGAATGAGGCTAAATGGCAACCCAAAACCTCGGAAGGCCAAATGACGATGTATGGATATCCCAACCCAATAAGAAGCAAAAGTGTCGATGTTCCAATGATAACTTCCAAATTTTCCCCCACCATTACTGGCGAGTACCCCAATTATTTTTGGAAACAAGCTTGAAGGGGATAGCATATGCTTGTAATATAAGTTCGACCTTTGGTCAAATCCAACTTAGTAATAGTTTAACGAGCCCTAGGGAGGAGAAGCTCGAGTCTCATTATGGTGACGAGTCCAATGTCGTCAGGGTTTAACGAGCCCGACATAGGTAAAACTCAGAGTCTTTTGCATGTTTGGAGAGTTTGAAAAAGACACAGAAAAGAAAACTCTGGGGGGGTCCTTTTTCATAGATTTGTGTCCCTCGAGCCCAAAAAAGTAGAAAATAATACGCGAGACAACCAGTTGATCATTATGATCAAGGAGTACTTTTCATCATTAGTGACCTCAATCTGAAAGAGTAGAAAGTGATCGAAGACATGCCATTTCGTAACCAATATTGAACCTGAAATGACAAAATTCCAACAATATTTTCGTGTTTATACGGTCGGAAAAGAGCTCAAAGTAGACTGCCTTTTTATTCTGTTTAATGAGTCAAAAGGGAAAACTCGACAATCTTTTTGTCTTTAAATGGTCGAAAAAGTGCTAAAAGTAGACCTCCATTTTTATTCTCTTTAACGAGTCAAAAAGGGAAAAATACTTGGCAATATTTTCATCTTTTACAAGTCACAAAAGAGCTTAAAGGAGACTCATCTTGGAGGAACGAGTGGTATAAAGGGTAGCAACTGGTTCCAGCAATGGTGGAATTGCTAAAAACATGTAATGGTCAAGAGGCTGGCTAATAAAACCACTCATCGCTGCGGTTCCTTAGGAAAGGAAAAAACAACCAAGTGAAAGCATATGATTGGCCAAAGAGATGGTGGCGATGGAATGAAACAACCAAGGCTCATTTAGTAGAATTTAGCAGACAAAAACAACAATCACAAGATGTAAATTGGGTATGGGTTCATTTTTACACAAGCTTGAACCATGGAGAACTCTGCTTGGATTCGGTTTCATGTTTACACAAGCTTGAAATGAAAACCTATGCTTGTTATAAATTCGCATGCCCCCAGCATAATGACATAATTAGAGGTACATGCCCACAAGCTTCATTGCATTCAACGAGGTGGATGGAATGAAGGTTCACTTTCGAGATCTTAGAAAGACTCGACTTGGATTTTATGAGATCTTAAGAAAAGACTCGATGGAAAGGGATTTGTTTCATTTTTTAATGAGGTTGACAGAGTAAAAGAACTATCCTCATAACCCTTGTTTCATTTGTTAACGAGGTTGAAATAAGATCAAGAACTTTCCTCAAGACTCTTTGTTTCATTTTGTAATGAGCTTGACACAAGACAAGGAACTATGCTCCAGGATCCTTGTTTCATTTTTTAACGAGGTTGACACAAGATTAAACTATCCTCAGGCCCTTGCTTCATTTTTTAATGAGGTTGACACAAGAACAAACTATCCTTGGGACTCCTTGTTTCATTTGTTGACCTGGTTGACATAAGAAAAGAACTCTCCTCAGATCCTATTCATGGGTCATACGCAAACATGACTCCCAAGAGACCTTCACTAGATAGAAGAATCATGCTCTGGGAGAAACACATGTCATTAGACACCAATGACAGATTAGGTTCCAATGCCCCCAGTACATGATGTACGAAACCATCTGCATGATCATCAACAGAGGCGAGACGGAACAAGTAGCCACATAATTGAATTATGGCAAGGAAGGTACTGCTTGCGGATGAGAACCAAGAGGGGATGAAATCTGTGTGGAGGCACCAGGGGACTAAAGAATGATAATTTATCTATGGTCACCATTCTTGCATCATGTGGAAAAAAAACCACACGGAAAAGTGAAGAGACGAGGGCCCCCATGGCATAAACATAGTCAAGGCCAAGGAGGAGACTGAAATCTAAAGCACCTTGGACAACCATTATTTATATATAGATGGTTTTCCCCCCTAAAGTAACAAGAAGCTTCAGGAGGATCCCTAAAGGTTGACTGGTTCCTTCGTCAAACGCCAACAGATTTTGCATGACCGACACAAGCTGTGGGGAACCCAAAGCTTGCCAAGTAGTGAAAGGCATGAGGCTACACTGTTATAGACATTTTTGGGCACTACAACCCCAATCATGAAATGTCCATAAACCAAGGGCTCCTAAGTCCCTAAAAGTGTTGTTCTAAACCCTAAAGGAACAAGGTCAACTGATTACAGCTTCTCCCAGAAGTTCTCCATGAAAAACTGCTCAGAACTGGTCAAAACAGGATCATTTCAGCTGCTCCATAGGCAAAGTGCGTTGCATCTCACCTAAATACACTGTGTGGGTGCGTTGCATTTCAAAAAGCCCTTCTATGGGGTGCAATGGGTGAGAAGTGACAAATGGCAGTGTCATTCCGTGAGGTGGAGAGGCATGGAATCTTCCAGAAACTTCTCCTGTGACACTTGCCTCTCTGAATTCGACCAAGGATGAGTAAGGGATCACCAATCTCCAAGTGGGAGCAAGAAATATCAGAGGGAAGACACTAATCAAATCATAAGTTGACTCATCTCCCTTACAAATATCTATATATGGATCCCTCATCCCAGAGATCCAGGGGCTGGAATTTTGCATATTGTAAGGAATTGCTGTTGGTTTCTTGAGACAACATCAGATTGTTGGGTGATCTAAGCTTTGTATGAGGTGAAGAGGGGCTTCCTTGCTGAGAGGATGATGCTGGGTCAGAAAAACTGGTTGTAACTCCCCTTGCTCTTTCTTGATTATCAATAAAAGCTATTCAAGTTTTCCTCCATACTCTTGTGTCATTCATGTTTGCTACATTTGTATGGTCAATTTACATCTGATCCTAGATTTTTTATGATTATAGATCCATGTTCTTGTATAGTGCTATGCTACTGTGATCTTACAAGTACTTTGTGAAGCTGGGCGTGCAAGGGAACAAGTAGCGAAAGACTATCAAGAGAGAGAGGAATCGAACTAGGAGATTAGCGCAAGACAGAGGTTGGTCTTCTTTGTTCTTCTCTCATCTATACTTCATAAAGGAAAAATGAAAGTAGCTTTACTTTGTTTGTTTCTAAGGTAGCTATCACACCTTAGTGGGATAAGCAGTTATGTGTAGACACTTTTCCCTGTAACAAAATGGCGACTCCGCTGGGGACGAATTAGTTTGTTTGTTTATCTTCCTTGTTGTCTATTTTATAAACTTACAGACGGAGCCTGAAGTCGAGCCAGGTAGCTTTCGAACTGCATTTGCTATGCAAATGCAAAGTAGATAAATGCTGCTTCAGTCAATCTCTGGGATTTGTTTATAAATTAAACAACTGATTTACAAACTCTCTGATTGCCCTTGTGATAGCGCTTACATCCTCTTTAGATCTACCCCTGATTGTTGCATTACTGATTACCATTTGCTCGGCCAAAACCCATGAACTGGACTGCAAACTGTGACCCGAAATCCAAGCCAAGTCTTGTCTCTGGCCCATCGTAGGTACTGTTTAGTGAATCTGAAATTCAGCGCACTTCCTGAGTGTAGTAGGTGCGCTGCATTTCAAATTCCCTGTGTTACAGGTGCACTGATCAGACTAGGCATTGTCCAGTTTTGGTTCCAGTGATTCATTCTTTCAAGTTCTATTCATGAATTTTGTTGCCTGTGATCAGTATATCTCTGTTTGAAACCCCTTTTCCTTGCTGTTATTCCATCTCCTTTGTACGAAAGAATTGTAAATGTTTTTTGTGTATTCGTTGAGTCATTTTCAGTTCTCCTTTGCAAAAGTAACGTAATCGTACTGTCGTCCTTTGATTTGAAAGCGTCGCAAGTGTCATTTTCAGTCATAGGAAATAGTTTGCTTGCTGTAGATAGTCGATTATCCTGTTACTATTGTATTTGGTCTGAATTTGTAATTTTTCTAGTGTCGAAAGCAAGTATTCATTTCTAAATCGTAAAATGTTGTGATTGCCTCCATTTTTGATTTCGAAAATAAACTTGTTGATAATTGTTGCTTGAAAAGTATTTCAGATTTGTGCATTAGCTTTCTTTTCTCCATTCACATACTAAGAAAGCCGAAAACAAATACATGCATGTGCATTTGCATTTAGACTGTTTGATTGGTTTGGTTTAGGAAAGTGCATTTAGAGTGTGCTCTTTTCTCTTTGTGAAAGAATATTGTCTCTCTTTCCTTAGTAGCTAGGATTTTCATTGCACAAAGAAGATAAAAGACTGTTTATCATCTTAGATTGCATTTTAGGAATTACACATCTACATCTCGTGGTGAACCTGAAAGGAAAACTTCATAAAAAAGATCAACTATAAAATAAATTCAATGAATCTAACAATGCTTTGGAACCTAACACACAACATTTAGAAGTCTAGGCTAGAGACGTATTCCAGTGTTGTAAAGCCTGGTAACTGTTGTTCTCACTGATGGTTGGGTGATTCCTCCACTTTGAGACGATAAGTGCTAGTACGGACTTGTGCTCCCACGTACCGTCGAGTATATTTTGGGAGACCAAAATAGGTTTAATCCTTTATCCATAGGAAGCCATTTCTGCTGCCCTATCGATCGCAATGCACTGAACACAACATTCGGGAAGATTGACTGCCGTACCGTAAAAAGTATTCTGCAGTTTTGCGATTGGTTTGGTAATCCCTCTACCTAGATTTCCAGAGCAGTCCCTTTCGTTCCTTTTCAGACTCCTTAACGGAAAAGGTCCATCTGAGAACTTTTCACTTTAGGCTCATTAAAAATCGAAGGCATCTAGAGTCATCTTTTGTTTTTTCTCGACTCTTAAAAACTAAAAAAACAAGTTGTGTCAAAGCGTCTAAAATTCATCTAATTCGGAAACATACTTCCCCTTTATTTTTAGTTGATCGAGTAATCCACAATTGTGGAAGAATGTCAATTGAAACGCCGTCGTTCGCGGAGGCTTACGAGTCAACCATCTTTGTCTCCGGAATCGAAGCTAGTACGGACAAAGCGAACTCGTTTAACCGGTTCCAAATCTCCTGTTAAAGTTAAAACAAGTGTTCAATCAACATCAGAGATTCCGGTTACTCCAAACATTTCTGGTATCCCTGCCTTTACAAAAGAAGTTCAGTGGCCACAGAAGGACAGTGGTACTGATCCTAGTCTGAGGGTAAACACTTGTGTCACTGAACCCATTCCATCTAAAACCAGTTCGGAGAGTGTTGCCCCCCAAACATCTGTCGCTGCAGATTCCATACCTTCTTCAGCACCAGAAATATTCTACGGACCTGACGGTCTACCCCTTCCACCTGGTCTGATTGCTATAGAAGAGATTGTGGAAGATCCTCCATCTAGTACTCCATCGCAATTTGGAGTCGAGATCACTCTGTATCCTTCTTCATCAGAAGTTAGTCTACTACCAGCGGAAGCTCCTGTAGAAATGCTAGGTAATCTTTTGGATAGACTAGAAATGTCTCAACAACCGTCAACATCTAGGACTGTGTCGTCCAACATAGCGACGACAAAACTCCCTGCTATCACTCCAACAATGTTCGCCGGTATACCATCTATCCCAACTAGCTTTCAATCGCTAGAAGGAGCCCACTCAGGGGCCATTTCGACGGTATGGTCTGTTCCTGTTTGTTCATCTGGAATAATATCCGGAAACTCTTATGTTGAGTCTCAACAAATTGATCCATTTGGAGGTCAATTTGGGCAGTCCGGCCCTCAAGGGCAAACCATTCCCTTAAGTACCGGATTACCACCGTATGGGGGGCAGTATGCCCTTTCATTATCCCCTCCGGGAGGAAAACCATACGGGAGTTCACAACAAAATTCGGGTTATGCTGGAATTACTTCAAGCGGTTGGGTACCGATACTACCTCAACAACCAAGAGTTGCATATTCGATGCAATAATGCTTACCTATGTCAAGTATACCAACTACGCCAGCTATTGTGATGGTGTCGCAAGTTCAAGCGCTGCTTGTTGTATGCCAACCTTAGGTTTCTCAGGTTGTAATGCAACAGCCCCTTGACCCTGCAACTCAACCACAATTGCCGACTGGTGGAATGACACAGGTTCAAATGGGTACAATTACCCCTCATCTTGGTCAAACAGTTAGTATCGGGCAACAACACATGGCTTCACAACCATGGCTAGTGCAATACCAACAACCGCAGTTCCAACAAGTATACCAAGGTTCTGACCAACAAATATTTGCGAATAGTGGGCAGCCGTATATTCAAAACGGTCAAAATCAACCATTTTACAATGGTCATGCCCACCAACCTTACCAAAGTTACGAGCATCAAATGAATTATGCTGGTAAGCAAAGACCAACTGCTCAGGCAATCCCATCTTATCTTGGGTATGCTTCACCTAACCTGAATCAACAGTTACCCTTCGTGGCAACTTTAGAGTTACCTGATTTAAATTGGCTAACAAACGATCCAATCACTTATGCCCCTTGGTGGCCAGCGATTCCATATAAACTTCCATCAGATATTCCTAAATTTAATGGAAATCCGGGTGAAGATCCGTCGAATCATGTGATGACCTTTCATCTGTGGTGTTCATCAAACACCCTAAATGATGATTCGATTAGGCTTCGCCTTTTTCAGAGGATGTTAACTGGTCCGACAGCAAAATGGTCCGTCGAATTGCCTAGAGCTTCATTCGACAACTTCAGTACCCTAGCCACAACCTTTTTAACCCATTTTCAGTTACCGATAAGGTACGAAACGGGAACAGAACTTCTTACCAACTTCAAACAAACGATGGTCACTCACATATCTGATCATATACATGAGTGGCGACGTTTTCGTAGAATGGTGAAAATGTATGTTCCCGATCAGCACTTAGCTGAATGGTTTATCAAGTCATTACTGCCTTCCATCATGGAAGATGTGGCAAAAGGGGGGGTCATCACCGAAGAGCAGGTTATCGCTCGTGTGCAATATTTGGACTTGATTTACACTCAGTCCGGCACGCTCTACGATAAAATACCTGATGCTCCTAGATCAGAATTCTCAGTTCCTCCTCCTCCTAAATCAAACAATGAATCTCATGCCGGTGATGGTGTGATTGGCACAATAGACACGAAATCGACAAAGGCTACATCTAAAAATTCCCGTAAGATTTCCGGTCAAAATGCAAATGAGGAACTTCTTGCCTCGGAAGTAAATGCCGTATCGACAGATAAGGGCAAAGAAACCAAGCAACCAGGGGGCAAGAAGAAAGGCAAAGGGAAGAAGAAGAAACATGAAGAATCATCACCTGAAAAATCTTCTACAAACCCTCCTGGAAGTAGGAAACCAAAAAATTCATGCTTTATATGCGATGAGGATCATTGGACCGCAAATTGTCCACACAGAGCTGAGCTTAAAAAATTCTTCAAGAATTCAAAAACCTCGGCGGTATTAACTGATCCATTTCCAAATCCAGGGATAAATCTGGTTGACAGTGGAAATGCTTCCCCGTCTCAAGTGCTAATGTTGTCGATTTCCAAACAGCAAAATGATGCTTTGATATCGACAAGAAACAAAGATTATGGGAATCCACAACTATTGAACAACAAGGATAAAGATCAACCTAGTAGTTTGACAACAACTTCGACAGAAGTTGCGCCACCCATCATTCCCAAGTTGACAATAAAACCGCCAAAGGGAGTAGTACACATGTCAACGTTTAATCCCGCACTAGAGTGGCACAACATTATAATATAGTGGAAGATTTGGCCCAATCGCCATCCACTATGTCGACTCTTGAGGTACTACAAAATTGCCCATCCCAAAAGTAGGCTTTATTATCAGCCATTGGGGGGATAGACCCAAAGGATTCCAATCTCGTATCCTTCGATCATAAAGGATACGATCCTCAGTTACCAGCTCAACTAGCTTTCCTCGTTTAAGTGAAAGCCCTCAACAAAACTGTTCATCGAAGAATTATTGATGAGGGGGCATCTACATGTATTATGTTGATGAGTTGCTGGAAAACTTTAGGATCTCCAACCTTGTAGCGATCTTTGACGACATTAAAAGCATTTGACGGATGAACATATACCCCATATGGCATCCTAAGTAACTTGAAGGTTGAACTAGGAGGGAAAACAGTAGAAATAGATGTTGAGGTAATCGACGGAAATCTCGATTACAACATCCTACTGGGAAGACGATGGATATATGCTATGGCTGCTGTTGTGTCGACCTATTTTAGGAAGATTGCATTTCCCTTTCAAGGAGGGATTACAATCGTCGATCAACAAAACTTCCTCCCAAATGGTTCTCAAGTTACGGGAAGCATTCCAATGATCCATGGAAGCCCACATTCGCTTCAAAATATTGGAGTAGGCCTACTAAAAGATCCTATATTAATGGGAACTTTCGCCCTTCCACCTCCAATAAATTTGGCAGAAGTAGCGTCGGTAGGAACCTCCAATATGATATCTTCTAAAAAGATCTCAAAAAACGATATCGACATGGATCATGCGCAGGTTTTGACTCCAAGCCCAACAGAAACATTGTAGCAATCAATGTTCCTAGCATGGGAGGCAAATCCAAATCAACGCTCATCAAGCGTTTGGATAGATAGGTATGAGGAATATGGTACCCCTTCAGATCCTTAGTCGCGAGTGCATGTCACTGACGAAGGAATTGTTCAATCAATGGTGATTGAAGGGGCACCATGGGATGATTACCACCATCATTCCCTTCTTCCGGATTATGAAGAAAACACTCCTGATGACCTTTATCATCCTTCAGTTTTTGATTTCCTATCAAATACTGTAAACACGGTGGATTCCGAATGAAACTTGTCCAACATTGAAGAGACTATCGACATAAATATCTCGATCAAAATAGATGTTGTAGAGAATATTTATGTTGGCAAATGTTGTTCTCCTTCAGAACTGGAAATATATAACGCTCTTTTTTGCGAATTCAGAGATGTCTTTGCTTGGTCATATAGTGAAATGCTAGGCATTGACTCGAGTATCGTTGAACACGAAATCAAGATGTATCCAGATGTCAAACCAGTATGACAACGGCTACGGCAGGTGCACCCCAAGAAAGCCGCTGCCATTAAGGCAGAAGTTGAAAAACTTCTCCATGCTGGTTTCATTTACCCTGTACCTCTAACTGATTGGGTATCGAATATTGTCCCTGTTATGAAAAAACAAGGAACAATTAGAGTGTGCGCCGATTATAGGGATGTAAATCAAGCTTGTCCAAAAGACAACTACCCTACACCCTTCATCGACCAGATAATTGATGAATGCGGCGGATGCAAAATCTTTTCATTCATGGATGGATTCTTCGGGTATAATCAAATAAATATCCACCCACAGGACCAGTCAAAGACTGCATTTATTTTTCTGTGGGGCACATTCGCATATCGAAAATTACCCTTTGGTTTAAACAACGCAGGGGAAACTTTTCAGAGGGTAATGAATTATGCCTTCCATGACATCAAAAAAATCGTTCAACCATACCTCGACGACCTTCCGGCTCATTCGTGAAAGCGGACTGATCATCCGCAGCATTTAAGAGCGATATTTCTATGATGCTGACACTACAAGATACGACTCAATCCACACAATGTGTATTTTGTGTCAGTTCTGGTCGTTTACTTGGCTTTGTAGTCTCGAAGGACAGGATTCGTCTCGACCCATGTAAGGTTCAGGCAATCATAAATTTTCCTCCACCTTCAAATTCGCTTCAGATTCAGAAACTCCAAGGGAAAGCAAACTTTCTGAGGAGGTTCATTCCAAATTACGTCGAACTTGCTAAAGGTTATACGCGTCTTTTGAAAAAGGAAGTACCCTTTATCTGGGATTAGGTTGCGCAAGCTTCCTTTGATGCTTTAAAAGAATCCCTAATGAAAGCATCATTAATGTATGCCCCTGATTATCAAAAAGACTTTAACCTGTATCTGGCTGCAGCGGATACAACCATCGCAATGGTTTTAGTTCAAGAAGACAATGGAATTGAACATCCTATATATTATTTAAGTAAGAACTTAAATGATACAGAAAGCAGATATTCTTATGTTGAAAAGCTAGCACTCGCAGCTGTTCAATCGATACAGAGATTTCGACACTATGTCCTCTTTCGAAAAACTACCATTCTGTCATATTGCAACCCCATGACTTATATATTGTCGCGATAGTTGCTAGGGGGAAAATATTCAAAATGGATAGCAATTCTACAAGAGTTTGATCTGGAATTTGTAAAATCCAAGTCAAAGAAAGCTCTGGTTTTCGCAGAATTATTATGTGATCTCCCATCGTCGTCCAACGATGAAACATCCGAAGAAACAATCGTGCACGAAAATTTGTTTCTGATATCTTCAAGCAATCTGTGGTATGGGGATATAATCATTTATCTCCAAACCCAAAAATATAGGCCAAATACCTCTCGCTCCGAACAAAAACGTATTCGATACCAAGCAAAAGACTACATGATCGTCTGTGATACACTTTACCGTCGTGGTATCAATACCGTTCTAAGAAGGTGCCTCATCCATGAGGAGGCCGAAAAAGTCCTGAATGATTGCCATTCAGGCGCGTGTGGGGGGCATCAATCCGGTTATGCTACAACGCAAAACATTTTACGAGCAGGATACTTCTGGCCAACAATGTCCAAAGATTGCATAACCGCAGTCAGAAGTTGCCATGCTTGTCAAATTTTCGATAGAAAAACCAGAAGACCACCCACACCTCTGCAGCCAATAGTTGCTGTCAGGCCATTTTCCAAATGGGGCATCGATTTCATGACATGTAACCCCACCTCGACCGGGGGGCATGGGTATATCATAGTCGCAGTCGACTATTTTACCAAATGGGCCGAGGCGATGCCTACATTAGATAATACTGGTGAAACAGCTGCCCTCTTCTTTTTCAACCATGTAGTCGCCAGATTCAGCGTCCCACAGGCTATAGTCACAGATCATGGATCGCATTTTCGCAATCACATGATGGTCAAATTAGCCGCCAAACTAGGGTTGTCTCACGACAGCTCTACTCCATATTACCCGCAAGCCAACGCACAAGTTGAAGCAATCAACAAGGTCCTGAAGCGCATGCTGCAGAGGATGATTGGAGTTCACAAAATAAGTTTGCACCTAATCCTGTACTCAGCCTTGTGGGCTTACCAAACATCGGTAAGGAATGCAACTGGGTTTACACCTTTCCAACTGGTATATGGCCTGGAAGCAGTCTTACCAATCCAGTGTGAAATCTCATCCCTCAAACTCGCAATTGATCTTCTCCCTGGAACTTCAGAAGAGGAGGCTCATTTCTTGGAACTAATCCAATTGGATTAAACCCGTCGTGATGCCGCTTTGGCTAACGAAGCCCATAAGAAACGAGTCAAAACGCAGTTCGACAAGAATGTCAAACCCCGTGTTTTCTCAGAAGGTGACTTGGTCTTGCTTTATGACCAAGAATTCGATAAATTGGGGGCAGGTAAATTCAAGTGTTTATGGATGGGCCCCTATATTGTTAAGCGAGTGTTAGTAAAAGGAGCCTACGAGTTAATGGATTATGACGAGATTCCACTGGCACAACCTTGTAACGGGTTGTACCTCAAGCGTTACTATGTGTGATTCAGTATAGTAACCTGTATGCTTTTGTTATGTTTTTGTTTTCGCTAAAGTGTTTGTTTTGGTCGAGTAATCCACTTTTTACATTTAATGCAGATATAAAACCTATTGGAGTCATGTGTTTGATATGCCGACGGAGCGAGTCATAGTTCGCGGAACCTATCTTCCGTGGCCAGGGCCATTTTTGATCCAAGCGGCAAGTTAGTAAGTTTCAGAGGGGTATGTATTGGTCGATCAATGAATAACATCACTAAATATAGCGCGTTGATAAAACTTCTCTCTGATGCCATCACACATGGTATACGCTGACTGATTGTCAGGCTAGACTCACAACTCGTCATACTACAACTCATTGGTATCTACTCTGTCCGAAATCCAACTATTTATCGCATGTTCCTAAGGGTTAAGATTTTGGAAAGACAATTTAATTTTATTCAATATCAGCATATTTCCAGAACCTTAAACACATTAACTGACTCATTGGAAAATTATGTGTTAGATAGACATTTGCAACATTTATAAAAAGAAGCATACC
The DNA here is from genome assembly GCA_031772625.1 of Pinus tabuliformis. Classification (NCBI taxonomy): domain Eukaryota; kingdom Viridiplantae; phylum Streptophyta; class Pinopsida; order Pinales; family Pinaceae; genus Pinus; species Pinus tabuliformis. The sequence continues at coordinate 136,078,190 of CM062809.1, read as the reverse complement.
ATCAATATTTGCATTTGGATCACGTAACTTAACCAAAATAAAGCTTCGAAAATCATATATATATATATATATATATATATAACTGTTTATGGTTTACACATAATGTTCTGTAACCAAGAAAAAATTGGTCAAATGACCCAAAACTCAAAACACTAGGGGGCACCCTAGTCTAATGATGCCTGTGATAGCAAGTCACAGCCTGTGCGATCATGTGTAAGAGCCGACTCCATCGTCTTGGCACACCAGTAGTATGCCACTGCAACCTCAAGGGCAGCTCGTCAGTCCTCACATCTGGAATACCAAGAGTGATGCCCTCAACCGATTCCTGTAATGGTGTGAGAGTCTCGGCCACATCGAGGTTGCGAAGGATAGCCCTTCCAACAGCCTCTCCTGCTGGGGCGGCAGCTGGCATTCTCAGGCATAATACTGGTCGAACGGGACCAACATCTGCGTGAACACATGAGTTTGGTTAAGTCTTGACAGAATAAAGCACAAGGACATTATAAAAGAAAAATGATAAACAGGGATATGGTCAAAGAATTTACCAATGGCACCCCACTGTTCGCCAGCCAGCAGTACTAAATCTGGATCACCCCGGAAATCCATACTGGCATATGGATACTCGGAATAAACCATCTCCTGATGATCAAACCACCCGAAGAAGGTATCAGAAAAGGAAATTTGAGACTGACCAGCATGCCTAGACATATGGTCGACCCATCTTTGCATACGTGGTTCAGTTGGTGAAGGTAAATCGAGTGCAATATACTGCGGCTGCATCAATGGTATCTTTTCCAAGGCAAAGGCAGTCAAGATAGAACCATAAACAAAGTTCTTCAACCTCCCACTCTTCACCTTGGTCAACTGTTCTTTCATCACAAGAAGTACTGCGTCGCACTAGTTGAACACCTTCGGTTGGAGACATTCCAAGGCATACTGCATATGAGATCGGTTGGCTACATGAAGAGCCGCACCACCAGCCATCCTACCAAAATTAAACAGAATAGTCCTGAGGGACCTGTCAGTGACATCACGGATGATGATCTTGCCATCTTTACTCGGCTGAGATCCCTCTCTACAATACCGGCGAACATAATCTCTCACAGATTCACCTCCTCGAGCCGAACCTGATAAAGAGATGGGGGCACCCCGCCTCGACAAGCTAGTCAAGAAATATGTGTCCACTACAGTCAAGGAGATGGATTTGCCCCTAATCTGGAACACCTGGTTGGTAGGATCCCAAGCATCGAGCAAATACTGCAGCAAGTTGATCTTTTGTCTCATGCTAGAAATGCGGAAAAACTTCAGCAAGCCACAGTTCCGGAGTGCGTTTACTGTAACCGGATCATGTAAAGCAAGCATGTCCTCTTCTTCATGCTCATATTCTTGCCATGTAATAGTTATCTTGCTCCAAAGATCTCCGAAAACAAACAAGATAAGAGTTAGATCTTGATTTTGGTAAGAAACAGACAAAATTTCCATCAAAAACTGTGCACAAAATTCCTTCCTTGCGCCCATCGCACCTACAGAAGTGCTCTGGGTGCGTTGCATGTGAGATGGCCAGTAGACAGGCCAACATCCAACGCACCTTTCGATACACAAAGGGTGTGCTGAAGCCAGGGCAAGTTCTTCAAACCCCAGAGGCTCAGAAAAACCAGGAATCAAGCTTAGAATGCAAAATGGAAAGAATGAAATGAAAAAGCTCAAGTTTAGCTCCTACCTGGTCCTGACGGCGCCGAGAATCGTCCACAGAATCTCCCAAAATCAACTGATGAAAATCAAGGGGGAAAAGCACCTCCAAAGCTCCAACAAACCAAAATTCAAATGAAATGGTAAAATGAGAGGTAAAAGCACTTTTACATTACTTTTTACGTAGTTCGAAGTAAAATATTAGTGTTATAACTCATTTTTCAAACATATATTGTTCATTTCTGACTAGTTTGATGAAGCAATTGAAAATGCAGTACAATCTTTGAAAGAACAAAGCTATTTATGGTAAAGTCAAGAAGTGACCATCGTATCGAGCAGTTTTAGCGCATAGTTCAAGCTCGTTAAAAAATAAACATAAGCCATGAGCAAATGTTTCCCCCGGATTTAAGCTCACTAAAAAATGAACTATTTCCCGATAAATAACCATCGTGAATAAAGCACTTGAGCCTTTAAAAGCCTTGGTCGTGTTCTCATCATCACCTCCACTCTGTATTGGCCGATCGTTCACCTCCATTTGATTGTTTACCCCTTTTTGAGGAACAGCTGCGAAGAGTGATCTCACTAGCCATCCTTGTAGCACTGCCGTGATTGGAACATTCCAAACCTTACCTGGAATCAGCTGCTACCCAATTTTATCACTCGTTCCTCAAAAGACGAGTCTCCTTTAAGCTATTTTCAACTGACTCGTAAAAATATGAAAAGATTTCCGAGCCATTTGCCTCTCCAGCTCGTTAAAGGGACCGGAAGTGCTATCCCTCCTTTAGATTTTAATCTTTTTGGACCTGAGGGATTATTACACAAAAAGATCGAGTGCTTGTTTTGTTCGGCTTGTTAAAAGTATCGAAAATTCATCCCTTCTGTATTGTTTTATACTTTTTCAGACTTAAGGGATTAGATGACGAAAAATGAATTTTGGAGTTTCCTTTACATTCCTTTTCAGACTCTCTAAAATTGAAAAGGACCGAGTTGTCTTTGTCGTTAAACTCGTTAAAACTTAATAGCGACAAACTTGTCCATAGCAGACAAGAATGAGTTTCACTATCGCTAGACTTGTTAAAACATAGCGATAGGTTTGCTCGAAGGGAAAATTATAGAACAAGCATATGTTATCCTCCTGAAGCTTGACAAAAATAAAGAGGTACTGGTCAGCAATGACTGGGGAAAATTGGGAAGAAAACTTGAAGAAACTTTGATGGTAGCAAGTCTCTCTTGAACATGACACTTTCGCTTCGCATCCAAGTCAGGTTGGGTTGTTTCATTCACAGGTCACATCACCGTGGTCCCATTACACCATCCACATTTGGGGTAATGCTACCAATCCATCATGTCAGTGTCGCCGATATGTTCAAGAGAAGTCATTCAGAGAATTCACCTGTGTCTCACCCGCTACAATACATTCATACTCCATTCTTTCATGACAGCCACCCTGAACCGTATGTCATCAGATCATTTTCACCTCTATTAAAATCATTTGCTCCGTTCCGTGTCATTGATGTGGGATTCATTAAGGCCCTCCTGTGATGGATCGCTTCTTGTTGACATCAGCTCATTATCCAAGAAGTCGATCTAGGAACACCTCGTTCAGTACTTTGAAGCTTGCATACCTCAATGGCAAGTTTCTCACTTCCGGCGACAGGTTTACATCAATGGCCTTCGACCGAAAGATTTTGCGTGGTGTTCGACGCCAAGTCATTTATTCACACCACGTGAATTGTACTGCAGTACCTTGAGGGTCATTATCATTATCGGTGATTCCTCTCGTGCCTGTTAACAACTTACATCATTGGCTGGTAATCAGGTGATGTCTTTCCATGTTCGACTCCAGAACATCTCTCACATGGATAGTCTTGTGCTTCGAGTGAAGATAGAATGAGATTAAAGAACCCAGATCTAGTTTCATCCATCCGGGCTGCGATATATATTCAGGGAAATAAAGACATCAAATGTACATCATTGCTGCACAAATAATCATCCAATCAAAGGGATGATGGCTCTACCAGAATCATCAGTCTACACTCGACGATTGTCTGTCCTATGTACATGAAAATGAATTTATAAAGCTGAGCATGGGAATGCCCACCTCAGCTAGATCATGAAAATATTATGAAGATAATGTATTGTATTGTATATTATTACAGGTCTCCTCCCAACTTGAAAGAACTTCGGATCCTCATAATAAAGCATTTCACCCGACATCAAAATATTAACGACCTCATGCTTTAGGGGGCAACTGTTATAGACATTTTTGGGCACTACAACCCCAAGCATGAAATGTCCATAAACCAAGGGCTCCTAAGTCCCTAAAAGTGTTGTTCTAACCCCTAAAGGAACAAGGTCAACTGATTACAGCTTCTCCCAGAAGTTCTCCATGAAAAACTGCTTAGAACTGGTTAAAACAGGATCATTTCAGCTGCTCCATAGGCAAAGTGCATTGCATCTCACCTAAATACACTATGTGGGTGCGTTGAATTTTAAAAAGCCCTTCTATGGGGTGTGATGGGTGAGAAGTGACAAATGGCAGTGTCATTCCGCGAGGTGGAGAGGCATGGAATCTTCCAGAAACTTCTCCCGTGACACTTGCCTCTCTGAATTCGACCAAGGATGAGTAAGAGATCACAAATCTCCAAGTGGAAGCAAGAACTATCAGAGGGGAGACACTAATCAAATCACAAGCTGACTCATCTCCCTTATAGATATCTATATATGGATCCCTCATCCCAGAGATCCAGGGGCTGGAATTTTGCATATTGTAAGGAATTGTTGTTGGTTTCTTGAGACAACATTAGATTGTTGGGTGATCTAAGCTTTGTATGAGGTGAAGAGGGGCTTCCTTGCTGAGAGGATGATGCTGGGTCAGAACAATTGGTTGTAACTCCCCTTGGCTCTTTCTTGATTATCAATAAAATCTATTCAAGTTGTCCTCCATACTCTTGTGTCATTCATGTTTGCTGCATTTGTATGGTCAATTTACATTTGATCCTAGATTGTTTATGATTATAGATCCATGTTCTTGTATAGTGCTATGCTACTGTGATCTTACAGGTACTTTGTGAAGCTGGGCATGCAAGGGAACAAGTAGCGAAAGAATATCAAGAGAGAGAGGAATCAAACTAGGAGATTAGCGCAAGATAGAGGTTGGTCTTCTTTGTTCTTCTCTCATCTATACTTCATAAAGGAAAAACGAAGTAGCTTTACTTTGTTTGTTTCTAAGGTAGCTATCACACCTTAGTGGGATAAGCAGTTCTGTGTAGACACTTTTCCCTGTAACATACACGACACACCCTCATCCAAGAAAGTGCCAGGTACTGCCTTATCATAGGAATGTATTGTAACCTAAAAAGGCATGTAGGATGGAAGGCGAAATGCAGTGAAATGAGTCCAGCCAAAGGAAATGACTAAACTACTTGGTGGGGGTATCATATGATTGCTCCCATGCTCTACAGGAACTAAAGGACTCTCTTGATCAGCGGGGATAGGAGGGTCAGTTTTAGACTTAGGAGAATCTGACGAGACAAGAAGAACATGAATAGTGTAATCATGATGCTCTTCCAGAATGGAGTGATCAATGGGTGGTGAATCCAAGTCGACACTCTTTCCGACCAATGGTTGGTTAGGAACAGGCAGAGCACAGCCAGGCTCGGAAGGAGGAGGACAGACAAGAGAAGAATCTAAGTCAATCTCTTTGTCGATGGGGAGAGATTCTGAAGAGATCCTCTGATAACCAATGAGAAGTTGGGGTGAAGAAGCTATAAGACTTTCCAAAACTGTGGAAGCTTTATCCATGAGCTGACAAAGGTGAAGGAGATGGTTTCCTTCACATAGCCTACAGGAGAATTAAATCTTCCCTTTATTCTTACCGTTGCTAGTTGATAGGGTAGCATCATCATGAGCTTTAGAGGAGGACAAGGGACGAGCCAGATTGTGAGACCATACTTCTAAAATCCTAGGAATACCATGACAATCATGAAGAAGATGGTCACCCTTGCGTAATTTACAAGGAAACTTAACCTTCCACGAAGGAGCAGAAGGTGGTCTGACCTGAGATGTACTTGGAGCAATAACTGCATAGGTGGCCTCGCATTTATCAGACTTCCTCTTCTTCTTCATCTTCTTCTTCTTCTTCTTAGTATCCTGGTTACTAGAAGTGAAACTTTCACGAGGTGAAGGGGGAGATGAAGGTGAAGAAACAGGGGAAGAAGGTGCAGGCTCAACCTTGGAATCAATGTGTCGTGATTCAAACGAAGGAGATGGTGGAATAGGAGTCATGATGATCGGGACCACCGAGGTGGAAAACAATAAAACGGGTAAACCGATGGTTAACTCGAGCAAAGACAATGTTGCTATATACGGAGCACCAGCATTTCCAAAAGGCGGAAATGGACCAGGATTCCCATCTGGGGGAAGACCTTAGCTGGCAGACTCTAGGAATGTTGCCATCAGGAACGAGCTTGAAAACACTCTTAGCACAACCAAGAACTCGAACTGTTACCAAGAATATTTCGTGGGCAGTAAATTTTATGACACATGAACAAAACTTGATCTTTTCATGTTTCAAGAGTCGAGAAAAGGACGAAAAGGTGAATCTATCTCTTTTGAGATTTAATGAGCCTGAAAGGGAAAATGCTCAGATGGACTTTTTCTTTTAAGGAGTTGAAAAGGAACAAAAGTGACTACTCTGGAGAAACTAGGCAAAAGGTTTACCAAACAACCCATAAAACTACATATACACCTTGGTGATCATATGAAAACCAAGGAATTTTCGTAGGGTAGTCAATCTTCTCGAATGATGTGTTCGGTGCATTACGATTTGCAAGGTTGCAGACACGGTTTCCTAAGGATGTAGGATGATAACCTAGTGGGGTCTCCTGATATATACTCGACGATACTGGGAGCACAAGTCCATACTAGCAACTATTGAGTCACAGAAGGAGGAGTCACCCAACCTTAAGTGAAAACAATAGTGACTAGGTTTAACGACGTTGGAGCATGTCTCTAGCCTAGACCTCTAAATAATGTGCGTTATGTTCCAATGCATTGTTAAGTTCATTTAGTTCAATTTAGAGTTGATCTTGAATTAGGTTTAAGATTCTAGGCACTACTGTATGTATATAAAAAAACCCTAGGATGCAACTAGAATGAGTAAAGCATCTTTCATTTCAATGAACACCTACTTAAAGGAGGGTAGAAAGCTAATTCCCAAGAAAACACAAGCGAAAGCAAATACTAAGAAACACAATGCATCAATACACTAATCTCATGATGCATTGATATTAGTAATGAAAGATTTAGAGTTCACTTTTCAATTTCTCAAACATGAAAATTTGAAATGCACATATACTTTCACTTTTGTATATCAAATGAATGCAATCCCTTAACCTTTTTTTTTGTTTCGTTTTGAATGGAAAGAGACAAACAATCAAGTGTGAGCTGATTGATCCAAACAATTGTAATCTATGCTTGGTAGTGAAGAAATCAAATCAACATAAAAAATTAGTTCAATAATCGACACTAAAAATCAACCAGCAAGAAATAAGCAATGAAAATGCTTCAAGAAAATCAACAAGAAGGTTGCAAATGAACCTTGGGCAAACAAGCAACCAAGCCAAGTAATTCAAGGATTTCAATGAATATCCTAGGTCACAAAGCCAAAAATGCAAGATCCATTCAATAAAACCAAAGAGAAAGCACATTAACCATAGGCAATCAAAAACAAGTTAATGGGCAAGAGAAAGAAAACAGGGGATCAGTAGGACTGGTGAATTTAGGAGGTAGAATTAAAAAAAAAACTCTACAGGAATCGTCACGGGCATAACACCAACAACTAGGGATGATAAGCCACTAGCTTTAGCAATAGAGTGACATCATCGCAAGAGTACACGTCTCTTCTGTGACGGGCCGAATTTAGGAGTCTTCGTGACTGTACGATGGGATTTAGCGACACATACAACTTTACAAAAGAGACAAAGCGACATCGGTGCGATTGTTAAACTATTTTCAGTGATGATCATAAAAACAATGATAGATGAACCAAAGACTCCCAAACAAAGACCAGCCTATTCCATAGATAATAAAGGGATTTCCCAAATTGACCCAGGTAACCAAAAATACTGATAGTTAATCCCCAAAATTCAAGAGACACGAAATCAAAACCAAAACAAGAGCAAATAAGAGAAGAAACATGCAAAGGACTCCCCAGTAGAGGCGCCAACTTGTGATGCAGGAAATTGTTCCCTCTGCCAACAAAGGGAACCCCTCTAGCCCTAGAGTGGGTCTAGTCACAACAAGGACAAAACAATAATTAATTCCCTTAAATAGTCATCGTTGGAGGCTTACCTCAAACCAATGGTTGATGAAGTTCTGTTGTACTGCTCCAGCTTCCATTTCTTTCTCCTTAATGAGTGATCAACTTGAAACACCACAAAGAAACAACAAAGCATGTAGACGAGAAACAACAATGATCTATTTACTCATAAAGTCAAGAAATCATGAGATATCAAGTAAACTACATACAAGATATAGGAAATCATCATTGATTGTATTAATAATAAATCAAGAGAAAAGCTTACAACCATGTCTTGACGTCGCAAGCCTTCTCAGAGGGTCCAACCAGTGTGTTTCTTCAAGCATTCACTCTCAAATATGGGTCTCCAAAATAGCAATATATCTCTCTTTCTTATCACAAGCTTTAACACAAGGTTAAGGGCACTCCACACCTTCTTGCAAACTATATAAAAATTCCACACTTGTCACACTCACACCAAAACTATCTACCAAACCCAAAAGCAGTAGTAACACTGTACAACCAAAAGAACTAGCAGATGATAGAAATGGTGAGTTATTTTATAGGAGAAGGAGTCTCCATGAAATGAGGGAGAGGGAGATTTTCCTCAGTGCAAACAACACAAAAAATGGAACTACCATGCTAGAGGGAGAAGGGCAACCCAAATTAACCCAACAATTAGGTTTAGAGACATCAAGAAGGTCAACTATTGGAACGAATTCCCCCAATCTGGATAGTCACTAGTCGTTAACTAAGTTTTAGCGCCGACATCACTAGGAAGAAATGTATGTAGACCGATTGTCACTAAAGATAGCTAATAGCCTTGTGTCGGGGCTTGAAATTCCACTGCTACGGGAAACAGGTGTATTCCCGCAACGGGGTCACGACAGGACTGTTTATGACAGGGTTCCGTTGTGTATATTAACCGTATTCTCATGACGAGGCAGAGAACTTAGGAAAAGGGGGTCAATTGGCAACATAAGAGAGCATTTGTTTAATATGAGCATGTTTTATTGGACACATGACATAGTAGAAGGACTAGGGTGAAGGTAGTGACAAAATACTATGTAACAACTCTAGTCCCAAAGGACAACACAATAGGACCAGACTCCAATCACATTATTCCATGCTAATGTATTCAAAGCATAAGATTGGTTTGAGCACTCTAATTTTTTCAATGTAACAGTGCCAGAGCTGCGACCCAGCTAATTAAGGCCAACAGCATGCCGCCGAAAAAAGGGATGGAAGGGCAGGTGCACACTGAGTAGGTAGACAGACCTTTACAACCCAAGATCTAACTAAAAGCTTTTTAACTGCAACAACTTAAATATACACTATTAGCTAGAATTACCATGGTTGTTGACAATAGACTTTCCCTCCAATGGATCCTCGTTAAGGGATTTAGATTGTACTCATTTCAATTACCAGACTCGATGAACCCAGTATTGTTATTTATTATCACTACCTCCCCATGTCAGGATTGGTTAATTTGCGCGCCTGCTGCCTTTCTTGGATGTGGTAGCTGTTTCTCAAGCTCCCTCTCTGGAATCGAACCCTAATTATTTGTCACTTGTCACCACCATGGTAGGTGTCTATCCTACCATCAAAAGTTGATAGGGCTGAAATTTGAATGAAGCATCACCAGCACAAGGGATGTGCGATCCGTCGAGTTATCATGATTCACCTGAGAAGCGAGCAAGCTCGCTTTTATAGACATTTTTGGGCCCTACAACCCCAAGCATGAAATGTCCATAAACCAAGGGCTCCTAAGTCCCTAAAAGTGTTGTTCTAACCCCTAAAGGAACAAGGTCAACAGATTACAGCTTCTCCCAGAAGTTCTCCATGAAAAACTGCTCAGAATTGGTCAAAACAGGATCATTTCAGCTGCTCCACTGGCCAGATGCGTTGCATCTCACATAAATACACTGTGTGGGTGCGTTGCATTTCAAAAATCCCTTCTATGGGGTGCGATGGGTGAGAAATGACAAATGGCAATGTCATTCCGCGAGGTGGAGAGGCAATGGAAGCTTCCAGAAACTTCTCCTATGACACTTGCCTCTCTGAATTCGACCAAGGATGAGTAAGAGATCATCAATCTCCAAGTGGAAGCAAGAACTATCATAGGGAAGACACTAATCAAATCATAAGCTGACTCATCTCCATTACAGATATCTATATATGGATCCCTCATCCTAGAGATCCAGAGGCTGGAATTTTGCATATTGTAAGGAATTGCTGTTGGTTTCTTGAGACAAACATCAGATTGTTGGGTGATCTAAGCTTTGTATGAGGTGAAGAGGGGCTTCTTTGCTGAGAGGTTGATGCTGGGTTAGAACAACTGGTTGTAACTCCTCTTGGCTCTTTCTTGTTTATCAATAAAAGCTATTCTAGTTTTCCAACATACTCTTGTGTCACTGATATTTGTTGCATTTGTTGGTCAATTTACATATGATCCTATATTGTTTATGATTATAGATCCATGTCTTTCTATATTGCTATGCTACTATGATCTTACAGGTACTTTGTGAAGCTGGGCGTGCAAGGGAGCAGGTAGCGAAAGACTATCAAAGAAGAGAGGAATCAAATCAGGAGATTAGCACAAGACAAAGGTTGGTCTTTTTGTTCGTCTCTATTTATAATTCATAAAGGAAAAACGAAAGTAGTTTTACTTTGTTTGTTTCTAAGGCAACTGTCACACCTTAGTGGGATAGAGCAGTTCTATATAGACACTTTTCCCTGAAACAAAATGGTGACTCCGCTGGGGAAGTTTTAGTTTGTTTGTTTATCATTCTTTGTTGTCTATTTCATAAACTTACAGGTAGCATTCGAACTGCATTTGCCATAGCAAATGCAAAGTAGATAACTGCTACTTCAGTCCATTTACAAGATCTGTTTATGATTTAAACAACTGATTCACAAACTCTCTGATTGCCCTTGTGATAGCTCTTAAATCCTCCTTAGATCTACCCCTGATTATTGAGTTACTGATTACCTTTTGCTCGGCCAAAACCCATGAACTGAACTGCAAACTGTGACCCAGATCCCAAACAGAGTCTCATTTCTGGCACAGTGCAGGTACTGTTCAGAGAATCTGAACTTCAGCACACTTCCCGAGTGGAGAAGGTGCGCTGCATTTCAAATTCCCTGTGTTATAGGTGCGCTGATCAGACTAGGCTTTGTGCAGTTTTGGTTTCTGTGATTCATTCTTTCTAGTTCTATTCCTGAATTTTGCTGCCTGTGATCAGTATATGTCTGTTTGAAACCCCTTTTCCTTGCTGTTATTCCGCCTCCTTGTACAAAAGAACTGTAAATATTTTGTGTGTTTGTTGAGTCATTTTCAGTTCTCCTTTGCAAAAGTAGCGTAATCGTACTGTCGTCCTTTCATTTGAAACTGTCGCAAGTGTCGATTTCAATCATAGGAAAGAGTTTGATTGCTGTAGATGGTCAATTATCCTGTTACTATTGTTTTTGGTCTAAATTTGTAATTTTTCTAGTGTCAAGAACAAGTATTCATTTCAAAATCATAAGGTGTTGTGATCGTCTCCATTTTTGATTTCGAAAAGAAACTTGTTGATATTTGTCGCTTGAAAAGAAATTCAGATTTGTGCATCAACTTTCTTCTTATCATTCATATACTAAGAAAGTCGGAAACAAATACATGCATGTGCATTTGCATATAGACAGTTTGATTGGTTTGATTTAGGAAAGTGCATCTAGAGTGTGCTCTTTGCTCTTTGTGAAAAGATTCTGTCTTTATTTCCTTAGTAGCTAGGATTTTCATTGCTCAAAGAAGATAAAAATATTATTTATCATCTTAGATCACATTTTAGGAATTACATCTACATCTCGCGGTGAACCTGAAAGGAAAATTTCATAAACAAGATCAACTATAAAATAAATTCAATGAATCTAACAACGCTTTGGAACTTAACGCACAACATTTAGAAGTCTAGGCTAGAGACGTATTCCGGCGTCGTAAAGCCTGGTAACTGTTGTTCTCACTGATGGTTGGGTGATTCCTCCACTTTGAGACGATAAGTGCCAGTACGGACTTGTGCTCCCACGTACCGTCGAGTATATTTTGGGAGACCCCAATAGGCTTAATCCTTTATCCATAGGAAGCCATGTCTGCCGCCCTATCGATCGCAATGCACTGAACACAACAATCAGGAAGATTGACTGCCGTACCATAAAAAGTATTCTGCAGTTTTGCGATTGGTTTGGTAATCCCTCTACCTAGATTTCCAGAGCAGTCCCTTTCGTTCCTTTTCAGACTCTTTAACAGAAAAGGTCCATTTGAGCACTTGTCACTTCAGGCTCATTAAAAATCGAAGGAGACTAGAGTCATTTTTTGTTTTTTTCTCGACTCTTAAAAATTGAAAAAACAAGTTGTGTCGAAGTGTCTAAAATTTATTTTAAACGGAATATTCATTACCCCTTTCCTACGTTGATCTTGGGTTGAGAAAATGGAATCCACCAGCTAAGGAATTCCCCTCGGAGGAAATCCTAGTCCCTTCTCCTCTTGGGGAGATGTTGGTGCACCCCATATGGCCACATTGTCGCTTCCAGGACTGATAATCGACTTGCCTGTCTGGCTCTTCTCAACCTCTGTCGTTCAGAACACCATAATTCCTGAACAATAGAATCAGCAACTAGACGAGTCCAGAGCTACCCACCAACCTTCTACTTCCTCTAATTCTTCCTCTTCTCCTTCCTCTTCGCTTGATGGGGCTGGTAAAGCCAAAAGTCAAGTTCCTGAGAAGAAGAAGGAAAAGAAGAAGAAAGAGAAGAAGAAGAAGGAGCCAAAAGCGAATGGGGGCAAATGAGTGTCGTCTAGCGAGAATCCACACACTGCACCGACCAGGCCTAAATCACCATGTGTCATTTGCAAAGGAGACCACTATCATAGAGATTGTCCTTGTATCCCTCGGATCTTAAGGGACTGGTCTCCTCGTTTGCACAACCTGGTGTCGCCAACCTCTGATGATCATGTTGAAAACACACCGTCAACTAGTGAAAGTGAAGCCCCAGGACAAAAAGGAAAATATAGATTTCCTTGTAAACTATGTGAAGGCGATCATGCCGTCCACCGTTGTCCCTTCTTAGACAAGGCTAAAAGAGTTTTGGACGATCGTCCGGTTTCACCGTTACAACTTCCTCCTGGATATAAAAAAATCTTGCCGAGTCTGTCACTAGTTGAAAATCCAACTGGCCTGCTCAAGTGGTCGGCTGAAGCATCTATCATTGAAGACAAACCATCTGAACCCATACCATACGAAAGTCAAAAGGTCGAGGCGGCAGTTGACCCGGTCTTGCCTTCAGAGGTTCCATCTTCAGATGATACAGTCACCGAAGCGAACAAGGATGACACCATCCAAATTATTTTCATAAGCACAGACTCCAATGAACATGGGGGCAATTGAAGGAAGTTCGTCAGAGTCGTACCCGGTCGTCTATTCGGTCCCACCTCCAAGCAACCTAGTTGTCTCCTTCGACTAGAATCAACTAGGCAGACCCCGTTTACCAACTAGTATACCATTCCGAATCATTGTTCAAATATATAGAATGGTTATGGCCGGTACCATCATAGATGAAGGGGCTTCTGTGAGTATCCTTTCCTCAACTGCTTGGAAAGCGCTTGGTTCGCCATCGCTTTTTCCTGAGATGAGAAATCTAATAGGCTTTGATAAAGGAACCAGTCGACCGTTAGGGATCCTTCCCAATGTGCCCATAACATTGAGAGGGAAAACCGTTCACATGAACGTAATGGTAGTTCAAGGACCCCTGGATTACAATCTACTCCTTGGACGAGACTATATTTATTGCATAGGAGCAATTGTCTCCTCACTCTTTAGAGTAATGTGTTTTCCGCACGAAGGAAGAGTGGTCAAGCTCGTAGACCAGCTTTCATTTCCCAGATCACACAGAGCAAATAGTCATATACCATCCCTGAATGGTATTTTCACGCATGAAATGTCTCAATCTCTAGTCTGCCTGCCTGATGAGCACGAGTGATTTAGGGGACATGACTGAAACCCAGGGGGCATGCACCCTGGCCTGCTTCGACAGGAAAACTTTGGGTATAGGGTAGGTTTCCGCAAGAGTATATGACCTCCGTACTCCCATCCATGATTGGAAGAGGGAGTTGGACTGGAATAAGATTCTCTTGTCAAAGTTATGTGAGTTGGCGGGCATCGCCACTCACCTTTGTTTATTTCGATAAACATTGCCGAAGAAGTGTTTTGTTTACACCGTAAATAGAGCAATCTTTGGTAACCTGTAAGAGGTAGACCTCTCTCGGTAAAACAAATGTTTTAACGGAAGAAAGAAGGGGTAACCTTGAAACTCTGTTTTATGCCTGGGGGCATGCAAACCTTTTGGAGTGCAAGCAAAGAGCGATCATTTATCCGGTTTTTGGATTGGTCGTTTCCTAACTTGCATAAAGAAAGAATGTGGGGCAAAACTCTAAAATTTTCCGTTTTTATATGAGGCATTCTTATCACACGACTGGATTAATCGAGCAGTTTTAGCACATAGTTCAAGCTCGTTAAAAAATAAACATAAGACATGAGCAAATGTTTCCCCTCGCGTTTAAGCTCATTAAAAAATGAACTGTTCCACGGAAAATAACCACCGTGAATGTAGTACTTCAGCCTTTAAAGCCTTGGTCATGGTTGCACCATCACCTCCACTTTTGCATTGGCTGATCATTCACCTCCATTTGATTGTTTACCCTTTTTGAGAAACAACTGCGAAGAGTGATCTCACTAGCCATCCTTGTAACACTGCCGTGATTGGAAAATTCCAAACCTTACCTGGAATCAGCTGCTACCCTTTTTATCACTCGTTCCTCAAAAGATGAGTCTCCTTTAATCTCTTTTCAACTGACTCCTAAAATATGAAAAGATTTCCAAGCCATTGGCCTCTCCAGCTCGTTAAAGGGACTAGAAGTGCTATCCCTCCTCTAAATTTTAATCTTTTTGGACTTGATGGATTATTACACAAAAAGATTGAGTGCTTGTTTTGTTCGGCTCGTTAAAAGTATTGAAAATTCATCCCTTCTGTATTGTTTTATACTTTTTCGGACTTAAGGGATTAGATGATGAAAAAGGAATTTTTGAGTTACCTTTACGTTCCTTTTCAGACTCTCTAATATTGAAAAGGACTGAGTTATCTTTGTCGTTAAACTCGTTAAAATTTTAATAGCGACAAACTTGTCTATAGACGAGAACGAGTTTCAATATCGCTAGGCTCGTTAACACATAGCGATGGGTTTGCCCGAAGGGAAAATGATAGAACAAGCATATGTTATCCTCCTCAAGCTTGACAAAAATAAAGAGGTACTGGTCACCAATGACTGGGGAAAATTGGGAAGAAAACTTGAAGAAACTTTGTTGGTAGCAAGTCGCTCTTGAACATGACACTTCCACTCCACGTCCGAGTCGGGTTGGGTTGTTTCATTCACCGGTCACATCACCATGATCTTATCATACCATCCACATTTGGGGTTAATGCTACCAATCCATCACATCAGTGTCGCCGATATGTTCAAGATAAGTCATTCAGTGAATCCACTTGTGTCTCACCCACTACCATACATTTATACTCCATTCTTTCATGACCGCCACCCTGAACCTTATATCACCAGATCGTTTTCACCTCCATTAAAATCATTTGCTCCGTTCCGTGTCATTGATGTGGGATTCATTAAGGCCCTCCTGTGACAGATCGCTTCTTGTCGACATCAGCTCATTATCCAAGAAGTCGATCTAGGAACACCCCATTCAGTACTTTGAATCTTGCATGCCTCAATGGCAAGTTTCTCACTTCCGACGACAGGTTTACATCAATGGCCTTCGTCCGAAAGATTTTGCATGGTGTTCGACGCCAAGTCCTTTATTCACACCACGTGATTTGTACTGCAGTACCTTCAGGGTCATTATCATTATCGGTGATTCCTTTCGCGCTTGTTAACAGCTTACATCATTGGCTAGTAATCAAGCGATGTCTTTCCATGTTCGACTTTAGAACATTCTTCACATGGATCGACTTGTACCTCGAGTGAAGATCGAACGAGATTGAAGACCCCAGATCTAGTTTCATCCATCCGGGCTGCGATATACATTCAGGAAAATAAAAACATCAAATTTACATCATGGCTGCACAAATAATCATCCAATCAAAGGGATGATGGCTCTATCAGAATCATCAGTCTTCACTCAGACGATTGTCTGTCCTATGTACATGAAAATGAATTTATGAAGCTGAGCATGGGAATGCCCGCCTCAACTAGATCATGAAGATATTATGAAGATAATGTATTGTATTGTATCTTATTACAGGTCTCCTCCCAGCATTGAAAGAACTTCAGATCCTCATAATAAAGCATTTCACCCGACATCAAAAGATTAACGACCTCATGCTTTAGGGGGCAACTGTTATAGACATTTTTGGGCCCTACAACCCCAAGCATGAAATGTACATAAACCAAGGACTCCTAAGTCCCTAAAATTTTTGTTCTAACCCCTAAAGGAACAAGGTCAACAAATTACAGCTTCTCCTAGAAGTTCTCCATGAAAAACTGCTCAGAATTGGTCAAAATAGGATCATTTCAGCTGCTCCACTGGCCAGGTGTGTTGCATCTCACCTAAATACACTGTGTGGGTGCGTTGCATTTCAAAAAGCCCTTCTATGGGGTGTGATGGGTGAGAAATGACAAATGGCAATGTCATTCTGCGAGGTGGAGAGGCAATGGAAGCTTCTAGAAACTTCTCCTGTGACACTTGCCTCTCTGAATTCGACCAAGGATGAGTAAGAGATCATCAATCTCCAAGTGGAAGCAAGAACTATTAGAGGGAAGACACTAATCAAATCATAAGCTGACTCATCTCCATTACATATATCTATATATGGATCCCTCATCCTAGAGATCCAGAGGCTGGAATTTTGCATATTGTAAGGAATTGTTGTTGGTTTCTTGAGACAAACATCAGATTGTTGGGTGATCTAAGCTTTGTATGAGGTGAAGAGGGGCTTCTTTGCTGAGAGGTTGATGCTGGGTTAGAACAAATGGTTGTAACTCCTCTTGGCTCTTTCTTGTTTATCAATAAAAGCTATTCTAGTTTTCCTCCATACTCTTGTGTCACTGATATTTGTTGCATTTGTATGGTCAATTTACATCTGATCCTAGATTGTTTATGATTATAGATCCATGTCTTTGTATAGTTCTATGCTACTATGATCTTACAGGTACTTTGTGAAGCTGGGCATGCAAGGGAGCAGGTAGCGAAAGACTATCAAAGAAGAGAGGAATCAAATCAGGAGATTAGCGCAAGACAGAGGTTGGTCTTCTTGTTCCTCTCTATTTATAATTCATAAAGGAAAAATGAAAGTAGTTTTAATCTGTTTGTTTCTAAGGCAATTGTCGCACCCTAGTGGGATAGAGCAGTTCTATATAGACACTTTTCCCTGTAACACTCGCGCTGGCGTTTTATCTAAAAAATGCATCCCTTCCAAAGAGTTGAGACTTGGTGCATATATTATCTCTATAATTACTACGGTTATCCGAGTAGTATGGTACCATCAGAAAAACTATAATAGATTTATTGAGCCATCCATAGTTTCACAGTTTGAATTAGTTCATACTTAGACATGCATGACTTAATCTTTGAGACAAGCATATGACTACTGGTAGGATCAACTAGCTAGCTCCCTCCCACTTCAAAGGGCATTCCGAGCTCTCTCTTACCAAGAGACAACCTGAACACCCATCAATTCAAAGAGATATCAAAATGTCATGTAAAACTCTTATGCCTTACACCTCTTGCATCCCAAGAAGGAAGCACCTACAACTTGCCAAGGACATTGTTATGAATCTAGCTCACGAAAAGATAGAAAAGATAGATCAACACCTTAGAATTCAGCCTCTTCAAGGGGGAAACCTCCTTAAATTACAAAAATGAATGATTCTTTGATGATTCAAATGACAAAACTTCCTGTCTATATATAGGAGTCTAAGGAGTCACAATATAACCCAGCCGACCTAACAATAATAATATAAGGGCACAAAAATAACAATAGAGGGACTCTAATGGGCATAGTAATAGCAATATGGGGTGAATAGGGGCACAACAATATCAATAAGGGATACAACTACAATAGTAATGGGGTAATCACTAGTATTGTAGGGACCTAACATGCCCCTCTCCTTCAAAAAAGTGTTGTCCTCAATGCTTGAGTAGTTCTGGATGCTTCTGCATAAAATTCTCATCCTCCCATGTGGAATCTTCAGTGGATAAGTTCTTCCACTTGATGAGATACTCCGAAATTGATTGGTTTCATAGCTGTCATGTTCTTATTTCTGTGATTGCTTCCGGTTCCAATATAATTTTTCCTTCCTCGTCAAGTTTTGGCAATATTGTTTGAACTGGGAGCTTGTTGCCTATAACCGTCTTTAAACATGAAACATGGAAAACTAGGTGCACTCAAGAAGCTGCATGAAGCTCCAATTTCTATGCCATAGTACCAATCTTTTGCAACACCTTGTATGGACCATAATACTTTGGTGATAATTTATTATCCTTCTTAGCTTGCTTGAGGGACATTTGTTTATATGGTTGTAGCCGTAGGAATATTCGATCACCTACATCAAAACTTCTTTCGCTGCGATGTTGATCTGCCTGTTGTTTCATTCTATTCTGTGCCAACAAGAGGTTATCCTTTAAGAGTTGGAGGACTTTTTGTTGATGCTCGATGTGATGTTCCACTGCTTGAACCTTAGAATTTTCTCTTAAATATGATGTGGTGGATGGTGGCTGATATCCATAAAGTGGCATAAATGGGGTCATTTTTGTTGTTGTATGGAAGGAAGTGTTATACCACCATTCAGCCAGAGGCAACCATTTGACCCATTGTGTTTGTTTATCAGATACAAAGAAACGAAGATATCATTTCAAACATTTGTTTACTATCTCAGTTTGCCCATCATATTGAGGATGATAAGATGAGCTATGAGCTAACTGAGTACCGAGACAAGAAAATAATTCTGTCCAAAAATTTCCAGTGAAAATGGGATCCCTGTCACTTACAATAATCTTTGGGTTTCCATGTAGCTTTTGAATTGTTTCCATAAATGCAGTAGAAATGTTACTAGCTTTAAATGGATGTGATAATGCACAAAAGTGTGCATACTTGGTAAGTCTATCAACTACCACCATGATGACACTCTTTCCCTCAGACTTGGGTAAACCTATGATAAAATCCATTGAAACCTCCTCCCAACGTTGGTTTGGAATGGATAAAGTTTGTAATAGACCTGGGGTCTTAATTGTTTCAACTTTATTTTGTTGGCAAACCAAACATTCCTCCAAAAACTTTTGAATATCCGATTTAAGGCCATCCCAAAAAAATTCCTTCTTAACCCTGTGGTAAGTTTTTAAAAATCCTAAGTGCCCTGCTAAGGGAGAAGTGTGCAATTACATAAGAATATTTTGTTTGAGTTGGGAATTCTTAGAGAGGTATAAGTGATCTTTGTACCATAATGAATCATTTTTCCAGCTAAGTGTATCAAATGTATTGGAATCTTGTTGTAACTTTCGAATAAGTGCCCACACTTCTTCATCATTCTTCCATTCCTCCCTTTCTTCGTTTATCCAATCCTGTTGGATAATAGAAATGTCACTCAACAATGCTTCCACATCCTCATCCTTTCTTGAGAGTGCATCTGCCACGACATTTTGCTTCCCTTTTTTGTAGATGATTTAAAAGTCATAACCCAA
This sequence comes from Pinus tabuliformis, assembly GCA_031772625.1. Taxonomy (NCBI): domain Eukaryota; kingdom Viridiplantae; phylum Streptophyta; class Pinopsida; order Pinales; family Pinaceae; genus Pinus; species Pinus tabuliformis. The sequence goes on along the minus strand of CM062809.1, from coordinate 136,058,423 downwards.
CATCTTTGTGACCCGCTTTTGTTTCTCTTCAGAGGATAATCTTTGTTCTAAAAAGTATTTAAGGCTATCATGATCTGTTTTTACCTTGAAGTGTCTTCCCATTAGGTAGGGTCGTCATTTCTTAAGTGCACGTTGTATTGCCAACATTTCCTTCTCATAAATAGCTTTGTGTAAAAAATTTCCCTTGATTGGAAGACTTTCAAAAGTAATGGGTCTTTCATCTTGCATTAAAACAACACCAATTCCATTTCCTCAAGCATCACATTCCACAATAAAGGTTTTTGTGAAGTTTGGTGTAGCTAAGACCGGTGCTTGGCACATTGCCTCTTTAAGATGTTCAAAGGCCCTCGTTGCTTCTGGAGTCCATGAAAATGCATTTTTCTTCAATAATGTTGTTAGAGGTGCTACTATTCTCCCATAATTCTTAACAAACTTGCGATAATACCCTGTCAACTAGAGAAATCCTCGCAGATGCTTTATGGATGTGGGGATTTTCCATTCCCTAATGGCTTTAATTTTGCTAGGGTCTACCTTAACTCCTTCATGAGATACAATATGACCCAGATATTCCACCTCTTGTACTCCAAAGAAACATTTGGATCTTTTTGAAGATAGTTGTTTCTCCTCCAATAGTTGTAGCACCCTGTCAACATGTTCAACATGATCCTTCCAAGACTTGTTGTAGATTAGTATACCATTAAAAAATACTAACACAAATTTTCTAAGGAAGGGTTTGAAAATGGAATTCATCAAACCTTGAAATGTAGAAGGTGCATTGGTAAGGCCAAAAGGCATGACAAAAAATTCATAATGACCCTCATGAGTTCTAAATGCTGTTTTCGCAATGTTTTCAGTCTTCATTTTGATTTGATGATATCCTGAACGAAGATCCAACTTGGTGAAATAAATTGATCCATGCAATTCATCCAGTAATTCATCAATGACAGGAATGGGAAACTTATCTTTAATAGTGAGCTTGTTGAGCTCCCTACAATCCGGACACATGCGTCATGATCCATCCTTCTTGTGCACCAATACTACTGGAGCAGAGAAAGAACTTTGACTAGGAAAAATTATACCAGCCTCTAGCATTTCTGCAACCATACGTTCAATTTCACTCTTTTGGGCATAGGGATATCTGTATGGCCTGATGTTTGGAGGAACACTTCCTGGAATCAGATGAATAGCATGATCATGATCATGAATAGGTGGGAAACCTTTGGGAGTCTCAAATACCTTGGAATGATTGTCCAAGAATTTTTGGATATCTGGAGAAATAGATGATTTCGATGTGGAAACATCTAGCGAACATAATTGTGTAATTACACCTCTTTGTTCCTTTTTTAGAAGCTTTTTCATCCCGTTAGAGCTGATTATCTTTCCCAGTTTTCCTGCAATACCCCTTAATTCAACTTCCTTTCCTTCTGCATAAAATTTCATGAAAAGTTCTTGAAAATTAAAAGCTATTGTAACCAAGGACTATAGCCATTGGACTCCTAGTACAACATCAACACCTCCCATTGGAATGGAAAGCATTGGGCTAGTCAATACATATTCTCCCATGGATAGCTTGATATTATGGCACTTTCTAGAAAAATTTATTGTTCCTCCATTTGCAACCATCACTTGACACTCTAGTGCTAGATATAGGAAGCAATTCAATTCTTTTGCTACCTTACAATGAATAAAATTGTGGGTACTTCCTGAATCAATCAACACTATTACCATTTTCTTCTTAATTTGTCCTTCTATCTCGATGCTTTGAGGAGTGGTAATTCCAGCCAATGTATTACAAGATATGGTCAGATTCATTTCTTCTTTATCTAGGCTTTGTTCTTGGAGTATATCCTCTTCTTTTGACCTTTCTTGCTCCTTTTCTTCTTCCTCTTCACAATCCATGTAGAATAATTTCTTCTCAGCACACTTATGACCTTTAGTGTATTTGCTATCACAACTGTAACAAAGCCCTTTTGCTCTTTTTTCTTCCAATTGTTGTGGTGTCAACCTTATAGGTTGTGGAAGACTAGGGGCAACAATACTTCCATCTTTATAAATCTGAGTCTTATGCTTCCTGGTTGCCATAATTTTGATTTCCATTTTTCTTGCTAACTTGAATGCCTTCTCTAATGAATCAGGTTCCCAAAGGTGAACATCATGTTGGATATTATCCTTTAAAGTCCCTATGAACACATCAATCCTATGCTCCTCTGGAATATTTTTTACCCTTATGTTCAATTTTTGGAACTCCTCAATGTGCTCCATTATTGAACCCTTTTGTTTGAGACTTATCAATTGGCTAAAAAATGTGTTTCTTTTTGTATCCTCATAATTTGCTGTCAATTCTTCCATAAAAATTATCCAAGTGATAATTTGTTTACGAGAGCAAAGTCATTGATACCATACAAACTGATTTGGTTCCAAATATAAAGTTACAATACGTACCTTTTGTGTTTTTTGCACATTATTGAGATAGAAAAATTGCTCCATCTGTAATATCCATGTTGCAAGATCCTTGCCATCAAACTTCCTCATATCGATTTTTGGAATATGGTGGGTCTTCGATCCAACATTAGAGTCTATGAAATCATGATTAACATTTCTTTTGTTCGCATCATGAGTTTCCTTTACTACCCTTTCACCATTAGTTGGTATTTCTTGTAGAAAATTTTTCAAATCTGTCTTCAAATCTATCTTCAAATCATCAATCTTAGCTTCCACGCCATTCATATTAGCTTCCATGCCCTTTATCTTAGATTCCACACCATCTATCTTAGTTTCTGTTAGTTTTTGTGACAGTGAAATTTGTTGCACTTGGTCTTGTAATTTTGATATATCATGTAGCATTTCTTACTCTTCTTCATGAGTCATGCTAGAGCTTTCAGGTTTCTTACTAGGTGTTTGCATTTCTTTCCTCGGGGCATCAGCTACCGATAACAATTCTCTACTATGCCCTTTGAATTCCTTCAAAATAAATTTTCAAACCAAGCTTAAGCAAAGATTTAAAAAAAATATACACAACGTTTTTCACTTTGTAGGAGCTCGATATTGCCTCTGATGTATCTCTGTAATTTCAAATCATCCAGTTCTAAAATGATGACCTTCGGTAGCCCTCCATGTCCTCTTTCCAATGCCACCAGTGTGATCCCAATTGGATTCTCCAAGGAAGCATTATGCCAAATCTCCCACAGTAACCTGATTATAGACTAGTTCAGTAGAGCGAACTTGTACGACGTGCCATGTGTCCCTGTTTTGACCTTCAGCTTTGAAAATTATATACAAGAAACTACAGTCTGTTCTCTTTCTATACCTTCTTACAAAATTTCAATTCGATGCTTAGAGAGAAAGTTATGATGATTTTCCCTAGGTCACTTGTTTGGAAAGTAATTCAGGAGTCTGCAAAAAGACCAACTTCCTCAGATCATATCTCTGCAAATATAGTGCGAAAAGCTCTAAAATTTAGACCTGATCTTCAGTGCGATTTCGTCTCAAATGGGTTTTGTTTTTTTCTTTTGAAATTTCACAGAAAAAAGTTATAGTGAAAATTCCATGATGACCTATTTGGAGCAGTGAAACCCTAGAATCCAAAGCTCCGACCAAATGTTATGAAACCAGCTAACAAAAAGAAAGAAAAGATAGATCAACGCCTTAGAATTCAGCCTCTTCGAGGGGGCAACCTACTTTACATTACACAAATAAATGATTATTTGATGATTCAAATGACAAAACCTCCTTTCTATATGTATGAGTCTAAGGAGTCACAATATAACCAAGCCGACCTAACAATATTAATATAAAGGCACAAAAATAACAATAGAGGGATTCTAAGGGGCACAATAATAATAATATGGGGACAATAGGGGCACAAAAATATTAATAAGGGATACAACTACAATAGTAATGGGGTAATCACTAGTATTATAGGGACCTAACAGACATGGTGAACAAATGGGTAGACCTGCTGAGCCACAACGCACCAAGGCCACTTCAGAGTTTGTAACCACGCTCCAACAAACAAGAAAACAATCGATCACTCACCGACTCCCTTAGAAATGCCTTTAAAATCCTCCATGCCCCACACTGAGGCCACCTAGGAGTCCACTCGGACAGCAACAACGGTGGACCTCGATCTCCCGATCGCCTACAACAACCTCGATGTAAAGGATACAAATGGAGAACAACCAACCACACAACTTTTATATTATAAATTAGTCCCAACCCTCCCCGCCGTGCACCGAGGCCACCTAGGAATCCACCCGGATAGTAGCAATGATGGACCTTGATCTCCCAATCGCCTGTGGTAGCCTCGATGTGAAGGAAAAGGAAGGAAATAAAAAGAGGACATCCGACTGCAAATCCTATCATAGAGAGGCCATACAAACCTCCCTGGCCTGCACCGATGCCACCTAGGAGTCCACCCAGATAGCAGTAACAATGGACCTCGATCAGATGATCACTTGTGGTAGCCTCGACACAAAGGCAAGGGAAGGAAATAATACAAGAAAAGATAAGCCTGTAACCTCCCTTACAAATTCCCCCCAACCCTCCCCTCCCCGCACAAAGGCCACCTAAGAGTCCACCCGGACAGCAGCAACGATGGACCTCAATCACATGATCACCTATGGTAGCCTCAATGCAAGGAAATGGAAGGAAATAAAACAAGACCAACTGAGCCCGCAACCTCTCTTAGAAATGCCCCCGACCCACCCCACCCCACACACGTGGCCACCTAGGAGTCCACCTAGATAGCAGCAACGGTGGACCTCGATCACTTGATCGCCTGCGGCAACCACAATGCGAAGGCAAAGGAAGGAAATAAATCCAAATCAAGAGGCTCGCTACATAATACAAGAACATATCCAAACAGGAGGAGGGATCGAGTAACTCCTCACCCGACGCACACTATGTACAGGAAACCTAGGAGATTGCCCACAACTTTACCAACTGGACAATGAATAATTTTCACCTACGACCACCTCCACGTAGAGGAGGGAGGTCGAAGCATTCCACCTCAAAATCCTTCTTCCAAATAGCCCCCACCATCGACGTAGCAAGCCTCCTCCCCATTGGACCATGAGCACATACACAATTGAAACAGAAAATGCCCATAAACGTTGTGATTGAACATTTCCAGTCGAAAAATCCTACCACGCACGTGAGATGCAAGGAAAAAGTTGACCACTCGATCAAACATATGGGCCAACACATCTATCAAAACCTCAAAGCCAACCCAACCACGGGCAATGTGTAGTTTGAAAGGAATGCCAACCCTTAACTTTACAATAAGGAGAAGAGCACCTCACATCGCTTGATGGAAAAAGCAAGCAAGAGAGAGGGTAGGTGGTTTACAACCAAAACCCTTCCACATTCCTCTTAAATGTATGCATCTCAACCAAAAATTCCAACACAGAAAGAGTAAAATCACAAGAAACTGACACCATAAACAGCCGAACAATGAAGAGGCTAGCCCTCATAGGAAGCCACACCACAACAACCCATACAACTCCAAGAACTTAGAGAAGAAGGGGAATTGTTCACATATGCCTCCCAGGAGAAGCATGGCCAACATTACCGCTCATGTGCTACTGAGTTGGTATGGAGAGAATATGAAAATTGGCCACCCTACAAATGACCCAAGGCCATTCTTGAGGCAAACCCAAAATACCAACTCAATTACCAACCCACCTTTCATATGAAAAGAAAAACCCTCCCCACCAAATAGGGAGGAGGTGAACAATATAATGAGGAGCCACTTTCAATGGAGCCACACATGGCTGCCCAACCCAATCAAAATTTTCTATTCGCAACAACCGAGGGGTATGATAGCGACATGGGCATGATGGAGTTTTTGGGTTTCCATCTGGGACCACAACAACGAAGGCTCAAAAGAACGTCTTGCAAACTTGAACATTTTTATCGTTCAGATGGGCAAGAGGGATGGGGATGAGCATGGCCAACATTACCGCTCATGTGCTACCGAGTGGGGATGGAGAGAAGATGAAAATTGGCCACCCTAAAAATGACCCAAGGCAATCTTTCAGGCAAACCCAACAAAACAACTCAATTACCAACCCACCTTTCACACGAAAAGAAAACCTATCACTTGTATCATTTGGACGGGCATGAGGGAGCCACACCACAAGAATCCATAAAACTCCAAGAACTTAGAGAGTAGAAGGGGAACTATTCACATATGCCTCCTGGGACGAGCAAGGCCAACATTACGACTCATGTTCTACTGAGTGGGGATGGAAAGAAGATGAAAATCGGGCACCCTCCAAATGACCCAAGGCCATCGTTCAGGAAAACCCAAAAAACAACTCAATTACCAACCCACCTTTCACATGAAAAGAAAATCTGTCACTTGTATCATTTGGATGGGCATGAGGGGACCAGGACGAGCTAGGGAGCTACACCACAACAACCCATACAACTCCAAGAACTTAGAGAGTAGAAGTGGAATTGTTCACATATGCCTCTCAGGACGAGCATGGCCACCATTACCGCTCATGTGATACCGAGTGGGGATGGAGAGAAGATTGGCCACCCTACAACCCGAAAACCCGAAAAAAGAACTCAACTACCAACCCACCTTTCACACGAAAAGAAAACCTGTCACTTGTATCATATGGATGGGCACTAGGGGACCATGATGAGCCAGGGAGCCACACCACAACAACCCATACAACTCCAAGAACTTAGAGAGTAGAAGGGGAATTATTCAAATATGCCTCCCAGGACGAGCATGGCCAACATTACTACTCATGTGCTACCGAGTGGGGATGGAGAGAAGATGAAAATCGGCCACCCTACAAATGACCTAAGGCGATCCTTCACACAAGCCCAAAAAAATAACTCAATTACCAACCCACCTTTCACATGGAAAGCAAGCTTGTTGCTTGTATCATTTGGATGGGCACGAGGGACCATGACGAGCCTGGGAGCCACGCCACAACATCCCATACAACTCCAAGAACTTGGAGAGAAAAATGGGAATTGTTTACATATACCTCCCAAGACGAGCATGGCCAACATTACCACTCATGTGCTACTGAGTGGGGATGGAGAGAAGATGAAAATCGGCCACCGTGCAAATGACCCAATGCCATTCTTTAGGGAAACTTGAAAAAACAACTCAATTACCAACCCACCTTTCGCACGAAAAGAAAAACTATCACATGTATCATTTGATGGGTACAAGGGACTAGGATGAGCCTGGGAGCCACACCACAACAGCCCATACAACTCCAAGAACTTGGAGAGTAGAAGGGGAATTGTTCACATATGCCTCCTGGGACAAGCATGACCAACATTACCGCTCATGCACTATCGAGTGGGGATGGAGAGAAGATGAAAATCGGCCATCCTACAAATTACCCTAGTCCATCGTTCAGGCAAGTCCAAAAAAGCAACTCAATTACCAACCCAGCTTTCACACAAAAAGAAAACCTATCACTTGTATCATTTGGATGGGCACGAGGGACCAGGACAAGCCAGGGAGCCACACCACAATAACCCATACAACTCCAAGAACTTGGAGAGCAGAAGGGGAATTGTTCACATGTACCTCTTGGGATGAGCATGGCCAACATTACCACTCAGTGCTATAGAGTGGGGATGGAGAGAAGATGAAAATCAGCCACCCTACAAATGACCCAAGGCCATTCTTCAGGCCAACCTGAAAATACAACTCAATTACCAACCCATCTTTCACATGAAAAGAAAACCTATCACTTGTATCATTTGTATGCGCAGGAGGGACTAGGATGAGCTAGGGAGCCACACCACAACAACCTATACAACTCTAAGAACTTATAGAGTAGAAGGGGAATTGTTCACATATGCCTCCCGGTGTTGGGTGTGGAGCCTGATTGTCTTTTGTATTCAAAGGTTTCAACCGGAAGTATACCCCAGGAAGACTGTACACCCCTCCACGCTGGGGGGTACGGGGGGGACTTGTCCTCTCCTTGGGAGTCTGGAGGGGTAAATACCCCCCAGCTGGGGGGTCTGGGGGCCAGCGGTCGCCTGGCGAGGGTTCGAGCCAGTGCCCCTGAAGCCAAAAATAGATGTAAAATTTCCTTGTAAAAGTCTAGTAATTTCTAGTCAATCTGGGCAGTTCATTAGTCGGATGATTTGACGGTAGAAGTTATGTTTAATTTAGGGTTTTTTTCCCTACAAAGCAACCCATAACTATATATGAGGGAATTGTATTGTATCTATGTATATCTGTATTCTGAATGAGGAAGAGAGAGGAGATTGAGAGAAAATAGGGTGTTACAACAGATCTACTGTAGGTTGTATCTCTTCAGTTTGCTGGATAATATAAAAGGAAGGACTGGTTGTTTCTCTGTGGATGTAGCCCAAACTGGGTGAACCACGTATATCTGTGTCTCTCTTATTTTATGTGTTTTCTGTGTTCATATTTATGCAATATTTTATGTGTTCCATTGCTCTATAATATATAATTTTCTAACAACTGGTATCAGAGCCGAAGGTCTATTTGGCTGATAAACTCGCAGGAGAGAAGGATTCCTAGTTCAAGTGGGAGCAATGGCGCAAGATGGTAGGTTTAGGGTCGAAAAATTCAATGGCAAAAATTACCAGCTATGGAAGATGCAGATGGAAGATTATCTGTATCAGAGAGATCTGTACCTACCATTGAGTGGCAAGACAAAGAAGCTGATGAGTATGATAGACACAGAATGGGATATTCTGGACAGAAAGGCATTTGGAACAATTCGATTGTGCCTAGCGGCATCGGTAGCGTTTAATATTTCAAAGGAAATGACAACACAAGGTTTAGTGTCGGCATTTTCCAAACTATATGAAAAACCCTCTGCCTCAAATAAGGTATTTCTTATGAAGCATTTATTCAATATGATGATGTCAGAAGGTGGATCTGTTGCAAATCATTTAAATGATTTTAATATAGTTACAAGTCAGTTAAGTTTAGTAGGGGTAAATTTTGATGATGAAGTTAGGGCTCTGTTATTTCTGTGCTCATTGCCAGAAAGTTGGAATGGTTTAGTTATGGCCATTTGTAACTTTGTCTCTGGATCTAGTACTTTAAAGTTTGATGATGTTGTTGGTGCAATTCTTAGCGAGGAAATGTGACGGAAAATCTCCGATGAGACATCAAGTAATGCTTTGATCGCAGAGACTAGGGGAAGAAAAATGGAAAGAGAAAAGAGCCCAGGATATTGTAGTAAGTCATGAAAAGGAAGATCCAAGTCTAGATCATGGATAGTGTGCTGGAAATGCAGGAAGAAATGACACCTGAAGAAAGATTGTAAGTCTCTGAAGGGAAAAGAAGGAGATGCGCAGCAAGAAACTAATCATGAAGCAAATGTAAAAGGTGATGTGTTGCAAGATGCTTTGATTCTTTCATTAGAAAATATTATTGATGCCTAGGTGGTAGATTCAGGGGTCTCATTCCATGCCACACCTGATAAGAAACATTTTCATGATTATGTTCAAGGAGATTTTGGACAAGTTCGATTGGGTGATGATAAACCCTGTAAAATCATTGGAATGGGTACAATTTTCATAAAACAGCAAAATGGAAATCAGTGGCTATTGAAGGAGGTAAGGCATGTTCTAGATCTGAAGAAAAATCCAATTTCAATAGGGTAGTTGGGAGGTGAAGGTGCGTAACTACTTTTACAGATAAAACCCAGAAGGTCACTAAAGGATCCCTGGTAATAGCGAAAGGATAAAAGGTTGGTACATTTTATTTATGTAATGATATTTCTAACTCTGTTAATGTTTTAACCTCTATAGGAGAACATACGGCATTGTGGCATCATAGGCTTGGGAACATGAGTGAGAAGGGGATGTAGATTCTTGAATCAAGAAATTTTTTGCCAGGTTTGAAGCAGGTTGATTTAAAATTCTGTGAGAATTGTGTTTATGGAAAACAGAAGAGATTCAGATTCCTTAGAGTTGGGAAAAAAAAGAAGAGCGAAAAATTAGAGCTTGTGCATACAGATGTATGGGGACCTGCTCAGGTATCATCTCTTGGTGGCTCTCATTATTATGTTACTTTTATTGATGATGCAACCAAAAAAACATGGATTTATTGTATTCAAAATAAATCTGATGTATTTGATACTTTCAAGAAATGGAAAGCTTTGGTTGAAAATGAGATAGGGAAAAGGTTGAAGTGTCTCAGATCAGATAATGGAGGTGAATATTGCAGCAAAGAGTTTGATAGGTATTGTTAAAAGAATGGAATTCGCAGAGAGAAGATAGTTCTAGGAACACCACAAGAAAATGGTGTGTCAGAAAGGATGAACATGACAATCATGGAGCGTGCAAGATGCATGAAATTGCATGAAGGATTACCTTTACAATTTTGGGCAGATGCTATAGATACTGCTATTTATCTAATAAATAGAGGGTCTTCAAGTTCCTTGGATGGTGGTATTCCAGAGGAGGCATGGATAGGTAAAAAGGTAAACTACTCTTTTTTAAAGAATTTTGGTTGTGAAGCCTTTTTCCACATTAACAAAGAAAATAAAACAAAGATTGATGCAAAATCAAAGAAATATACCTTTATTGGATATGGTGTTAATGATTTTGGTTATCGCTTATATGATTATGAAAATCACAAAATCATTAGGAGCAGAGACGTAATATTCAATGAAAAGGTCTTGTATAAGAATCAGTTGTAGGAAAAGAAATAAGAAAAAGAAAATAGATAATACACAATGCTTGACGATATTACAAGAAAAGTGATGGTGCCTAAAAATCATAATGATCAACAGCCAAAACAACAACCACAACAACAACAAGCACTTCAAACACCTGAAAGTGGTGTTAGAAGATCTACCAAGATAAATAGACCCCCTGAACGATACTCTCCTTCATTATATTATGTATTGTTTACTGATTCTGGTGAACTGGAATGTTATGAAGAAGCAGTGCAGGTAGAAACTAGGAAGAAGTGGGAGCAAGCCATGAAAGAAGAGATGGAATCCTTATTACATAACCAGACTTGGGACATAGTTAGGTTGCCTACAGATAAAACAACATTGTAGGATAAATGGGTTTATAGGCTGAAGGAAGAATATGGAGGAAAAAAGAGGTACAAAGCTAGACTTGTGGTGAAGGGGTTTGCACAGAAGAAAGGTATTGATTTTGATGAAATATTTTCTACTGTTCTTAAAATGACTTCAATTAGCACTATTTTAAGTCTAATAGCAGCTAAATATTTGCATCTTGAGTAGTTAGATGTAAAGACAACCTTTCTCCATGGGGATTTGGAGGAAGAGATATATATGTAGCAACCACAAGGATATGAGGTAAAAAGGAAGGAGAAACTAGTGTGTAGGTGGAAGAAAAGCTTGTATGGCTTAAAATAAGCTCCAAGGCAGTGGTATCAAAAATTTGACAGGTTTAGGTCTGAACAAAGTTATAGTAGATGTCACTCTGATCATTGTGTTTATCTCAAAAGGAAAAATGATGGTAGCTATATTATATTGTTATTGTATGTAGATGACATGCTTGTTGCAGGTTCTAACATGCAAGAAATAAATATGCTTAAAAGAAAATTGGCAAACTCATTTGCAATGAAGGATTTGGGTGCTGCAAAATAAATCCTTGGTATGAGAATAACTAGAGACATGAAGAATTGCAAATTAACATTGTCTCCAAGTGAGTATATAGAAAAGGTGTTGAAAATGTTTAATATGCAGAATGCAAAACCAGTTAGTACACCTTTGGCTAGCCATTTCAAATTAAGTAAGGAGGCCTGTCCAAAGACTCAGGAAGAAATGGCTCATATGTCTAAAGTTCCATATGCATCAGTAGTTGGAAGCTTAATGTATGCAATGGTCTGCACAAGGCCTGATATTGCACATGTAGTGGGAGTTGTGAGCAGGTACATGAAAAATCTAGGAAAAGAACAATGGATGGCAATGAAGTGGATTCTCAGGTATTTGAGAGGTACCACAAATCAAGAATTGTGCTTTGGTGGTTCAAACATTGCTCTACAAGGATATGTTGATGCAGATATGGCAGGTGATAGAGATAACAAGAGGAGCACAACAAGGTATGTGTTTACTGTAGGTGGAACAACTGTTAGTTGGGTTTCAAAAATCCAAAGTGTTGTTGCACTTTCAACAACAGAAGTAGAGTATGTTGCTGCTACAAAGGCTAGTAAAGAAATAAAGAAATGATTTGGTTACAAAGGTTTTTGGATGAATTGGGGAAGAAGCAGGAGTTGGTCAGGTTATACAGTGATAGCTAGAGTGCCATACATCTTGCAAAGAACTCTACATTTCATTCCAAGATTAAACATATACAGCTCAAGTACCATTTCATATGGTCAGCATTGGAAGATGGACAGTTGAAGTTGGAAAAGATATACACTAGCCAGAATCTTGTAGATATGTTAAAAAAGTTGTAACCAGGGAGAAACTGAGAATCTTCTCAGTTTCAATTGGTCTTCAAGTATGATGAAGAAGATGAGAAACAGCCAGGTCCAAAGTGGAGTTAGTGTCTAGCAAATGAAGTAGCGGTGGAGTTACTATAATCAGTCTCTAAGTGGGAGATTGTTGGGTGTGGAGATGATTATCTTCTGTATTCAAAGGTTTCAGACGAATGTATACCCCAGGAAGACTGTACACCCCTCCACGCAGGGGGTGCGGGGGGCACTCGTTTGCCCCGCGGGGGTCCGGAGGGGTAAATGCCCCCCGGCTGGGGGGTCTGGGGTCTAGCAGTCCCTCGACGGGGGTTTAGGGGCAGCACCCCAAAAGCCAAAAATAGATTTAAAATTGCCTTGTAAAAGTCTAGTAATTTCTAGTCAATCTGTGCCGTTCATTAAGAAAATGATTTGACGGTAGAAGTTATGTTTAATTTAGGGTTTTTTGCTCTAGAAGGCAACCCCTCACTATATATGAGGGAATTGTATTGCGTCTATGTATATCTGTATTCTGAGTGAGGAAGAGAGAGGAAATTGAGAGCAAAGAGGGTGTTATAGCGGATCTGTTGTACATTGCATCTCTTCAGTTTGCTGGATAATATAAAAGGAAGGACTGGTTGTTTCTCTGTCGATGTAGCCCAAACTGAGTGAACCACTTATATATGTGTCTCTCTTGCTTTATGCATTTTTTGTGTTTATATTTCTGCAATATTTTATGTGTTCGATTGCTCTGTAATATATAATTTTCTAACACCTGGGACGAGCATGGCCAACATTTCCACTCATGTGCTACTGAGTGGGGATGGAGAGAAGATGAAAATCGTCCACCCTACAAATGACCCAACGCCATTGTTCAGGCAAGCCCAAACCCACCTTTCACATGGAAAGCAAACTTCTCACTTGTATCATTTGGATGGGCATGAGGGACCAGGACGAGCTCGGGAGCCACACCACAACAACCCATACAACTCTAAGAACTTGGAGAGTAGAAGGGGAATTACTCACATATGCCTCCCGAGATGAGCATGGCTAACATTACCACTCATGTGATACCGAGTGGGGATGGAGAGAATATGAAAATAGGCCACCCTACAAATGACCCAAGGCCATTCTTCAGGCAAACTTGAAAAAAAAACTCAATTACCAACCCACCTTTCACACGAAAAGCCGACAGAGGGACCAAGATGAGCATGGCCAACATTACCACTCATGTGCTACCAAGTGGGGATTGAGATTAGATGAGAATCAACCACCCTACAAATGATCCAAGGCCATCCTTCAAGAAAAAATGAACAAACATCTCAATTGCTAGCCTGCTTTTCACACGAAAAGTAAGACCTCGCCCGAATGAGTTTACATGGGTTCCATCACACAACCTGACCCGACCAAACCAAATGATTTTTCATGGGTGCCCTCACATGACACGACATGACCCAACCCGACCGAGTTTACATGGGTGCCCACACACGACCGAAATGAAGGCAAACGGGAGAGCTGGGCAAATGAGCTACATGAATGTGCACAAAGCCCACCCTGGGTCACAACATAGCAATTTTGATATGGGCTCGTGTGCCTGGGCACGCCCTCACACTGAACTACCTGACCAAACGAGTTTACATGGGTGCCTTCAAATGACCTGCATGAATGAGTTTACACGAACGTCGTCAAACAACCCGCCTAAACGAGTTTACACAGGCGTGCTCAAACAACCCGCTCGAATGTGTTAATAGGGGAACCGTTAAACGACCCGCCTGAATGAGTTTACACAACCACCAACAAACGACCCACCCGAATGTGTTTACAAAAACACCCTCAAACGACCCACCTGAATGAGTTTACACGGGCACCCTCAAACAACGGCCCAAACGAGTTTACATGGATGCCCACCAATGTTGCACGAAGTGGAAGCGTTTTTTGGAAGCGGGGACGCCAAAGCGTCATTTTCCAAAAATCTAGGAAGCGAAGCGTCCGCAGAAGCATCTGCTATATATATATGTATATTTTTTATATTTTTTTGCATTTATACTCAAAACAAACATCCCAAATACCAAATTAATTGTAGAAGACATGAAAACATGCATATTTTTGCATAAATCAAGATAGATATGGCATCCATTGTACATTAATGATTAATTATTCGAGCATCAACCATTTAGAATCTAGATTCTTCTCCTCTTGTCTAGCCTTTTCCTCTACCTCGATTGTCTAGGGATATTAGTCAACATTGCCCAATTTTGATCAAACTACCTAACTCAAGACTTAAAATATGGTAGAAAAAGCTTAAGATGCTTGATCGATGATTTTGACTTGATTGAAAGGTAATTTTTTGCTAAGGGCATGCCACGTGACAAAGGAGTTCAACAATTAACACCACCAACACTAGGTACATATAGGGCTTGGTGCTCTTGATTAAATGCTAATCGCATACCTTCATACTTGATATAATCTAATGAAATGCCACAATCCCATTGATCCCGAATTCCTGAAAACTATTAAGTCTGCTGAATTTTGAATAGGATATGAAATTCTATTTTCTCCATATGAAGTCCAATGAGGTTGGAACCACTCTCAAACATCTTGAGTCATTTCATGGTAATGTTAAAAATTTAAGTAAAAGGATGAAAATGAAAAATAAAGGAGAATGTCACTTTTACTTTAAGAATTTAACATTACCATGAGGGAGCATCTGCTATATTTATATTTTTTTTGCCTTCATTCGTCACCCTAACCCAAGGTGGACCCACCCCAGCAAGAAAACTCACCAAAAATAAAAATAAAAATTGAAAAAAAAAACGATTTTCTAAACGCTTTTCCGGAAGCTTTTCCAGAAGCGTACGGAAGCGTACGCTTCCCCCTCCGAAGCGCCACGCTTTCGACGCCCGAAGCACTGTACGAAGCGCGCTTCGGCGCTTCGGAAGCACCACACTTCCGAAAAGTCCAGGAAGCGGCAAAAAATGCCGAAGCAGCGCTTCCGAATTCGGAAGCGCCGCTTCTGACCAAGCTTCCTAGGTGCTTCCGTACGGGACGCGCTTCGGGGCTTGGAACTGTGGGGGGGGGCGCTTCGTGCAACATTGATGCCCACACACAACCAAAACAAAGGCACAAGGTAGAGTTGAGCAAACGAGCTGCAAGAACATGCAAAAAGCTCACCTCGGGTCACAACTTAGCATTTCTAATACAGGCTCGTGTGCTCAGGTGTGCCCTCACACTGAACAACCCACCCAAACGAGTTTACACGGATGCCCTCACCTAACCCACCTGAACAAGTTTACATGGATGCCCTCAAACAACCCACCAGAATGAGTTTACACAAATGCACTAAAACGACTTGCCCGAATGAGTTGACACGGATGCCCTCAAACAACCTGCCAGAACGAGTTTACACGGATGCACTAAAACGACCCCCCTGAATGAGTTGACATGGATGCCCTCAAATGACCCTACTGAACGAGTTTAGATGGATGCCCACATGACTGAAATGAAGGCACAAGGGGAGACGTGCAAACAAGTTGCACGAGCATGCATAAAGCCCACCCCGAGTCACAACTTAGCATTTTTGATATGGGCTCATGGATCTGGGTGCACCCATACACTGAACGACCCGACCGAATGAGTTTACATGGACACCCTTGGCCGACCCACCTGAATGAGTTCACATAGATTCCCTCACCTAACCCACCTGAATGAATTTACATGAACACCCTCAAACGACCCGCTCAAATGAGTTGACACAGACAACCTCAAACGACCAACCCGAATGAGTTTACATGGGCACCCACACGACCAAAATGAAGGCACAAGGGGGAGCTAGGAAAAGGGGCTGCACAAACATGCATAAATCTAACCCCAGGTCACAACTTAGCATTTTTTTATAGGCTCGTGTTCTCGAGCACACACTCACACTGAACGAACCGATCGAACGAGTTTACATGGACACCCTTGCCCGACCTGCCCGAATTAGTTTACAAAGATGCCCTCACCTGACCTGCCTGAACGAATTTACACGAACATCCTCAAATGACCCGCCCAAATGACCCACATGAATGATTTTACATGGAATTCCTTAAATGACTTTCCCGAACGAGTTGACATGGACGACCTCAAATGACCTACCTGAATGAGTTTACATGGGCGCCCACACGACCAAAACGAAGGCACAAGGGAGAGCTAGGAAAAGGAGCTGCATGAACGTGCACAAAGCCCATCCCAGGTCACAACTTCGCATTTTTGATATAGGCTTGTGTGCTTGGGTGCACACTCACACTGAACGACTCGAGCGAACGAGTTTACACGGACACCCTTGCCTGACCCACTCGAATGAGTTTACACGGACGCCCTCACCTGAACCGCCTGAACGAGTTTACACGGACGCCCTCAAATGACCTGCCTGAATGAGTTAACATGGATGCCATAAAATGACCCGCCCGAACGAGTTTACATGGGCTTGCCCACACGACCGAAAGGAAGGGACAAGGGAGAACCGGGAAAACGAGCTACACAAATGTGCATAAAGCCCTCCCCGTGTCAAAAATTAGCATTTTGATACGGTCTCATGTGTCTGGGCACTCCCTCACACTAAATAACTTGACCAAATGAGTTTACATGGATGCCCTTGCCTGACCCACCTGAACGAGTTTACACGGACGCCCTCACCCAACCCGCTTGAACAAGTTTACATAGATGCCCTCACCCAACCTGCCTGAATGAGTTCACATGGACGCCCTCAAACGACCCGCCCAAACAAGTTTACATGGACGCCCTCAAACGACCCGCCCGAACGAGTTTACACTGATGCCCTCAAATGACCCACAAATGTGCCCAGTATGGTCGCCATTTTGTCACATGGAATAAGTCGATCTTGCGGACAAGATAGACCTTCCTAGAATCTAAAGAAGACCTAATGACAAGAAAACCAATCACACACTATCTTTCTCTAAATATGATTTTATAAACAAAGGCAAACAAGTGCTTTAGGCCTACCTTAGGTCCAACGCAAGTTTGTGGAAGCCTTCACTCCTTCGATCAAAATGAGCTCCTTTGTCGCGAATCTGCAAACACAAACAAGCAAACAAATTAAATAGCACCTGAAAAGCCAATATCATAAAACTTATTTAACATGAAAGTCAAGGAGTTCATGAAACAAATGACATGAGACAATTTGTTGAGAAAAATGAGTTTGATTGTATTAATTCAAATCAAGAAGAACTTTACAACCTGTGCCTTGACGCTGTACAAGCTCCTCCCAGGGTCCAGCAAGAAGTCTCCTTTACTTTGACAAGTTTCACTCTCTTCCCAATGAAGCCAAAAAGGTATGTGATCTCTCCTCTTAAGCTCAACTAGGAAGTCTAAATTTCACCAGTATTTACCCTAAAAAATGTTCAGCTTCTAACCTCCCTAGAAACCAGCCCAATGCCTGAATTTATAGTGCAATGGAGGGAAGTTACTATGTCCTCCTTCAAAGGGATAAAGCCCTCCTTCAAAGGGATAGCTCCTCTCATCAAGGGATTAGCTCCTTCTCTTTTGGGATGCATGAACCACCTAAGAGCGGCCAATCCACGTCAAAATTCCTTCTAGAATCATCTAGAATTTACCCAAAGTGATTTTTTTAGAATAAACTTGCACCTTTTTGACTTTCACAGGGGTCCGCACCCACACCTTTAGGGACAAAGTGGGCAGGTCCGCAGTTTTTGTAAACAGAAGGTGCAGGACTGCAGGTAATAGTGAGATAAAGTGCAGAACCAGAGTTTTATTGATTTTCAATGTCTTTCTCTCAATTTCAAAGCTTGACTTGAAGAGCTGAGGTCTGAGACTTGCTTAGGAGGACAGTACAAGTGATGATAGACCCATACTGACTACAAATAATCATGGCGATGATATTTTTGTGTAACACGCCCACACAATCGAAACGAAGGGACAAGGGAGAGCCGAGAAAATGAGCTGCATGAACATGCACAAAGCCCACCCCAGGTCACAACTTAGCATTTTTGATACAAGCTCATGTGCTTAGGCATGCCATCACACTAAACGACCCGACTGAACGAGTTTACATGGATGCCCTCGCCCAACCCACCTGAATGAGTTTACATGGACGCCCTCACCCGACCCGCCCAAACGAGTTTACACGGATGCCCTCAAATGACCGCCTAAACAATTTTACATGGATGCCCTCAAATGACCTGCCCGAATGAGTTGAAATGGACGCCCTCAAACGACCCACCCGAATGAGTTTACATGGGCGCCCACACGACCGAAATGAAGGGACAAGGGAGAGTCTGGCAAATGAGTTGCACAGATGTGCACAAAGCCCACCTCAGGTCATAGCTTAGCATTTTTGATACGGGCTTGTGTGCCTGGGTGCAGACTCACAGTGAATGACCCAACCAAACGAGTTTAGATGGACGCCTCACTCGACCTGCCCGAACGAGTTTACATGGATGCCCTTGCCCGACCCGCCCGAATGAGTTTATACAGACACCCTCAAACAACCCACCCGAACAAGTTTACACTGACACCCTCAAATGACCGGCCTGATCGACCCGCCCGAACGAGTTTACACGAATGGCCTCAAACGACCTGCCCAAATGAGTTTACACGAATGCCCTCAAACGACCCGTCCGAACGAGTTTACATGGATGCCCTCAAATGACCCGCCTGAATGAGTTGACACGGACGCCCTCAAACGACCCACCCGAATAAGTTTACATGGGCGCCCACATGAAAGAAATGAAGGGACATGGGAGAGCGAGGCAAACGAGATGCACGAACATGCACAATGCCCACCCTGGGTCACAACTTAGCATTTTTTTATACGAGCTCATGTGCCTAGGTGTGCCCTCACACTGAACAACCCAATTGAATGAGTTTACACGGACACTTTCGCCCGACCCACCCAAACGAGTTTACATGGACGCCCTCACCTGACTCGCTCAAACGAGTTTACACAGATGCCTCAAACGACCCACCTGAATGACTCGCCTTAACGAATTTACATGGACACCCTCAAACAACCCACTCAAATGACCCGCCCGAATGAGTTGACGCGAAAGCCCTCAAACAACCCACTCAAATGAGTTTACATGGGCTTCCACACAACCTAAATGAAGGGACAAGGGAGAGTCGGGAAAATGAGCTGCACGAACATGCAAAAAGCCCACCCTGGGTCACAACTTCACATTTCTGATACAGGCTCATGTGCTCGGGCATGCCCTCACACTGAACAACCTGACTGAACAAGTTTACATGGACGCCCTCACCCGACTCGCCCAAACGAGTTTACCCAACCCACCCAAACGAGTTTACACGGACGCCCTCAAACAAACCACTTGAATGACCCGCCCGAACGAGTTTATGTGGAAGCCCTCAAACGACCCACCCAAATGACCTGCCTGAATGAGTTGACACGGACGCCCTCAAATGACCTACCCAAATGAGTTTACATGGGCACCCACGCAATCGAAACGAAGGCACAAGGGAGAGCCAGGAAAACGAGTTGCACCAACGTGCACAAAGCCCACCCCGGGTCACAACTTAACGACCTAGGCCAAATAAGTTTACATGAATGCCCTCGCCTAACCAGCCCAAATGAGTTTACATGGATGCCCTTGCCCAACCCGCCCAAACGACCCACCCGAACAAGTTTACACGGATGCCCTCAAATGACCCGCTGGAACAAGTTTACACAAATGCCCTCAAACAACCTCCCCGAATGACCTGCCCGAATGAGTTTACACGGACGCCCTCAAATGACCCGCCCGAACGAGTTTACATCAGCGCCCACACGACTGAAATGAAGGCACAAGGGAGAGCCATGCAAATGAGCTACACGAACATGCACAAAGCCCACCACAGGTCACAACTTAGCATTTTCTATATGGGCTCATGTGCCTGGGCACACCCTCACATTGAACGACCCAACCGAACGAGTTTACATGAATGCACTCAAATGACCCACCTAAACGAGTTTACACGAGCGCCCTCGAATGACCCACCTGAAGAATTTTACATGAACGCCCTAAAACAACCCACTCGAACAAGTTTACATGGACACCCTCAAACGATCCACTCAAACGACCCACCCGAATGAGTTTACACAGATGCCCTCAAACGACCTGCCCGAACGAGTTTACACGGATGCCCTCGAATGACCCACCCGAATGAGTTTACACGAACACCCTCAAATGACCCACCCGAATGAGTTTACATGGATGCCCTCAAACAACCCACCTAAACGAGTATACATGGGTGCCCACTTTACCGAAACAAAGGCACAAGGGAGAACCAGGCAAACGAGCTACAAAAATGTGCACAAAGCCCACCCTGGCTCACAAATTAGTATTTTTGATATGGGCTCATGTGCCAGGGTGCACCCTCACACTGAACGACACGACTGAACAATTTTACGTAGGCACCATCAAATGACTCTCCCAAATGATTTTACATGGAAAACAACCTTCCTGAACAATTTTACATGGCAAACGACTCGCTCGAACAAGTTTACATGGGCACCCTCAAATGACCCGCCTGAACGAGTTTACACGGTCGCCCTCAAACGACCCACCCAAACGAATTTACATGGATGCCCTCAAACGACCCGCCCAAATGAGTTTACACATTCGCCCTCAAATGATCCACCTAAACGAGTTTACGTGGAAAACAACCTTCCCGAACGCGTTTACACAAGCGCCCTCAAACGACCTGCCCAAATGAGATTACATGGTAAACGACCCGCCGGAATGAGTTTACATGGCAAACGACCCTCAAACGACCCACCCGAATGATTTTACATGGAAAACGACCCTTCCGAATGAGTTTAGATGGGTTCCCTCAAACAACCCGCCCGAACGATTTTACATGGCAAAAGACTCGCCCGAATGAGTTTACATGGGCACCCTCAAACAACCCACCTGAACGAGTTTACACGACAAACGACCCACTCGAATGAGTTTACACGGGCAAATGGCCTGCTTGAATGATTTTACACAGGCAAACGACATGCTCGAATGAGTTTACATGGCAAACGACCCACCCGAATGAGTTTACATGGGCTTCGACACACGACTGAAATGAAGGCACAAGGGAGAGTCAGGAAAACAGGCTGCACGAACATGCACAAAGCCCACCCCCAGTCACAACTTAGCATTTTTGATACGGCCATGTGTGCCTTGGGTGCCCTCACATGACACGACATGACACAACCCAACCCGACCTGACCCCCCCCAACACATTTGTACGGGAACCCACACATGACATGTCCCAACCCACCCGAACTAAATTTATGGTTTCCATGGGTGCACGACCCGAACCAAATTTGGGGTTTCCATGGGTGCACGACCTGAATGAAGGAACGAGGGAGCATCGGGAAAACGGGCCCACACGAACATGCAGAAGACACATGGGCAGTCACAACTTAACATTTTTGGCACAACCACATGTGCCCAGGCACACACACATGGCACAACATGACTCGACCAGCCCTAGGCGAGTTGACCTGACCCGCCTGAATGTGTTTGTACAGGCACCCACACATGACACGAGCTGACCCAACTCAAACAAAATTCGGGGTTTCCATGGGTGCACGACCTGAACGAAAGCATAAGGGAGTGTCGGTCAAGTAGGCCACACGAATGCATAGAAGGCACATGGGGGGTCAGGACTTAGCATTTTTGGCATTGCTATATGTGTCTGAGTACCCATGCACGGCACAACCTGACCCGCTTGAATGAAATTTGGGGTTTCCCTGGGTGCATGACCCGAATGAAGGCATGAGGGAGCATCGGGCAAATGGGTCGCATGAACATGTAGAAGGCACACAGGTGGTCACGTCTTAGCATATTTTGGATGACCACATGTTCTCGAGCACCCACACATGGCACAGTACGACCCGACCCGACTTGCTTGAACGTGTTTGCACGGGCAACCACATAGGACACGACTCAACCCGCCTGAACGAAATTTGTGGTTTCCATGTGTGTACGACCCAAACGAAATTTGAGGTTTCCGTTGGTGCATGACCCGAACGAAGGCATGAGGGAGCGTCGAGCAAACGGGCCGCACAAATGTGTAGAAGACATAAGGGCAGTGACGACTTAGAATTTTTGGCACAGCCACATGTGCCCGGGCACCCACACACGGCACGGCACGACCCAACCCACCCGAATGAAATTTTGGGTTTCCATGGGTGCACGACCCGAAAAAAGGCACGACGGAGTGTCGGGAAAACGGGCTGCACGAACGTGCAGAAGACACATGGGCGGTTATGACTTAGCATTTTTGGCACGACCACATGTGCCCGGGCACCCACACACGACACAGCATGGCATGACCCGACCCGTCCAAACGAAATTTGGGGTTTAAGTGGGTGCACGACCCGAATGAAGGCACGAGGGTAGGAATATCTTTGACTCTAATACATAAATATACCTGGTGTAACATTCCCTTAAGGTCTTCAACATTTTCTTTTGACTCTTTGACTCACCTATAACACTTTAACATGTGATAGGCCCATTTAAATGAGCAAGAAGCTCAATGATATATATATATATATATCTTTTCTTGAATAAATACAAATATCAAAAATACATTTATGAAGACCAAACTAGTTACACTTTCTTCAACACCCCCTCTTAACTATGGAGGTATTCATAAATCATTACAAGATGTTTGGCTATTTTTCAATATTGAATAATTCACATAAGAGAAACCGAATTGGCAACCCATCTGTTATAGCATCATATTAGCCAAAATTGTTCATAGTCAGGCCTTGACTAACAACTTTATCTCTCATAAGATCAGAGCACAATAGTGGCAAGGCCAATGGCTTATAAATACCTTGTTCATTATCTCTCAAGTTACATACCCACCCAGGTGTTCCCTGAGTATGACCTTCTAGGACAATTCTTGTCTTGGGTTCCCAGCCCTTAAAGAATATCGTTCCTCTTACCTATTCTTGTCTTGAATGCCCTACACATCCTCAAATAACATCAGATTCCAGATGATTACCCAATCCTCCCATTCTTTCTTACCAAGTGAAGACAAGAATGTTGTGTCTATCTCTTCCCCTTGATTGAGAAATACATGGCCAAGTTTCCTCTAACAATGAACTTACCCAATCTCCTCTGTAGTTAGGAACTTGTTAGAACTCCCTCTTAGCTAGGGACTTTTCCATTCATCAACAATGTCTTCTTCATGGGTCCTTCAGCTGCTTGATCTCCTTCTTTCCTTTGATGTCATGAAGTCTTTGTTTGAACTTCTTCTTGGCAGGGTACCAACCATGTTACACAGTAATTTTTCACCGCCTTCATCCTAGTCCCTCTACTGTGTCATGTGTAAAATAAACATGCCCATATTAAGCAAATGCTATCTAATGTTGCCAATTGACCCTCATTTCATATGTTTTCTACCTCGTCACAAGAATACACTTAATATACGTGATGGATCTCTGTCATAAACAGTCCCATCGCGACCCTATCGCGGGAGTACACCTGTTTCCCACAACGGTTAAATTTCAAGCCCCAGCATGAGGGTATTAACTATCTTTAGCAACGATCAGTCTGCATACATTTCTTCCTAGCAATGTCGGTGCTAAAGCTTAGTTCATGACTAGCGACGATCCAGATCAGGTGAATTTGTTCCAACATTCAGCCTTCTGGATGTCTCTAGACCTGGTTGTTGGGTCATTTTGGGTCACCCTTCCCCCCTAGGATGGTATTTTCGTCTTTTGTGTTTCCTTCCTTGAGGATAAGTGTTGAGATTGCAACAAGATGATGGAGCTTAGTGAAAAGAGTCGCCTTCACTAAGTGGGCCCGCAGGCAAATTATGGTGCAAGTTCTATTTTTGATCCCAGCAGGGATGATCACAGTATGGGTGACCACAGTGTGGGTGACCACAGTGTGGGTGACCACAATGTGGGTGACCACAGTGTGGGTGATCACAGTATGAGTGATCAAAGTCTATTTTTAGACTGGCTGTCAAAAATAGAAAAGTCAAATATTATTGTCTCATAATAATATTTGGACTATAAACTTGATCTTATTCTCTTGGAGCACTTCAGTTTGAGCTACAGATGTGGCCCATGCAGCTGTCAGAAGGAAGTACGCTTTTCTTATGAGTCAGTTGAGTTGTTGCATGCATGACTTCAGTTAGAACTCAATCAGTTGAGTTTGGTGGAGTTGATTGTGGAGTTGATGGAGTTGTGTTCAGTTTAGCTTTGTTAAACTGGTTGTATTTAGTCTAACTGTCAAATAGACTAGAGATGAGTTGGGTGAATTAGTTATTAATTATTTCACAAGTTATTAACTCATAATGCAACTATAGAATACATCAGTTAACTCAGTTGCATGTCAGTGCATTTTTAGTTCAGCAGGGACAGGTGTTAGAGAATCAGATTGCTCTTAGTTGTGACTATAGTTGTGCATCAGATCTTGCACAATCAAGGGATTGAGTATGCCAATGAGTTTGCTCATGTATTTTCCCAGTATTATAGCCTCTGCTCATGTCTTACACAGTGTGAGTGATTCTTTGGAGGTGAAATACGAGTTTGGTAAACCATTCTCATTCATTCTTGAGCAGGTATTGAGCAGTGGAGGCAGGCAAGCAGTGGAATAGATTTGGAGATCAGATCTTAGTTGTATTGTGTGTAATAGGTGGAGCTGGTACTGGATTGCTTGTGATAAGCATTTTACTTTGTAATCTTACATGGTCTCAATCATTAATATACATATAGTTGGGGTTTTTAGCGAGATGCTTTCCCCGTGTTACATACTGTGTTAATGTGTGAATGCTCTTGATGTTTTATTGTTATTGATGTTGCTATATTGATGATCAACGTAGAGGAGATTATGTATTGTGTATGTATTCCGCAATAGTAAATGATCAGGATAATCTCTGTTGAATATGTGTTAAATTATTCAAAATTTCTACATGGTATCGGAGTTGTTGATCATCAGATCTACTATTCAGAAAGTGTTTACATTCTATTTCTTCAGGCAGAGTCTGTAATCGGACTAGGTAGCCTCTAGATTCATCCTTCCTTTGGAAGGTGAGATATTCGGTGGATGCCCATACAGTCAATCTCTGTACGAGAAATATTGTGTTCTCACGAATCTTAGATCCGAGGCGGTTGAGTTGGTTGCTGGTGGAATTCGAATTTGCAGTAGTGTTTTCTTGGTGACAACGCAACAATGTCTTTCAACGAATTGCGATTGGAGTATGCTCTTGAGGGCAGCTCAAACTATATTGCATGGAAGGACAGGATGGAGGCAGTATTGGATGATAATGGGCTAAAGGAGTTCATAGATACGGATATCCCAAAGCCTACTGATGCTGCTGAGGCGGAAGTTTGGCAAAAGAAGATCGCAAAATGTCGAAGGATTCTGTTGGAGGGCGTGAAGGATCACATTATGTCTAGCCTCCATGGAAAGGCTACTCCATATTTGATGTGGAAATCATTAACATAATTATTCCAAAGCAAGAGTGATCAGAGGAAGCTAGCGCTCAAAGATAAACTCAGAAACATCAAATGCGAGAAGGGTGACAATATTCCCAAGTATCTCACGAAGTTCACTCAGTGTCGAGATGAGCTGGGAAGTGTGGGGGTTACTGTCGATGATGAGGACTTGGTGAGCTTGGCTCTCCTTGGTCTTCCGAAGAGTTGGCATTCCTATCAGGACTCTGTCAATGGTCGGGAGAAATTCCAGGATGAGAAAGACTATGGTCAGATCTTGTGCAAGAGGAGATCAGGCGGAGTACCAGGGACGGATATTCCTCAAAGGGAGCTGATGAAGAGAATTGTGCTTTGACTACCAAAGAAAAGAAAGGGAAGAGCAAGAAAGCTTCTCAGTCTGGTGCGAAAGGCAAGAAGCAGGATATGTCCAAGGTGAAGTGTTTTCACTGTCACAAGCATGGAAACTATGCCACTAATTTTCCACAGAAGAAGAAGAACAAGTAGGCTGCTGGATCATTAGCAGGAGAGGCTCTAGCCTCACAGTTTGAGCTTGATTTTTCATTGATCGCATGCTTGGTTTCAAGTGTGATGGGATCAGTGTGGTTCTGGGACAGTGGTGCATCTTTTCACATGACGGGAGATAGAGATTTGTTCTCTGATCTGGAGGACAAAGGTCTTGGAGTGCACATCGAGATGGGTGATGATGGTAGATACAGTGCGACCGGTATCGGTACCATTTCCTTTGAGAGGGAGTCTGGTAAACCCTTTGTATTGGAGGAAGTCATGCATGTTCTAGGATTGACAAAGAATCTCATCTCAGTGGCGATGTTAGAAGACAAGGGGTATGATGTTGTTTTCAGCGAGGCAAAGGATTTCCTGCGCAGCAAGACAACTGGTGAGACCCGGAAGGTAGGGGTTTGAGTGAGGAACATTTATCAGTTTCATGTAGATGGATGTGCATCAATGGCGGGCAAGGTAGAAGGATTGGTGAGCCGGGATGATGGCGAGTTGAGGCACAGGAGATTGGGTCACCTTCACCATGGAGCCTTGAAGATACTGCAACAGATCACTACAGGGCTTCCTAAAGGCACACTTGCGCAGTCAGATCAGTGCAAGGGGTGTACATTGGGGAAGTTTGTGAAAGCCACCTTTCACGAGAAGGATAGTCACACCAGGGCGATCCTTGAGAGAATTCACACAGACGTGTGTGGACCTTTCTCAGTTGCTTCGACAGCAAAACATAGGTATTATGTGATTTTTGTTGATGATTTCTCTCGTAAGTGTTGGATATTCTTCATGCAGAAGAAGAGTGAGACATATTCAAAGTTCTGTGAATTCAAAGCACTGGTCAAGAAGGAGTCGGGGAAGAAGGTGAAGGTTCTTAGGAGCGATAATGGTGGTGAATACATCTTGGACGAGTTCAAGG
This sequence comes from Pinus tabuliformis, assembly GCA_031772625.1. Lineage (NCBI taxonomy): Eukaryota > Viridiplantae > Streptophyta > Pinopsida > Pinales > Pinaceae > Pinus > Pinus tabuliformis. The sequence continues at coordinate 136,031,135 of CM062809.1, read as the reverse complement.
ATTTCTGCAAGGCAGAAGGGATTTGTAGAGAGCTCATAGCTCCCCATAACCCACAACAGAACGGGGTAGCTGAGCGGAAGAACAGAACGATTGTGGGTGCTGCACGGGCAATGTTGCATGATCAGTGCCTACCCCTTCACTTGGGGGCGGAAGCATGCAATACATCAGTTTATGTGCAGAACAATTGTCCTCATAGGATACTTGGCATGAGTACACCCGAGGAGACTTATTCTGGTAAGAAGACTGATCTTTCTCATCTGAGGATTTTTGGTGCTAATGTTTACATGCATGTGACGAAGGATGCCAGGAAGAAGTTGGAACCGACCGCAGAGGTTGGGATATTTGTGGGGTACACTGATACGCCCCACAACTATCGTGTGTATTTTCCAGACAGTGGTAAACTATTGTGCGATGGGATATAAAATTTCAGGAGGAGAAAGCCATGAAGTGTTCACTTGAGAGGGAACTACACTTTCATGTAGATGAGGAGCTATTAGTTCCTAAGGATGAGCTTCAGGACATGGATCAGCCACAGGACGAGGTTCATGGAGTGGAAGAGACCACTCATGCAGTGCCAACCATCAGAGGGCGAAAGCGCTTGACAGAAGTTGAGCGACTGGCTCAAGATGCAGAGAAAGTTGTAGGACCACCTATAACCCAATGCAGGCAGAGACAGTCACCTGATCGGTACACTGGATACATGGCTCTTATGAGCAAGTGTGTTGTGACTGAGCCATCCTCTTTCGAGGAAGCTGTGGAGGATCCCGCATGGGTAGACGCCATGGTGGAAGAGTATGATTCTATTGTCAGAAACAGTGCATGGGAGATTGTTCCTAGACTGGAAGGGAAATCAGTGGTGGGTTCGAGATGGATCTACAAGGTCAAGCAGGCAACTAATGAGAGTGTGGAGAAGTACAAGGCAAGATTTGTTTCCCGAGGCTTTTCACAGATAGAGGGGATCGATTATGAGGAGACCTTTGCACCTATCGCAAGGTATTCTTCCATATGGACAATTCTTGCTCTCTCAGCATAGATGGGATGGCACATTCATCAGATGGATGTGAAGACTGCGTTCCTCAACGGAGTCATTGAGGAGGAGGTGTACATTGAGCAGCCCAAAGGCTTTGAGGTCTTCAGCAGTGAGTCACATGTGTGCAGGCTCAAGAGAGCACTGTATGGGTTGAAGCAAGCACCACGTGCTTGGTACACACGGATAGACAACTATTTCACAGGACTTGGATTCTCTAAGAGCGAGGTAGATCCTAAACTATACCAGATTGTGGTGGAGGGTAACTTGCTTATCATTGTACTGTATGTTGATGATTTGATTCTAACGGGTGATGAGCTGTTGATACTGTCATCAAGAAGGATCTTGCTATAGAGTTTGAGATGAAGGACTTGGGCCTCCTTCACTATTTCCTAGAATTGGAAATATGGCAGCGCAGTGGTGGACTGTTTGTTTCTCAGGGCAAGTATGCTTGGGAGATACTGGAGAAGTTCAACATGCATGGCTGCAAGCGTGTTGATACTCCTCTTCCCGGAGGTTGGAGGAAGGAGGATGCCACTTCGGGAGAAGAAGTGGATGCCACTGTTTATCGACAGTTGGTGGGGTCACTGATGTATTTGGTCAATACACGACCTGATATATGCTATGCAGTTAACCGGCTTTCAAAAGCTATGGTTAAGCCTACCAAGCTCTTCTGGAAGGCGGGCAAGCATGTATTGCGCTACTTGAGAGGCACATCAGGATATGGTTTATGGTACAGACAAGAGGATGAGGTGAAGCTATGTGGCTTCACGGATGCAGATTGGGTAGGGAGCCTAACGGACAGAAAGAGCACATCAGGAGGGGTCTTCAGTATTGGATCGACATCAGTTTCTTGGTATAGCAGGATGCAGAGATCCGTGGAACTCAGTTCAGTGGAGGCCGAGTATATGGTAGCAAGTTTGGCTGCATGCGAGGCTATATGGATGAGGAAGATCCTGGCTGGTTTGTTCGGTTCTCATTTGGATCCTACTATGATTTACTGTGATAACCAGAGTTGCATTAAAATCTCGACTAATCTTGTATTTCATGATAGATCTAAGCATATTGACATCAGGTACCATCATATCAGAGATTGTGTGAAGCGGAGGATCATGTTGCTTTCATACATTCCAACGGAGGATCAGGATGCTGATATTCTAACGAAGGCTCTCACCAGGAGCAGATTCGAGTACCACCGAGGCAGGATAGGGGTTGCTAATAATCCATATCTTGTCGAGAGGGAGTGTTGAGATTGCAACAAGATGATGGAGCTTAGTGAAAAGAGTCACCTTCACTAAGTGGGCCCGCAGGCAAATTATGGTGCAAGTTCTATTTTTGATCCCAGCAGGGATGATCACAGTATGGGTGACCACAGTGTGGGTGACCACAGTGTGGGTGACCACAGTGTGGGTGATCACAGTATGAGTGATCAAAGCTATTTTTAGACTGGCTGTCAAAAATAGAAAAGTCAAATATTATTGTCTCATAATAATATTTGGACTATAAACTTGATCTTATTCTCTTGGAGCACTTCAGTTTGAGCTACAGATGTGGCCCATACAGCTGTCAGAAGGAAGTACGCTTTTCTTATGAGTCAGTTGAGTTGTTGCAGGCATGACTTCAGTTAGAACTCAATCAGTTGAGTTTGGTGGAGTTGATTGTGGAGTTGATGGAGTTGTGTTCAGTTTAGCTTTGTTAAACTGGTTGTATTTAGTCTAACTGGCAAATAGACTAGAGATGAATTGGGTGAATTAGTTATTAATTAATTCACAAGTTATTAACTCATAATGCAACTATAGAATACATCAGTTAACTCAGTTGCATGTCAGTGCATGTTCAGTTCAGCAGGGACAGGTGTTAGAGAATCAGATTGCTATCAGTTGTGACTATAGTTGTGCATCAGATCTTGCACAATCAAGTGATTGAGTATGCCAATGAGTTTGCTCATGTATTTGCCCAGTATTATAGCCTCTGCTCACGTCTTACACAGTGTGAGTGATTCTTTGGGGGTGAAATATGAGTTTGGTAAACCATTCTCATTCATTCTTGAGCAGGTATTGAGCAGTGGAGGCAAGCAAGCAGTGGAATAGATTTGGAGATCAGATCTTAGCTGTATTGTGTGTAACAGGTGGAGCTGGTACTGGATTGCTTGTGATAAGAATTGTACTTTGTAATTTTACATGGTCTCAATCATTAATATACAGATAGTTGGGGTTTTTAGCGAGATGCTTTCCCCAGGTTACATACTGTGTTAATGTGTGAATGCTCTTAATGTTTTATTGTTATTGATGCTGCTATATTGATGATCAATGTAGATGAGCTTATGTATTGTGTATGTATTCCGCAATAGTACATGATCAGGATAATCTCTATTGAATGTGTGTTAAATTATTCAAAATTTCTACAATAAGCTCCCTCTCCCTCATTTCATGGTGATTCCTTCTCCTATAAAATCACTCACCATTGCTATGATCTACTAGTTCTTTTGGTTGTACAGTGTTGTTGTTGCTTTTGAGTTTGGTAGATAGCTTTGGTGTGAGTGTGACAAGTATGGGATTGCTAAATAGTTTGCAAGAGGTTGTGGAGTGCCTTTAATCTTGTATTAAAGCTTGTGAGTGAGAGAGAGATATTGTTGTGTGGGAGACCCATCTTTGAGAGTGAACACTTGAAGAAACAAGCTGGCTGGACCCTCCGAGAAGGCTTGCAACGTCAAGACTTGGTTGTAAACTTTTCTCTTGATTTATCATTAATACAATCAATGATGATTTCCTATGTCTTGTATGTAATTTACTTGATAGCTTATGACTTCTTGACTTTATGATTAAATAGATCATTGTTTTCCTCGGTTACGTGCTTTGTTGTTTTCTTGTGGTGTTTCAGGTTGATTGCTCATTAAGGAAAAGGAAACAGAAGCTGGAGCAGCACAACGGAACTTCATCAACTACTGGTTTGAGGTAGGCCTCCAACAATGACTATTTAAGGGAATTAATTGTTGTTTTGTCCTTGCTGTGACTAGACCCTAGGGCTAGAGGGGTTGCCTCTATCCGCAGAGGGAACAATTTCCGAACTCATTTTCAGTTGCCGATTCGATATGAAACATGCACATATCTCTTGACATCCTTAAAACAGAACACGACCATGCATATCTCCAATCATATCTATGAATGGAAGAGACGTCTCCATTTGATTAAGTTATGGATCCCCGATCAACTTCTGAATAATTGGTACACAACCTCATTTATCAGTCTGATAGCCTGGGACATTGCTATGGGGGCATGTGTAACTGAAGAGAAAGCTATCACGCGTGCTCAGTATCTTGACTTGGTTTACTCCCAGTCTGGTACGCTATATGATTATTTGCTTGATGCTCCATGACTCAAAATTTCTAAAGCCCCATCAACACCATCTGTTGACAGTGTCATCTGTTCTGTCAATGCTTCCTCTAAAAAATCTTTTGCGAACCCTAGGAAGCAAAAGTAGAATGATCCAAATGAAAATGCTTCTCGGGCCATATCCAATTTTGGTAACACTTCTAAGGTTAACGTCATTTAGTCCACCACGGTGGACAAAACTTCAAAAGGAAAGAAGAAGGGAAAAGGAAAGATTAAAGTCGATAAACCAAAGCAAGATTCCCCTAAACCTCCACCCTAGGAAGGTGCCAAGCGCAAGCCTAAGTATCCTTGCCTTATTTATAATGAGGATCACTATACTAAAGATTGCATAAGGCGGTCTAAAGTTAGTCATTTGTTAAAAGGTGCCCCTGGGACTCCTGTCGTGCTCAAAGAGCCTTTTCCCTCACAACAAACTCAAATGGTGGCTGATCCATCTCAATCCTCCTCTCCTTTTGGTTCTCAGGTATTTATGGCTGGGACAATTCCCATCCATATCAGTACTCGGTCAAAAGAGTATCCTTCGCCTGTTGGGAAGGAAACTGAGGTCCCCTCTAGTGCTCCTTCATCCAGCTCTGGTCTGCTCCATATCGAGCGACCTAGTACTGAGTCAGTCATTCGACCTCCTCCTAAAGGGGTGCTCTGGAAGTCTTCTTACAACCCTAATGCTTGTGCCGCACAACACTATAGCATTGTTGAGAACTTAGCCAAGGCTACGTCTTCTATGTCCGCATTAGAGGTGCTACAGAGCTACCCCTCTCAGAGGAAGTCGTTGCTATCAGCCATTAGTGGCACTGACCAGCCCGATTTGGATTTGATCACTTTTGACCTAGACAATCATGTACCAAGACTGCCTCACCAAATTTCCTTCCTTATTCAAGTCATCATCAATTCTAAAACTATTCACTACACGGTCATTGATGAAGGCGCTTCTACTTGCATTATGTCTATTGCTTGTTGGAAGGCTATCGGTTCTCTGACTCTGAGTCAGTCTCCCACTACCTTGGAAGCCTTCGATGGGAGAGAGTCTCGTCCTTATGGTATACTCTCACGTCTACCTATTACCTTGGAAGGGAAGATGGTCGAAGTGGAGGTCGAAGTTGTCGATGCCAATTTAACTTACAACCTCCTTTTAGGATGAAGCTGGACATATGCCATGCGAGCCGTGGCTTCATCTCTATTTCATGTCATTCGTTTTCCTCATCAAGGGAAGATTGTCACGGTAGACCAGTTGTCCTTCTTCACCTCTTCCTCCTCTGATGGAAATGTGCCTTTCGTGGAGCATACCTCCATTCCATATGAGAGTGTGGGTGTTGGACTCTTTAAAGATCCTGCCCTTATGGGTGTTTTTTCACTCCCACCTCCCAACATCACTCTCGTTAATATGATTTCTGTTCGTTCTGATCCTTGGGTTCTTCCTCCTATTGATTAGATAGAATCCTGGGGTGATGTGATGTTGTTGAGTCCTACCGAGCTCAACTACGTCGAAATTGTTTCTGTATCGGCTTCATCTCCTAAACTTTCCCCTTTGGGTAGGGCTCTCGACTCGTACGTTCAATCCCCTTGGCTCGAAGATGGCACTTATTCAAACCCTTTACATGAAATTTTTCCTTCTGATGAAGCAATCATTAAGAATATGTCTTTTGAGGAACCCCCTTGGTCTGATCATCACCATCGTTCCTTGTCTCTCCCTACCCACCAGGAAATGCTTACTTGTCTTGAGCAGTTTTCTCCCTGTATCCCCTCTCAACCCCTTTAGATACCCATCCAAATTCATCAAGTTTTTTCTGAAGGAAACATGGGGAACATTACGCAAACTCAGCCAATCGACATCTCTATTAAACTAGGGATTGTCGAGCACATTCATATCAGAGTAAACTGTACTCCGGAGGAGATTCAACTTTATACTAATCTTTTTTGTGAATTTCGTGATGTTTTCACTTGGTCTTACGAAGAGATGCCTAGCATCGATCCTAGCATTGTGGTTCATGAAATACCTACATATCTGGGTGCCAAACCTATTCAACAACGTCTATGCCTCGTGCACCCTCGAAAAGCTGCAGCTATTAAAGCAGAAGTCGAAAAGCTTCTTAAGGCTAGCTTTATTTACCCTATCCCATTCACAGTTTGGGTTTCTAATATTGTCCCTGTGACTAAGAAACAGGACACTATTAGGGTATGTGTTGATTATCATGACATTAATCGTGCTTGTCCCAAAGACAACTACCCTACACCTTTCATTGACCAGCTCATTGATGAGTGTGTTAGGAGTGAGATATATTCATTCATGGATGGTTTTTTTGGTTATAACCAAATTAATATCTCGCTTGCGGATCAACACAAGACCGCCTTTATCTGCCCGTGGGGTACTTTCGCTTATAAAAAGCTCCCTTTTGGTCTAAAAAATGCCAGTGGTACCTTCCAGCATGCAATGTATTACGCGTTTCATGATATTTGACACATTGTGCAGCCTTATCTGGATGACCTTCAGGCTCATTCAGTGAAATGCCAAGACTATCCAAAGCACCTTCACAAATTTTTTCTTTGCTGTCGACACTATCATATCTATCTTAATCCGCATAAGTGTGTCTTCTACGTATAATCCAGCTAACTACTTGGGTTCGTCGTCTCCCAAGATGGTATCCATCAAGATCCCCTTAAATTTGAAGCCATCCTGAATCTCCCCCCCTGCTTCTTTGCAGCAATTGCAGAGTCTGCAAGGCAAAGGGATTTTTTTACAACGTTTCATTCTAAATTATACAGAAGTGGCCAAAGGCTATAAGCAGTTATTAAAGTGGGATACCCCTTTTCTTTGGGATAACGTTGTGCAAGAGTCATTTGAGCAGCTCAGGGCTCTCCTTGTTTCTGCTCTGTTGTTACGTCTTCCTAATTATCACCATGACTACACTCTTTATTTAGCCACTGCCAATAGCACCATCGACATGGTTTCTGTCCAAGATGATGATGATGGTACTAAGCATGTTGTTTATTATCTCAATAATAATTTACTTGATATGGAAACTCAATATGCCTATGTCGAGAAGTTGGCATTGGCCGTCGTTTATGCCATCCAACGTTTTTGCCACTATATATTGTTGCACACCACGACGGTGATTTCTGACTGCAACCCAATGTCATACATCTTGTCACATCAGTTACTGGGGGGAAAGTACTCAAAATGGATTGTCATCCTTCAAGAGTTTGACTTGGAGTTTACCACAACCAAGTCTAAGAAGTCCCTCGTTTTTGCTGAGCTGCTTTGCTCCCTACCATCTGATACTGCACCCTCTCGGTTAGAGGACCATATCCCAGATGAATCTCTGTTCTTGATTAGCACCCTCGATCCTTGGTACAGGGATATTATTTTCTACCTTCAGATGTCCTCCTTTCGTCCAGATTTGTCCAATGATGCTCAATGACATATTCGCCATCATTCTCAACCTTATCGCATTATTGGGGACACCCTATACAGTCTTGGTGCTGACTCCGTTCTCTGCCATTGTTTGAAGTTCGAGGAAGCCGAATGAGTTCTAAATGACTGAAACTCTAGCGTCTGTGGTGGTCATATGTCTAGATATGCTACTGCTGAGAAGATCCTCCATGCTGGTTATTTTTGGCCGTCTATCTTTAAGTATTGCATTCTTGCCGTCCACTCTTTTCATGAGTGCCAAATCTACCAATGGAATATGTGCGTGCGTCCTACTCCTTTGCACCTTGTCATTACCGTCAACCTTTTTTCCAAATGGGGCATTTATTATATGACCTCTAACCCTCGCTTGGCTGGGGGGCATGGGTATATCATCGTTGCCATTGTTTATTTCATGAAATGGGCCAAGGCGATGCCTACGCTATCTAATGATAGTCAGATAGCGACGCAATTTTTATTAAATCATGTCATTTCATGATTCAGAGTCCCTCAAGCTATCGTCATTGATCAAGGAAAACATTTCCATAATCATATGATGACTGAGTTAACAACCCAGTTGGGCTTGCGGCATGATAGTTCAACACCATATTATCCTCAAGCCAATGGCCAAGTGGAAGCTGTCAACAAAGTTTTGGTCATGATGCTTCAACGCACCATTAGCATGCACAAGTCCAACTAGCATTTGATGTTATTTTCCACCTTATGGGCCTACCAAACTTCAGTGAAAGATTCCATGGGGTTCACACCATTCCAATTGGTTTATATTCTAGATGCTACCCTTCTGATTGAGTGTGACATCCCTTCTCTTAAATTAGCCATCGAATTGCTCCCAAACACTACTTTGGTAGAAGAACATCTTCTTTACCTAGAGTGGTTAGACAAGACCCGTTGACTAGCCTCTCTAGCCATTGAAGTGTAGAAGAAGAGAGTGAAAACTCACTTCGACCAAGCTATCAATCCTCAGTCTTTCGTTGAAGGAGACTTAATCCTACTCTATGATCAAGAAAATGATAAGCTGGGGGCAAGAAAATTTGAGCCTATGTGGCATGGGCCTTACATTGTGAAACGTGTTTTGCAAAAAGAGGCCTATGAGCTGATCGATTATGAAGGGAATCCTCTAGATAAGCTCCAAAATGGGCTTTATCTGAAAAAATATTATGCATGAATTTTGTGCATCTGATTTGTACATGTGTGTTTTCAGCAGGTTTGTTGTCAGTGTGTGTTTGTGTGTTTGGCTTGGTGTGTAGGCATGATTGCCACTTATTGTGTCTTTTTATTTCTTGTGTAGATATCTAGTACACCTTACGTTGGTTTCGTTGATGGTTCCTGTCGCAGTACCCAGAACCTTTCTTTTGCAGCGTGGGTGATCTATGATCCTCACAATGAGTTAGTAGACCTTCAAGGTGTTTGTCTGGGTTGCACCACAAATAGTGTCACTGAATATAGCGCTGTCATTGAATTACTGACCAAGGTTGTCAACCTTGATATTCATGCATTGGTTGTGAATCTGGATTCTCAACTTGTTGTCCGCCAGCTTAACAGGCATTATTCTGTCAGAGATCATCGGATTTTAAGGTTGTATTTACGTGCTAAATTATTGGAAAAGAATTTCATTTTATTACATATCAACACATTCCAAGAAGATTAAACACTTTAACTAATGCATTAGCAAATCATGTATTAGATAGACATTTACACAACATGTAATCAAAACATTGCATAGAAGCATTCAAAACACAATAATGAACCATAGAAATATATATATATATATATATATATATATATATATATATATATATATATATATATATATATATATATATATATATATATATATCATGTGGCACACCGAGGCACTCAAAAAATAAGTGTATATGTCAAAAATAGAGTTTGTGCTCTCCATACATCCGAGACACATGTCTCTCAAAAAATCAGCAGGAAGTAAAACCTAGGTATCTACTGTGGTGGGTTCTGCTCTCTATAGCAGACCACTGCTCGTGCAACTCGTCTCAAGAGCCTATGCACCCTAGGTGGCACCCCGACTGTATGTCTCTGGTACTCTATTGGACCTCCTCGACCCCCCTATAATCTGGGATCCCGTCCGTCAATCCCTCAAGGTTACGAGCTATCTCCTCCATTGCATTGCCGCCAGGGCAAACCAGGGCCAGTTCCATGTTGCCTTGTGGGCCCCTTCATGCCTCGGGAGCTAGTCCTACCAGCCTCTTCGGTCTCACATCCGTAAGTAACATAAGAGACATTATTAAGAAATATGCATGATAAAATACAAAAACATCATAAAAATCAAAACATAAATAGTGTGGTGTTTCGATCAAGTGTTTACCTCCCTCATCCCACTGCTCGCCCACAGGAAGCAGCATGTCAGAGTCTCCATGAAAATCTATGTCTGCATACGGCTAGTCCTCGATTATGACCTTTTGTCGGTCTAGCCACTCTAAGAACAACATCCCCCATAAGACCGTCGAGTGCCACCCCCTCGTGGCATAACATGTGCCCAGTGGGTGATGTGGGTCTCTCGTTGCTCGGACACATACAAGTCCATGTCTTGTAGCGGAAGAACTGGTACCCACTCCAACATGAGTGGGATTAGGATAGATCTGTAGCCGAACTGTTTCACCTCCTTGCGCCGGCACCTCATCAGATATCTCTTCATGTTAACAACCATTGCCTCGGCCCAGTTATACATGTTCAGGTTAAGGCACTCAAGAGCCAACTGGAGGTGTGTCTTTGTTGCCTCATGTTGGGCTTGGGAGCCCACCATCCTTATCACCATGAATAGCACCAAGCGAAGAGTTAAGTCCTCCACTGTCGGGATTTGCAGTTTCCCACTACTAGCTAATTTGTGTGCCCCTGGGCACACCCATGCTATCAGCATGTCTAAGGTCTCGCCGATGACTCGTTGGCCCTCTAAGATCAACCTCTCGCCACAGTGAGACAATCCAGTCAGAAAATATATGTCTGTGGCATCAAATTCAATATATTTCCCCCGGATGACTAACTTCCCATCCGTTGGGTTCTAGGAGTAGATTAACAGCTCTAGCAAGTCAAGTTGTGCTTGAAGATGTGGAGTGAGGAATAATTTTAGCAATATGCACTTGAGTAGGGCTCTTTAGCACCTAGGATTGTTAAAAGCTTGTTCATCATTGTCATCATGAGTTCTCTCTTGCCACACAAAAGCCATTTTGTCCTGCGTCAAAGGAAAAATTGATTAGGGAACTTTTCATAAGCTTAAACACATAAATTACAAAAAAATTTGACTTTACTGCACTGTCGCGACTATTTTTCAAACAGCAGCAACGGCTCGAGGTCAGCTGTTCATTTTTTCGGTGACCGTCGCAGGAGTACATCTATATCCTACAACGATCCCGATGGTAGTCCATGTTAATATGCTCGATTGTTGCTAACCCGAGCGGATCTTCCACAATGATTAAGAGGTGGATGTGGGTTTCAAAATCTGCCCAAAAACCACCTATCTACCACTAAATTGCATGAAAAAGCTTTGAAATGGAGCACAAGGAAGAGATTACTTACTTGGTAAAGACCTCGAGCGAAGTTGTTGACCATCGGTGCCAGAATCAAGCTTAGGACCTCACTCAGTTTTGCACACCAAAATGCCAAGGTAAAACTCACAATGGTAAATGGTAAAAATAAACTTACCATACCCCCTTTTATAGTGTTTTTTTCAAAAAATTAAAAATTTTCACTATATGGTTTGGGTTTTTTCCATTTATTTTAGGGTTTTGGTTAGGGCTTTGATTTTTTCCGTTGCATCCATGCATATACTGTTTTTATGTCGAATGGGTCTTATTTTGAGGTGTTTTGTGTAGAAATATAGGTGGCAAGTACATGTCGTGATCCGTATACACTTGGTCCATATTTTGTGAAAAGTCCTCTTTAAAGCTCTTTTCTGACTTAAAAGATGAAAAGATTGTTGAGTTTTCCATTTTGACTCGTTAAACAGAATAAAAGGTGGTCCACTTTGAGCTATTTTCTTACCATATAAATGTGAAAATATCACCAGACTTTTGTCCTTTCAGGTTCGATACTGGTTACGAAACGACATGCCTTCGATCACTTTTCTACTTTTTCAGATCGAGGCCACTAATTACGAAAATTACTCCTTGATCGTAATGGTCAAGCGGTTCTCTCGAGTATTATTTTATACTTTTCCACGCTTGAGGGATAAAAATTTACGAAAAAGGACCCCCCTGGAGTTTTCTTTTCCGTGTCTTTTTCAAGCTCTCTAAACATGAAAAAGACTCCAAGTTTTCCCTATGTTGGACTAATTAAACCCTGACGACATTGGACTCATCCCCATGACGATACTCGAGCTTCTCCTCCCTAGGGCTCATTAAACTATCACTAGGTTGGATTCATTCAGAGGATGAACTTATATTACAAGCATATGTTATTCCCTTCAAGCTTGTTTTCAAAAATAATTGGGGTACTCACCAACAATGGTGGGGGAAAATTTGGAAGTCATCATTGGTTATATGCAGCAGCTAGTCACTCTTGAACATCGACACTTTTGCTTCTTATCGGGTTGGGATATCCATGCATCATCATTTGGCCTTCTAGGGTTTTGGGTTGCCATTTCACCTCATTCCATCTGATCCATGTTGTCTCCATCAAGCCTCTGATCCCTTGGTCCCTGAATGCTGCCACCTCCCGGAGTCGTGTCACCGATATGTTCAAGAGTATAATCCTTCTGCAATTCAAACCCTCACCTCCTCCTATGATACTCTATTTCACCATCTGCCACTTGTTCCTTATCTCGTGTCATTAATGAGGGAAACATTATGGCCCTCTTGCGACGAATCGTCTCCTGTTGACGCCAGATCATTATCCAGGAGATTGATCTAGAGATCCATTTCGGTACCTTGGAGCTTACATGCCTCAATGGTAAGTTCTTCACACCTAATGATCGAATCTCATCATTGGTCTTCGATTGGGTGATTCCACGAGTGTTTGACTTCAGCTCATTTTTTTCACTTAGTGGATTGCACTAGATAGTACCTTGAAAGCCATTGGCATTATTAGTGGTTTCTCTCACGCTTGTTAACGGTTTTCATAATTGATCGGTAATCAAGTGACTTTCTATCATGCTCAACTTCAGCACATCTGTTCACATGCTAGAATTTGTAGTATGATCGGTTGGGTTTCATACCCTAAACTAAGATTACACATGTTCGAGTTGCGTGGATTGGTTCGTGATTACATATATGACTCTGTGATGGATGGATGTGACCATAACCTTATCATTATCATGGTCTTAATAGCTGGGTGGCTATGTCCATACCACAGACCAATTTTATATGTCTTTTGGATGGCTGCGCCCATGCCTAGACTACATGTATTTCACTATTAGAGATATCAATTGTACTTGCACTTGCAAGTTCTTCCAGGTGGTGTTTCGGTTCAGATAGTTTCGTAAAACAATTCACCCCTCCCACTCTCTTGGGCTTCATGCTTTATGGAGGCATCTATTACACAATATTTTGTCACTGCCTTCATCCCAGTGCCTCTACTGTGTCATGTGTCAAATAAACATGCTCATATTAAGAAAATGCTCTCTAATGTTGCCAATTGACCCTCATTTCCTAAGTTTTCTACCTCGTCAAGAGAATACACTTAATATACGTGATAGACCTCTTTTATAAATGGTCCCATTACGACCTCGTCACAGGAGTACACTTGTTTCCCGCAACGGTTGGATTTCAAGCCCCGGCGCGAGGCTATTAACTATCTCTAGTGATGGTCGGTCTGCATACATTGCTTCCTAGCGATGTCAACACTAAAGCTTAGTTCACGACTAGCGACAATCCAGATTGGGTGAATTTCTTCCAATAGTCAGCCTTTTGGATGTCTCTAGACCTGGTTGTTGGGTCAGTTTGGGTCACCCTTTCCCCCCTGGGATGGTAGTTTCATCTTTTGTGCTACCTTCCTTGAGGATAAGCTCCCTCTCCCTCATTTTATGGAGACTCCTTCTCCTATAAAATCACTCACCATTGCTATGATCTACTAGTTCTTTTGGTTTTATAGTGCTGCTGTTGCTTTTGAGTTTGGTAGATAGCTTTGGTGTGAGTGTGACAAGTGTGGGATTGCTAAATAGTTTGCAAGAGGTTTTGGAGGGCCCTTAATCTTGTATTAAAGCTTGTGAGTGAGAGAGATATTTTTGTGTGGGAGACCCATCTTTGAGAGTGAATTCTTGAAGAAACAAGCTGGCTAGACCCTTCGAGAAGGCTTGCGATGTCAAGACTAGGTTGTAATCTTTGCTCTTGATTTATCAAAATACAATCAATGATGATTTCCTATGTATTGTATGTGATTTACTTGATAGCTCATGACTTCTTGACTTTATGAGTAAATAGATCATTGTTGTCCTCAGTTACATGCTTTGTTGTTTTCTTGTGGTGTTTTAGGTTGATTTCTCATTAAGGAGAAGGAAATGAAAGCTGGAGCAGTGCAATGGAACTTCATCAATTGTTGGTTTGAGGTAGGCCTCCAATGATGACTATTTAAGGGAATTAATTGTTGTTTTGTCCTTTTTGTGACTAGACCCACTCTAGGGCTAGAGGGGTTTCCTCTGTCTAAAGAGGGAACACTTTCCTACTTCACAGGCCATCGATCACTTTCCCTCTTGGTTTGTCATGTCATTGTTCCCTTTGTGGAAAGCGGCCTTCTTGATATATATCAAGTCCTTATTGTCATATAGCTACTCCTTTGTCATCTTGTCTATCCTTCATAATACTTACCACATGGATGCTTAGTTGTACTTTCTTATTCCCATACTCTTATTTAGTGGCCCTTCATGACTTCTTCGTGATATTGCTTCAACATCAAATGGTGCTTTTGTTGGATGGCCTATTCATCATGACATATTTATAGAGTTGAATCGGTTATTTGCAACTTACTATCTCCAAGGCCTTCGTAGGTGTCAAGTCCTTTGATCTTTTTCTTCGTTTTCCAGAGTTGCCATGCCTTCTTTCGACAGATGTTGAGGAATCTTATCAAATAGTTATTCTTTGTGACCACGATGTTCTTCACATGCTTGTTCTCTTTCTTCATTTTCTTTTTCTTGGATTGATTAGTCAACTACCTTATACTTCTTATGAGAGCACTTCTTCATGTTGAACTTTACTCCATTATAGTACATGCCTCTGAGCATATTGTTGGCAAAAGAGATCCTTTTATTCTTGATCATGATTCTAGAACTTTTCCCATGACCCAATATATATGATGACATGAATTAAACTTTGATGCATACATACCTCATCTTGATTATGCTTTTATCATCCCGGCTTTATTTGATAGTTCTCCTCAATTGTTGTAGCCTTTCTTGCTTCATCTGCTCTCGCCTATATATCATCCTTTCTTGAATCCCATAAATGGGACTCCCAATGAGACATCTAGCCCCTTATGTAAGAACCTTATTTTGAAGATTCTATCAGAGGATCTTGAATACCCTTACCTTACAAATGTTTCTTCCTTTAATGATGGATGCCTTCTAAGAATTTTGTTCATGATCAATCATTTTTTCATTGTGGATGAGACACTATAATAGGTATGCTCCTTCTATGTGAATATCTTGAGCTATATCTACACCACGCTCCTATATTCTAGAAGATATCTTTAACCATGCAATCTGTTCTATTTCTATATGCTCCTATACTACTTAAAATGTTGAAAGAATACTTTAAGCAAAGAGGTTAACTTAATCATAGGAGGATCTTCCTTCTTTTGCTTATTGTCATCTTCTTTCACTTCTTGAGTTACATGAGCTTCTTCACTTTTTCTCTTGTCGTTGTTGTCCTTCTTAAGTTTAGGACAATCCCTTTTGTAGTGTCCATATTCTTGGCATCTAAATCATTGGACTTTGGACATGTAGTGGTCCCAACCAATTTGTTACTTTCCTTGCAAAAAGACATTGAGGTATACTCAGATGGGGGCATATACTTACTTGATAGAGTTTGAGATGTAGTGAACTTGCTTTCTTCTTGAAGACATGATGGCTTGGCTTCCTTAGATCTTGATGTTCTTCAAGTTTCTTTCTTCAAATGGACTTGCTCGATGACTTGAATCGTAGTGCCTTTCATTTTTCAAGATGGTGTAGCTTGATGTAGGTCCCTCTTTCATTTTTTTGATAACAATTTGTGAATATCTTTTAAAATTTATCTTGTTATCTTAATCTTATTCTCTCCTTATTAATGCATGTGTGTTTACTTCATCAAACTATTGCCAAAAACATAAGAATAAGAACACAAGATGTTGGCTCTTTGCCAGGGCAAAACTTCTCTCTCTCAGAGAGGAAAACCCTTTCCTAAATTTCTCTTATTGAAGCTTTTTATTGGTCATTGCGAAGCCCTATACCCTTGACAAGAATATCCTCCAAGCACAAGACAAGTCCTTCCTCCTCTCTGCACTTTGTTTCTTCAGCACTTCGTTCCCCAGCACTGTGTCCTTCTTTCAACTTTTGATAGTCCTTGGTGGACTAGCTCTAGAAGAGACTCCAACCATTGATCCTTAGCAAGATCCTTTACCACCAATGAAGAAAAATTCATTCTCTTGACCAACCGAGCTTTTTTCTTGATGTGAGGTTGCAGACTTGATGTACACCAAGTTTATTGCACGTAGGTGATTTCCATCGCGACGAGACATGGAAACCCCAAATTTCCCGCACTTGGGAGGCTTTCAACAAGGAGGGACAAGGAATCCCCGAGTTCCCCACAATTTGTTGACTTTTGTCGAGGAGGGACTGGGAGACCCCATGTCACACTCCTATCCTAGTGGTAGTATTTCAACCACACATAAGTGGGTGTGACACCGCTATACTTTTTCCTTTTACAAATACTTGAGTACACAGTCTGTGCCTGCTTCAACACTTAGTCAATTTTCCAATAAGTGTTATTAACAATGCAATGAAAATAACTTACCATAAATTTATCTTCTTTAATTATTCTTTCAACCCATCATGTTGTGTGGTCATGCTGCACTGCCCACGGCCTACATGACACAACTCCACACCTGAACTACGAACCTGTCCACCCAACTTTCCATTTCGCGGCACCCAAACTCTGTCCGTCGGTGCGGTCCATAGTGAGGGTGCATGGCCCACACATAGTGTGGCTTGCCTACTCGGTTGGTAACCCATCACACTCTGCCTATCCACACTACCAAGTCTGACCTTCCCGCTGTAATCTACCCGCCAATGCGACCCTCTTACCCGCGTCCTTCTCTTCCTTCTATTTTCACCCAACTCCTTCCTTCGCACTTTTTTTGCGATGTAGAAGTCTGAGTTCGATGTCCTTCGTCGAACGCCATCCTCCTTACTCATACGCATCCTTTCACCCAAGCATCGTGTCTCTTGGGGATAACAAGGGTTAGCTCTATCAACATGCGTGCCCGACTGACCTGCCACATAACCTCAACACACCACATTCCAATGAACTGACGCGTCCCTTCATGTGCATCGTCGCACCCATGGGTCGCCTCCAACACTTAGCTGATTACACCCATCGCCACACGTCTCACACCTGCCCACATCCTAACTCATCCACACATGGTCACCTCTTTCATTCGGGCACCCAATAAGGGTAGCCTGCATGCCTTCCACCAGTGACTTGCCCATCGGGCATGTATTAAGGGGCGTGCGCCCTACCCAACATGGTGCGCCCGCTATGAGTGTGCCCATCACCGTCACGCATAAGCAAATGCCGTGCCAAGTCTTTGCATATAACTGAACACTCACCCAAGTCACATATAACCAAACATAGGCTCCAGTACTATGGGTTTAGTCTTTCGACTCTCTCGGGCATTCCCAACTTGAATACCTAACACCCTAGGCCCCCCCCCAATACGTGGTAGAGATTTCTGGCATGATGAGACATGGAAACCTTAGATTTCGTGCACTTGGGCAGCTATCACCATGGTAGGGTAGGGAAACCCCACTTTCCCTACACTTTGATGGATCCTGTCGCAATGAGGCATGGAAACCCCAAGTTCTAGAGACATACCAGGCAAGCAATTTCCACCCTGCCGTGAAATGGAAACCCCGAGTTCGCAAGACTTGGGTGGTTCTTCATCATTCTGCAGCATGGAACCATAGTTCCATAAACTTGTGCAATTTCAGTCGTGTTGCGACATGGAAACCAAAGTTCCTCGCACTGGGGCTGCGGTTTTCACCTGGGCAGGAGATGGAGACCCCAGAGGTTCCCGGAATTAGGCAGTTTCCCTCATGCCATGAAACAGAAGCCCTCGAGTTCTGTGGACTTGGGTGGTTCTCTGTCGTTCCACAACATGGAAACCCGAGTTCCCTACATTGAGGTTGCGGTTTCTGTCGTGGTGGGACATGGAAGACCCCGAATTTCCCATAATTGGGTAGTTTCTATCATGCCACGGGATGGAAAGCCCTGTGTTCGGTAGACTTGGGTAGCTGTTCCATGTTGCGCGATGACATGGAAACCTGAAGCTCCCCAAACTTGGGTGGCCATTCCCTGTCGCTCGATGACATGGAAACCTGAAGCTCCCCAGACTTGGGCGACAATTTTAGCCACGACGCGAGTGACATGGGAACCCTGGATTTCCTAGACATGGGTAGCAATTTTTGTCATGACGCGAAATGGAAACTCCGTGTGTCCACTGACTTGGGTAGCAGTTTCCATCGCGCTGCGAAATGGACATCCCAAGTTCCCCAGAATTTGGTAGCTTTTCATCGCCTCACGACATGGAAATCTGAAGTTCCATAGACTCTCGAGCGATTCGGGGTGTGCCGCGACATGGAAACCCTAGGTTTCCCAGACTTGGGTGGTTTTCATCAGTGTTTCCAACCATGTCACGACATGGAAACTGTGAGTTCCCCAGACTTGGGCAGTGGTTTCAAAACACCCGAAGTTCCCCAGACTTGCGAGATGGTTTGCATCGTCATGGAAACCCCAAGTTCCCCGTGTTGGGGCATTGTTGAAAACCCCAAATTTCCATCATGCCATAAAATGTGGAAACCCATAGTTCCATAAAGGGCAAGAAATGGAAACCCCAAGTTTCCCCATACATGGGTGCCACTAGTTTTGGCTGTGGCGCGACATGGAAACCCCATGTTTCCTAGGCTCGGGCATTAAGGCGCGACATGGAAACCCCAAGTTTCCCCAGGCTTGGGCGCCACCGGTTTTGGTCATGGCGCAACACGTAAATCCCAAGTTTCCCAAGCGTGGGTGCCAGGGCGTGACATGGAAACCCCAAGTTTCTCCAGGCTTGGGTGCCGCCAGTTTCAGTCATGGTGTGAAATGGAAACCCCAAGTTTCCCCAGGTTTGGGCACCGCGATGTGACTTGGAAACCCCAAATTTTAGGCACGACATGGAAACCCCAATTTTTTTGCACCGAGCGGAAGCCCCAAATTTTAGGCACCAGGTGGAATCCCCAAATTTTGGGCGCGACATGGAAACCCCAAATTTTGGGTGCAACATGGAAACCCCGAATGTTTTTGGGCCGTGTGGAAGCCCCAATTTTTAGGCGCTGGGTGGAAACCCCAAATTTTGGGCGCGACATGGAAACCCCAATTTTTTTTGCACAGGGCCGAAGCCCCAAATTTTAGGCGCCGAGTGGAAGCCCCAAAGTTTGGGTGCTGGGGCGCGGCATGGAAACCCCAATTTTTTCCATGCCTGGGTGCCTTTTACGTCACAATGTGGAAACCCCAAATTTTGGGCGTCGCGGCGCGACATGGAAACCCCAAAATTTTGTGTGTTGAAGCGTAACATGGAAACCCCAATTTTCCCAGGCTTGGGCACCTTTTCTGCCATGGCGTGGAAACCCCAAATTTCCCGCCCCCAAGAAATAAAAAATTGTCATCTAGAGGAAGAGGCAAAGGCGCAAGAGTGGGAGGGTTGTCCGGATTTGTTTGTGTCAAGAGCGAAGCTCTAAATCGAGGCAACGAAGGGCTGAATCTCAATGGATCATGGCAGCAAGGCCACTCTACCACTTACAATACCCTATCGCATATTTAAGTCGTTTGCAAAGGATTCTTCTCAATGACCATTTGGAATTAAACTTCAAAGCTTCCCCAACCTAGATGCTTCACGGTCATGGTTTGCAAATAAAACGAGCCCCTAGGGGCGACAAAGCGATGCCCCTACTGCGGGTCGAGATACAGTTGAAGATTGACATGCACCGCTTCTAGCATGGATTCTAACTTAGAGGCATTTAGTCATAATCCGACACATGGTGGCTTCACGCCACTAGCTTTTCAATCAAGCACGATGACCAATTGTGTGAATCAATGGTTCCTCTCATACTAAGTTGAATTACTATTGCGGTGTGATTCATCAGTAGGGTAAAATTAACCTATCTCACGACAATCTAAAAGGAACTCACATTCCCTATTGGTGGGTGAACAATCCAAAACTTGGTGAATTATGCTTCACAATGATAGGAAGAGCCGACATTGAAGGATAAAAAAGCAATGTCGCTATGAACGCTTGGCTGCCAAAAGCTAGTTATCCCTGTGGTAACTTTTCTGACACCTCTAGCTTAAAATTCCAAAAATCTAAAGGATCGATAGGCCACACTTCCACGATTTGTATTCATACTGAAAATCAAAATCAAATGATCTTTTACCCTTTTGTTCCACATGAGATTTCTATTCTTGTTGAGCTCATCTTAGGACACCTACGTTATCTTTTAACAGATGTGTCACCCCAGCCAAACTCCCCACCTGACAATGTCTTTTGCCCGGATCGACCTACTGAAATGTGCCTTAAGGCCAAAAATAGGGGTAGTGCCCCATCTACACCCCAAAGAATAAGTAAAATAACATTTAAAGTAGTGGTATTTCACTTGTGCCAAAAACGGCTCCCACTTATTCTACACCTCTCAAGTCATTTCACAAAGTCGGACTAGAGTTAAGCTCAACAAGGTCTTCTTTCCCCACTGATTCTGCCAAGCCCATTCCCTTTGCTATGGTATCACTAGATTGTAGATAGGGACAATGGGAATCTTGTTAATCCATTCATGCATGTCACTAATTAGATGACGAGGCATTTGGCTACCTTAAGAGATTTATAGTTACTCACGCCATTTACCCGCGCTTGGTTGAATTTCTTCACTTTGACATTCAGAGCATTGGGCATAAATCACATTACGTCAACATCCGCAGGGACCATAGCAATGCTTTGTTTTAATTAAATAGTCAAATTCCCCTTGTCCATACCAGTTCTAAGTCCATTGTTCGACGCTTAGGGAAAAGCCCCCGGCAGGGGGCATTCTACGCCCGTAGCCCAATCGGCACGCGACTGCCTACCCTCACTATGAGAGCAGCTCGGGTAGACTACCGACAACCCACAAGTTGAGGGTGAAAACCCCTAGGCCTAGCCATCAGAGCCAATCCTTTTCCCAAAGTTACGGATTCGTTTTGCCGACTTCCCTTACCTACATTGTTCTATTAACCAGAGGTTGTTCACCTTGGAGACCTCATGCAGTTATGAGTACGACTTGGCATGAACAACACTTAGTCCTCTGGATTTCCAAGAGCTGCCAAGGGCACATCGAACACTGCAAGACGTGTGATACTCTTCCAGCTATTGGACCCTATCTCCGGGTGAACCTATTCTAGGGTGGGCAAGCTGTTCAAAAGAAAAGATAACTCTTCCCGGGGCCCTCGACAAAGTCTCTGGATTTCCTAATGTTGCCGCTCGCCACCATGTCCTAGTTTGGGAATATTAACCCGATTCCCTTTCGATGCTCGTGCAAAGTGGACCCTTGATACAAGGCTTCCCCATCTCTTAGGATCAACTAACCCATGCCCAAGTGCTATTCACATGGAATCTTCCCCACTTCAGTCTTCAAAATTCTCATTTGAATATTTGCTACTACCACCAAGATTTGCACTGGGGGTCGATCCACCCATGCTCACAACTGAGGTTTCTCAATGACTGCCGTGTCCTCCTACTCATTGGAGCTAGGAAATTTCTCTAACAGTCAAGTATAGGTTACACACTTCAGTGCCATCCATTTTCAGGGCTAGTTGATTCTGCAGGTCAGTTGTTACACACTCCTTAGCAGATTTCAACTTCCATGACCACCATCCTAGTGTCTTAATCAACCAACATCCTTTGTGGGATCTATGTTAGCATGCAATTTGACACTGTAACTCGACTTTTGGTTCATCCCGCATCGCTAGTTCTGCTTACCAAAAATGGCGCACTTGGAGCTCTCGATTCCACGGCGCGGCTCAGTGGAGCAGCCACACCCTCTTACCTATTTAAAGTTAGAGAATAGGTCGAGGGAGTTACGCCCTAGATGCCTCTAAATATTTTCTTTACTTGATAAAACTCGCACATGAGCTCCAGCTATCCTAAGGGAAATATCAGAGGAAACTAGCTACTAGATGGTTCAACTAGCCTTTTGCCCCTATACCCAAGTTAGATGAATGATTTTCACATCAGTATCACTACGAGCCTCCATTAGAGTTTCCTCTGGATTCACCTTTCTCAGGCATAGTTCACCATCTTTTGGGTCCCAACAGGTGCGCTCGCACTCGAACCCTTTGCATAAGCTTAAGGTCGGTCGATAATGCACCCCCCTAGAGAGGGGATCTTGCCCGTCAACTTCCTTACGCCTCACATATTTTCAAACCCGCTGACCTACACACATGTTAGACTCCTTGGTCTGTGTTTTAAGACAAGTCGATTGGAAAGCCCACCAACCAACACCACGAGCATGTAGGTGCACACGGCCCACCACAAGGGTGCATGCTTCATTCCTCAACAACTGTAACAACAAAATGACAGACAGTAAACCACCTGTGCTTGTGATGATGCAGTAGTTCATGTTGGTTTAAACCTCAGGTCAAGTGGCAGACCAACTTGAGTCATTCCACATCCGACCGAGATGCATCAACAACCTCCATCCTCTTCCCTCCCAGCAATTTCAAGCACTCGTTAACTCTCTTTTCAAATTCATTTTTATCTTTTCCTCGTAGTACTTGTTCGCTATCAGCCTCTCGCCTGTATTTAGCCTTGGACGAAATTTACCACCCAATTAGGTCTGCATTCCAAAACAACCTAACTCACTAACAACATCTCGTGATGCGGTAGGGTCCCAGCCCAACCGAGCTGTCACCCTCTCAGGCGCCCCCTTCCAAGGGACTTGGCCCAGGTCTGCCACTAAGGACACTTCTATAGACTACAATTTAGACAACGCTGCTGCCCAATTTTCATGCTAGGCTCTTCCCAGTTCGCTCGCTGCTACTAGGAGAATCCTTGTAAGCTTCTTTTCCTCCACTTAATTATATGCTTAAACTCAGTGGGTATTCTCACCTGATATGAGGTCGCAAAGTTGGAGGTAAATCCACCCTACCCGATGGGAGGACAAGAGAGAGCACAACAAGTTTGAGCGATGCCACACAAAGCCCACATCAGCTAACACTGACTGCCCCTCCAAGGGGACAAGATCACAGCTCGCCAACGCATGCCACGAAACATCGCTTGAGGTATTTCAATCAACCGCATCACATTGGGCATAGGCGACTAGCTTCGTTGCTCCCTAACATATTGCAAGGAGCGTGTTTTAATGGGATGCAATTCCCAGACAAACATGCCCTTGACCAAGGCCTTAGGTGCAAATTGCATTCCAAAACTCGATGATTCATGGGATTATGCAATCCACACTAAGTATCGCATTTTGCTACATTCTTCATCGTAACAAGAGTCGAGATATCCATTGTCGAGTGTCGTTTCCACATATTACCAAAAAATCCACCACAACACTGAATAGGGGCACCCCCCACAACAATTATAAGGCTAAAGGCCAAAAGGAGGAAAGGAAGAAAAACACATGAAAGAAAGAGAAATAAAGGTGTCTACCCCCCTCACAGGAGGATGTTCAAACAGAGAACAATTTCCTCGAGGCCCACGCCCTCGGAAAAAGGGTGGAAATGCATGGAATAGCAATCGAGAAGGACTAGGGTGGCCACCCCGGGAGCTCTCACTACTTTTAATCCTTACGGAACATTAGTCCACATTAATTCCCCATTTTCTCCGTAAAGCTAGGGACTGAAAGGAATAAGGGAAGAAAACAATGTGAAGGAAATAAAGATCAAACATGGCTACCAACTCACAAGGGGAGGCTCAAACAAAGCACAGGCCTCCCAAGCCCCGTGCCTTCACAAAAAGGGGGGAATTGAAGGGGACGAAGATTGAGAAGGACTAGGGTGGTCACCCTAGGAGCTCGCACTACATTTTGTCCTTCCCAAACACCAATCCACAAAAATCCCAATTTTTCTCCGTAAATCTACGGGCCAGAAGGAAGAAGGAATGAAAACAACATAAAAGAAAGGGATATCAATTGTGGCTACTGGTTCAAAAGGGGAGGCTTTAAACAGAAAATAAGCTTCCCCAACCTCATGCCTTGGAAAAAGGAGCGAACTGTAGGGACAGACGAATGAGAAGGACTAGGGTGTCCACCTTGGGAGCTCACATTGCGTTTCATCCTTCCCGAACACCAATCCACAAAAATCCCAACTTTTCTCCGTAAAGTTAGCGGCCAAAAGGAAGAAGGGAAGAAAACAACATGAAAGAAAGAGAGATATGAAACATGTCTATTAGCTCACAAGGGGAGGCTCAAATAGAGAACAAGCTTCCCCAACCTCGTGCCTTCACAAAATGGGGGGAACTGCAGGGGACAACGATCGAGAAGGACTAGGGTGGCCACCCCCAAAACTTGCACTGCTTTTTATCCTTCCTGAACAACAATCCACAACAATCCCACCTTTTCTCCATAAAGCTAGGGGCCAAAAGCAAGAAGGGAAGAAAACAACATGAAAGCAAGAGATATCAAACAAAGAATAAGCTTCCCAAAACCTGTGCCTTTGCAAAAAGTGGGGAACTGTAGGGAATGGTGATCGAGAAGGACTAGGGTGGACAGCCCGGGAACTCGCACTGCTTTTTGTCCTTCTTGAACACCAATCCACAGCAATCCCACTTCTTCTCCATAAAGCTAGGGGAAAAAGGAAAAAGGGAAGAAAGCGACACCAAAGAAACAAAGATCCCAAGAAAAGAGAGAAGCTTAACAACATGCCGAGTAGATGTTCGCTAATCAAAAAGAAATTAAATAAGGCACCTAATAAAAAAGCATCCCACCTCTTCACACCCTCCCACATACATTATAGCACAACACACTTTCTAGCTTACAACATAACAAACAACAATCAAACAACCAAGCAAATAAATCACAACCTAAACTTGACCACTAGAAAAGATAAGGGCCATAATGAGACCAGTGTCTGGAGCATGTTACTGAGAGGTAAACAACTCCCCAACCTGGGACAAGGCTTCAAATGAAAAATAGACTACTAATAACAAACCCACCTCGCTATTGCGCCCCTCTGTGTAAAAAACACCCAACAACCTTTCCAGCGAGAAAGTCAATAGGGGTCAAGAATCAAACTCCAAAGAGGAGTTGTCATGGGCTGACACTCAATGCTGGAGAAAGCCATGGGCCACAAATACATCAAGGGTGTAAGGCCACTAAAGAGAGGGATGTACACAAAGTGCACATGATGAAACACAGAAATGACCAAGTCCCACAAAAAACCCACAATCCAAATGTAGGAACAAAGACACAACCCGCTACTTATTTTTTCCTTAGAAGGGGAGTGCCTCACGAGAGGATGAGGAATTCACTAGATGGCAATGACATGAGATAATATTGCCACGCTCATGCCCACTGGTGTGGAAAATTGCAATCTCGATGGAACTCAGATTGAGGGAGGGGTTTTTCATTACCTAGACACCCAACCCTTCTGCGAGGGCATATTGAGGAACGTTTAGGAGGACTAGGGTGGCTAGCCCAATGGGTTGAACCAATCTTCATCCATCCCATACTGACCCAACCCCGACAATTTCCCCTCACAGAAGGTTTGAGATACTAGGTTCATGTGCAACCACTCCCTCGACCCAACCACCAGCAAAAAAGCTCACCGAAGCAGCACATCAACCACCGTCGCCTTTTTCAAGAGAACCAACTATGGAAGCCCACACCCTTGGCCGATGCCTTCCAACGAAAAAGAGACTGAGCACTTCCGCTATGAATGAGTCTAAATTTATCCATCTTATTTCCCAAGCACCTCAACTGCAGCAACCATGCCTAGGCAAACAAATCGTGGGAAGGGCTCCCAAGAAACAGGCTTCTGAACCCTCTACAGAAACACATTGGGGGAAAGAAAAACAAAGGTTGGGTGGGACAAGCACAAGCATGGCTTGCAAGCACACACACAAAAAAACAGTGTTACGTCAAGACAAGCAACCAACAATGTTCCCGTCAAACACCGAACCCACTCCCCTAGAGACACACCAAACAGTCCCACATTGCAATCGAAACCCAACCAAATCGAACTAAAAAAGAAAGCCCCTGCTATCAATGATCCTACTATAGATTCACCCATGGTAACCTTGTTCTGACTTCTCCTTCCTCTAAATGATAAGGTTCAATGAACTTCTCACTACGTTGATGGTGGTGAACCACCATCGTCAACGCAATCTGAACACTTCACCAGATCATTCAATCAGTAGGAAGCAATGGGCAATGTGTAAAAAGGGCAGGGACATAGTCAACATGAGTTGATGACACATGCTTACTAGGAATTCCTCATTGAAGACCAATAATTGCAATGGTATATCCCCATCACGATGTAATTTGAGAAGATTTCCTGATCCTCTTGAACTAGGAAGAAAAACTCATTGGCTGCATCAGTGTAGTGCACGTGCAGCCCAGAACATCTAAGGGCATCAAAGACCTGTTATTGCCTCAAACTTCCATGGCCTAAATGGCCATATTCCCTCTAAGAAGCTAGCCGCAAAGGGGAACCTTCGTGTAGATATTTAGCAGGCTGAGGTCTCGTTCGTTATCAGAATTAACCAGACAAATCGCTCCACCAACTAAGAACAACCATGTACCACCACCCGTAGAATCAAGAAAGAGCTTTCAATCTGTCAACCCTTACTATGTCTAGACTTGGTAAGTTTCCCCGTGTTTAGTAAAATTAAGCAGTGGGCTCCACTCATAATGGTGCCCTTCCCTCAATTCCTTTAAGTTTTAGCCTTGCAACCATACTCCCCCAAGAACCCAAACACTCTGATTTCTCAAAAGGTGTTGGCAAAATCCTTAGAGCAACATCAGCCAATCCCTGGTCGCCATCGTTTATGGTTGAGACTAGGATGCTATATGATCGTCTTTGAGCCTCCAAATTTCTTTCTTGATTAATGAAAACATCCTTGGAAAATGATTTCACAGTGGTATGTCTTTCATAAATCCAAGAATTTCACCTCTGACAATGAAATACGAATGCCCCCAATAGTCCCTATTAATCATTACTCTGTTCCAAAAGGCCAACACAATAGGACCAAACTCCTATCACGTTATTCCATGCTAATGTATTCAGAGAATTAGCTTGCTTTGAGCACTCTAATTTTTTCAAAGTAACAACGCTACAGCCAAGATCCAACTACGAGCTTTTTAACTGCAACAACTTAGATATACGCTATTGGAGCTAGAATTACCACAGCTGCTGGCACCAGACTTTCCCTCCAATGGATCCTCGTTAAGGGATTTAGATTGTACTCATTCCAATTACCAGACCTGATGATCCAAGTATTGTTATTTATTGTCAGTACCTCCTGTTTTCGCATAGATTGACATGACAACGCTCAGACCGGGGGCTGTCACTCTGATCCCCGATCTCTTCGTTTAAGCCTGTCTCCCGTGGCTAAAGGGGGTAGACCCTATGAGGTGATGAAGACCAACTGTCGACCAGTTGGGTTGGGAGACACGAAGAAATGAACACTAAATTGATTTTGTTAAATTAATAGACCAGTGCCTTGTGGAGTTAATGTTTAATCGTTTAATTATCAGACGCTGCAGAAATATAAACCATGTAGAGCAATCATTTATCATCAAAGCTTAACTTTAGCAATTAAAATTTTAAAAGGTAAATGCTTTAAACAACCACCAAAATGCTAACCAGAGATCACATTTATGCAGTTAATCTTCGAATGAACATTTAAGCACGATAAACATTAATTCCCACGTCAAAAAATTTTAGCCTTAGCATAAAAGATGATATCTAAGAAATTCTCTAGCCAAGACTGAAATTGGCAAAAAGCTTCCCAAAAATATTATATATATATATATATATATATATATATATATATATATATATATATATATTTAATGAAAATGAAACTTTAAATCTAAAAATGAATTAAACCAAAAAAAAGAAATCTTTTTTCAAATTTTCTATTTTATATTTTTTATGATTTTTAATTAATAAAATCTAACTATTTAGCCAAATTAATAAAATCAAACTAAACTAAATCAAAGATTAAATTTCTAAACCTAAACAAAACTTTCTGAAATCTTAATTTAAAGTCTATCCTAATATCTAAAGCTTACATATATTAAAACTAAAATCAAAATATACCTAACCTTCCATTTCTAAAACCCTAGACTAAACTTTAATCTAAAATTAAAATCTAAAATCTAAAATCTAACCATATATTAAAAGATCGAACTAAAACTCAAACTAAAGCTCTAAACTATAATGCAAATGAAATACAATCGAATAAAAAAAATGCTCAACTCTCACTCACGCTGAGGACCCAAAAACGATACGCAGACTTGCAAAGAAATTACCTGGCCCGAGAATGAAGACGGCAGACAGCTTACGCTTGCGGGTTATTACCTGGTTTTCACGTAAATTTTAACTGTGCTGAAAGGCTTCTGTCGATGTCTTTCTCACCTGAAGCCCCCACGCAACATGCCCAACGTACGTTCACTGGAAAATCTTTCACGCTGGACGCAGTGACAGGTAGGTAGAAATAAACGCGTTCTTCTTTGTCTGCGGAGCACTTCGACGGTGAACAGAGAGGAATGCAGATGGAGAGGGACGTAGTGTTAACGGCTCAACGAAAAATGCGATGAACAGTGAAAATGCTTCTTCGATGGTGGATGAATATCGCTTGTCAGCTTGCAGTCTCCAGCAAACATGAAAAACCACGCTGATCAGACCCACGATGTTTGATCGATTTGGCTGAAGGGTTTTATAATGTGTGAACGCAGGGATTGCTTGAAAAATGGAAGGCGACGTATTAACTTATGGAAAAAATATGTAGTTTTCAGGTAGCGATGGAGATCACGTGAGGGATAGAGGATTGTAGGCTGAGACACAGTCCGATTAAAAAAAATGAGGCTGTGGACATGCGATTTTCCAGGCTGTGTTTGCTGATGAGAAAGAAAGGGCTGATCTGAAGCAGCTTTGAAAAGATGGCAGCAGGATGATGAAGAAGGGACAACCTAGAAGCTATTTCCTAAAAAAAAAATGCACCTGTAACTTGGAAACAAAAAAAACCGGAATATAATATATGCATAAAACAAAATTTGAAACCCCAGATCGGCTAAACAAAATTACAACGTTTGACTCTTTTAATAGCCAGATTTAGCAATAACAAAAGAAATATTATCAAAATTTAATTTTAATATAAAACGCTTCAGAAAACCCTGCATGCATTCATAAAAAATATATTTTGAATGATAAGCTAGGGATCAGGAACTGGCTGGGCTCTTTCAGAAAACACAACCCGAGAGTTGGCTGGTTCAGCCGAGAACTTCCCCTAATGTCCGGTAATCTAAAAAAGATTTCCTGCACAGCTTAAAATCAACCTTCAACATAGAAGGAGAAAACAATAGTGAAACCCCGATCAAATGGAGATACCTGCCAATATATTTCAGAATCTAAACTATCATTCAAACCTCAAAGATCAGGCAAGATACCTGTGCCTAGATCAATCTTCATTAAGCTATCATTAATGGTTGAAAATAAAATTATGCAGAAAAATAGAACAATCTTACAGCATTTTCCGAAGAGTAACACCAACAAGATTTTTAACCCCAAAGTCTTCTTTATTACACAAAAAAATGAACTACAAGAGAGCTTCTTCAGCACAAAACTCACAGATCCTATATCCTCAAATGACCCCCTAGGACACTATTTAAAGGAAGATATCCCAACGGCTAGTTCGAGTGATCCATGTTGAAATGATCTCGACCGTCGATTAGAATCAAGATATCTCTTAATCTCATCCGTCGAATTAGTTAATTCATTAAAAAATGAAAATTTGCATTTATTTACTCAAAAATATTATTATTTTATTATTTTTAGGGTTTTTGCTTTATTTTATTATTTTTATTTTTATTTTTATTTAATTTTTTATTTATTTATTTTATTTTATTTTTTAAATTTTGTAAATTTTAAATTTATTTTTAAATGGATCCTCGAACTTAGCCTTTGGAAAAATCACCTAGGACCTAGGACTTAGGACTTAGGACTGAGGGGATTAAAACATTTTCTAACCCTCAAGACACTTTAGATCATGACTTTTACAAATTTACATCTCAAGGGGGGAAAACCCATTTGACATAGACCCTCATAAACTACCCAGTTCTGCGACACAACTATAATCTAGCAGATTAACACACTAGGATTCTCCTAAGATTCTAGTGACAAAATCCATCCCGGCTTTGGGGTTAGGCTGAAGGAAAACTCTGCTGATCATGGATCGGTGAGACGAAAAACCTTCCGGGACGTAGATTATCACTTAGAAAATTAGGTCCACCTAGGCAATTTATAGACATGACTCATATCTGCTAAGATTATTTACAAATTATACATGCAGACTGGGTTTACAACATAAATTGATCAATCTGTCGATGACTGCAGAATGGCACGGACATGTCGATCGAGCGCTACCCTTTTTGCAAAGAAAAGGGGGGATACTGCTGTGGGCAGTTGACCGGTAGTGGTCAACACCTCCCCATGTCAAGATTGGGTAATTTGTGTGCCTGCTGCCTTCCTTGGATGTGGTAGCTATTTCTCAGGTTCCCACTTTAGAATCAAACACTAATTCTATGTCCACCCGTCACCACCATGGTAGGCCTCTATCCTACCATCGAAATTTGATGGGGCAAAAATTTGAATGAAGCAGCACCAGCACAAGGGCTGTGTAATCTGTCAAGTTATCATGATTCACCAGAGAAGTGGGCAAGCGTGCACCAGCCTTTTATCTAAAAAATGCATCTCTTCTAAAGAGTCGGGATTTGGTGCACGTATTAGCTCTAGAATTACTATGGTTATCCAAGTAGTATGGTACCATAAAAAAACTATAACTGATTTAATGAGACATTCGTATTTTCACACTCTAAATTAGTTCATACTTAGACATGCATGGATTAATCTTTGAGACAAGAATATGACTACTGGCAGGATCAACTAGGTAGCACCCTTCAACTTCAAAGAGCATTCTAGGTGCTCTCTTACCAAGGACATGGTGAACAAATGGTTAGACCTTCCAAGCCACAACGCACCAAGGCCACTTCAGAGTTTTCAACCATGCCCCAACCAACAAGAAAACGAGTGATCACTCACCCACTCCCTTATAAATGCCTTCAAAAGCCTCCATGTCCTGCACCAAGGCCACCTAGGAGTCCACTCAAACAGTAACAATGGTGGACCTCGATTTGCCAATTTCCTACGGTAGCCTCGATGCAGAGGAAGAAAATGAAGAATGACCAACCACGCAACCTCTATATTATAAATGAACCCCAACCCTCCTCTTCCCACACCGAGGCCACCTAGGAATCCACCCGGACAACAGCAACGATGGACCTTGATCTCTCGATCGCCTTTAGTAGCCTCGATGTGAAGGAAAATCAAGGAAATAAAAGGAGGATGACTGACCATAAATCCTATCATAGAGAGGCCATACAAACCTCCTCGCCCCGCACCGATGCCACCTAGGAGTCCACCCGGACAACAGTAACAATGGACCTCGATCGAATGATCACCTGTGGTAGCCTCGACACAAAGGCAATGGAAACAAATATTACAAGACAAACCGAGCCCACAACCTCCCTTAGAAATGCTCCCAAACCCTCCCCTCCCCACACAAAGGCCACCTAGGAGTCCACTGGGACGACAACAATGATGGACCTCAATCACATGATCGCCTGCAGTAGCCTCAATGCAAAGGAAATGGAAGGAAATAAAACAAGACCAACTGAGCCCACAACCTCTCTTAGGAATGCCCCTCAACCCTCACAAGCCTCCTTCCCATTGGACCATGAGCGCATACATAATTGAAACAACAAATGCCCATAAAAATTGTGACTTAACATTTCAACCGCAAAATCCTACCACGCACGCGAGATGCAAGGAAAAAGCTGACCACTCGATCAAACATATGGGCCAACACATATATTAAAACCTCAAAGCCAATGAAACCATGGATTATGTGCACTTTGAAAGGAATTCCAACCCTTAACTTAACAATAAGGAGAACAACGCCTCACATCGCCCGACGGAAAAAGTAAGCAAGAGGGAAGGTAATTGGTTTACAACCAAAACCCTTCCACATTCCTCTTAAATGTATGCATCTCAACTGACAATGCCAACATAGAAAGAGTACAAGCACAAGAAACTGGCACCATAAACAACTGAACAATGAAGAGGCTAGCCATCAGAGGGAGCCACACCACAACAACCCATATAACTTTGATAAATTAGAGCAGAAGGGGAATTGTTCACATATGTCGCCCAGGGCAAGCATGGCCAAGATTACTGCTCATGTGCTACCGAGTGGGTATGGAGAGAAGATGAAAATCGGCCACCCTACAAATGACCCAAGGCCATTCTTGAGGCAAACCCGAAAAGCCAACTCAATTACCAACCCACCTTTCACACGAAAAGCAAAACCCTCCTCACCAAATAGGGAGGAGGTGAACAATATAACGAGCCAATTTCAATGGAGACACACATGGCTGCTGAGCCCAATCAAAATTTCCTATTCACAACAACCGAGGGGCATGATAGCGACATAGCCACGATGGAGTTTTGGGGTTTCCATCTAGGACCACAACAACGAAGGCTCAAAGGATTGCCGAGCAAACTTGAAAATTTTTATCGTTTGGAAGGGAAAGAGGGACAAGGATGAACATGGCCAACATTACTGCTCATGGGCTACTGAGTGGGGATGGAGAGAAGATGGAAATTGGCCACCCTACAAATGACCCAAGGCCATCGTTTAGGCAAACCCAACAAAACAACTCAATTACCAACCCAATCTTCACACACAAAGAAAACCTATCACTTGTATCATTTGGATGGGCATGAGGGACCAAGACGAGCCAGGTAGTGACACCACAACAACCCATACAACTCCAAGAACTTAGAGAACAGAAGGGGAATTTTTCACATATGCCTCCTGGGACGAGCATGGCCAACATTACCACTCATGTGCTATTGATTGGGGATGGAGAGAAGATGAAAATCGGCCACCCTACAAACGACTCAAGGCCATCGTTTAGGAAAACCCAAAATACAACTCAATTACCAACCAACCTTTCACAGGAAAAGAAAAACTATCTCTTGTATCATTTGGATGGGCACAAGGGGACCAGGATGAGCTAGGGAGCCACACCACAACAACCAATACAACTCCAAGAACTTAGAGAGCAGAAGGGGAATTGTTCAAATATGCCTCCTGGGACGAGCATGGCCAACATTACCGCTAGTGTGTTACCAAGTGGGGATGGAGAGAAGATGAAAATCGGCCACCCTACAAACAACCCAAGGTCGTTGTTCAGGAAAACCTGAAAAAACAACTCAATTACAACCCCCGTTTCACACAAAAAGAAAACCTATATCTTGTATCATTTGGATGGGCACAAGGGGACCAGGATGAGCCAGGGAGCCACACCACAAAAAACCATACAACTCCAAGAAATTAGAGAGTAGAAGGGGAATTTTTCACATATGCCTCCCAAGACGAGCATGAGAAACATTACTGCTCATGTGCTACTAAGTAGGGATGGAGAGAAGATGAAAATTGGCCACCCTACAAATGACCCAAGCCCATCATTCAGGCAAGCCCAAAAAAACAACTCAATTACCAAGCTACCTTTCACACAGAAAGAAAACTTGTCACTTGTATAATTTGGATGGGCACAATGGACTAAGACGAGCCCAAGAGCCACACCACAACAACCCAAACAACTCCAAGAACTTGGAGAGAAAAAGGGGAAATTTTCACATATGCCTCCCAGGATGAGCATGGCCAACATTACTACTAATGTGCTGCTGAGTGGGGATGGAGAGAAGATGAAAATCGGCCACCCTACAAATGACCCAAAGCCATTCTTCAGGGAAACTCAAAAAAACAACTCAATTACCAACCTACCTTTCACATGAAAAGAAAACCTATCACTTGTATCATTTGGATGGGCACGAGGGACTAGGACGAGCTCAGAAGCCACACCACAATAGCCCATACAACTCCAAGAACTTGGAGAGAAGAAGGGGAATTGTTCACATATGCCTCCCGGGATGAGCATGGCCAACATTACTACTCATGTGCTACTGAGTGGGGATGGAGAGAAGATGAAAATCGGCCACCCTACAAATGACCCAAGGCCATCCTTTAGGAAAACCCAAA
This sequence comes from Pinus tabuliformis, assembly GCA_031772625.1. Taxonomy (NCBI): domain Eukaryota; kingdom Viridiplantae; phylum Streptophyta; class Pinopsida; order Pinales; family Pinaceae; genus Pinus; species Pinus tabuliformis. Next base: position 135,996,745 of record CM062809.1, on the reverse strand, counting down.
AAAACAGCTCAATTGTCAACCCACCTTTCACACGAAAAGAAAACCTATTACTTATATCATTTGGATGGGCACGAGGGACTAGGACGAACTCAAGATCCACACCACAACAACCCATACAACTCCAAGAACTTGGACAACAGAAGGGGAATTGTTCACATATGCCTCCTGGGATGAGCATGGCCAACATTGATGGAGAGAAGATGAAAATCAGCCACCCTACAAATGACCCAAGGCCATTCTTCAGGAAAACCTAAAAAAACAACTCAATTACCAACCCACCTTTCACATGAAAAGAAAACCTGTCACTTGTATCATTTGGATGGGCACGAGGGGACCAGGACGAGCTAGGGAGCCACACCACAACAACCCATACAACTCCAATAACTTAGAGAGTAGAAGGGGAATTGTTCACATATGCCTCCCGGGACAAGCATGGCCAACATTACCACTCATGTGCTACCGAGTGGGGATGGAGAGAAGATGAAAATCAACCACCCTACAAATGACCCAAGGCCATCGTTCAAGCAAGCCTGAAAAAACAACTCAATTACCAACCCACCTTTCACATGGAAAGAAAACTTGTCACTTGTATCATTTGGATGGGCACGAGGGACCAAGACAAGCCCGGGAGCCACACCACAATAGCCCATAAAACTCCAAGAACTTAGAGAGCATAAGGGGAATTGTTCACATATGCCTCCTAGAACGAGCATGGCCAACATTACCACTCATGTGTTACTGAGTGGGGATGGAGATAAGATGAAAATTGGTCACCCTATAAATGACCTGAGGCCATTCTTCAGGAAAACTTGAAAAAACAACTCAATTACCAACCCACCTTTCACACGAAAAGAAAACCTATCACTTTGTATCATTTGGATGGGCACGAGGGACCAGGACGAGCCCGGGAGCCACACCCCAACAACCCATAGAACTCCAAGAACTTGGAGAGCGGAAGGGGAATTGTTCATATATGCCTCCCAAGACGAGGATGGCCAACATCACTGCTCATGTGCTACTGAGTGGGGATGGAGAGAAGATGAAAATCGGCCACCCTACATGTTACACAGCAATTTGTCACTGTTTGTCACCGTACCTTTTACCCCTCACCCGTACACTAGAGGACTCATTCCGGGACCTGTGAGAAGTGACATGACCTGAAACCACTTGCATCATATTCCTCTAAGTATGAGCTTCATTTGCCCTGAAGACATCTCCTGCAAAATCTCCATGAAAACAACTCTTTTTGCATTAGCGCGGGTCCACAGTTCACTGCCCGCGCCAATGAGGGAAATCCTCTAAAAAGGGCGCGCTATTGGCGCTCTGTCTCAGAGTCGCACTCGCGCCAACCGAATTGAGTAAAGTTTCTAACCAACAAACTCCCGAAGGTTTTCTTCAACCCATTCACCAACTGAATCTATGTTGAGCTAGGATGGTTTGGCTTCGAATCTCCACAGAAGGGAAAGTGGTTTGCCACCTTTCATGGAAGTTTCCTAGTGATAAATCCAATCCCATGAATAATGTGGTTGATCCTATCTCTTTCTTCTCTATCTATAAAAGCTTACCTCTATGCCTTGAGCAAGCTAGTCATAGTCATAGTTACAATAGCTCCAGTTCTAGCATAGTGATAGAGAGTTTGAAGCTGCAAGAGCCTTCTTTGCACCCATAAGGCCAAATCTAAGTAAGGAGATTCTTGTCACCCAAAGAGAGAGAGGCTTGTTCCTCATCCCAACAAGCTTTGCAAGACTTGTGTAGCTGACTACCCAGCCAAAGGAGGATTTGACGTCAGAACAATAGTTGTATTCTCCTTTGTTACTTATTAATAATAGATGACTATCATTATGGTTCCACTGTCATTGTCTTATGTTTGATGTTGAGTTATATCTTTTCTGACTGATATATAATTGCATCTACTAGATTTTATGCTTGTTTTCGTGTTGTTCTTTGCATGTGCAGGTGTCCAATCACGGAGATCGTGGGGATCGTGACTGGCCAAAGCAAAGGAACGAGGGCGACATCTCTTCTACGAACACTAGCGTTGGAATCCAAGTAGGTTCTCACCATCTACTTTGTATTTGAAATTAGGAACTTGCGTGATAGCATTGTGTGATTGTTGCTAGACCCGGTCTGGGCTAGTAGGGATCGTCTCTGTCCACAGAGAGGATTTACCTCCACAACAATTTGGCGACTCCACTGGGGAGATCTTGTTGTTTGATTTGTAAACTTTAGACGGAGCCTGAAGTACGGCCAGGTAGCCTTCGAAACGCTATTGCTTTGCATTAGCGAAGTAGATCAATGCCACTTCAGTCAATCTCCGGTTTGGTTTACGGACTAAAAAACTTGGAGTTTGTCTTGTCTCTTTGGTTTTTCTTGCTTTGATTGCTTAGATAGCTTTCTGGGTTGGATTTCTTGCTGTTTCTTGCTTCCTGGTTTGCCTAGATACTGTCTTCAAGCCCTGAGTTGCTTGCTTTTGTTTTTGACTTAGCAAACTTGATTAGCGCGATTTTTAGCCTTACAATCACGCCAATTGGCACAAGTTGCTCAAAAACAACCCGCGCAAATCCCATAAAAGAGCGAGTTGCAGCCTGACAGTCGCGCCAGGCTTGTCAACTTTTCCAGTTCACTTGTCTTCAAGCCCTCTGAGCTTGGATTTGTATTTTGCCGCGTCTTTTTCAATTACTGGAGTGTGTTTAATCCTATTTTTAACTGGTTTTGGACCTTCGTCCTTAGGGTGTTTGCCTTTTTCTATCGATTACACTTTTTAGCCCTAGGGCATCTAGTGGCTTTGTGCATCGAGCCTTCCGTAGGAGTCTTGGGTTCTTTGATCGTCCAGTCGACTTTGTGATTACTTTTTGCATTTGCTTGGTAGTTGTCAAAGCCTTTTTTTCAAGTGATTTGTTTATTTTCGCTTGGGTTTCGCTTGGCTTCGTTTGGGCTTAGATCACATAGCTCATAGAGGTCTTTGTGCTTTCTTCTTGGTTTGAAGGACTGTTTTTGTGTTTTGGGGATTCGATTGTGTTCTCATTGAGTGAAATTGATCTTTTGCTCGGTGTTACTATCTCTCAAAATTTGTTTAGTGCACTTTGCCATTGAAAAGAAAAACGAATAATCTCTTTTGCGTTGCATTAGTTAATTGAAATTAGAAGCTTTTCATTCATTTTGTGATTTAAAAAAAAGAAAAGTTTCGTTTATTTGTCATTAGATGCATTAGAGTGCTTCTTGATTGTGGTCATTTTGTTTGAAAAATTCTCAACGCTCTCGTAGTTAGTATTCATCGAACGAAATGATATTTTTTGGCATATAGCTTGCATTTAGGGAGTTGTGAGAGATTACATACGGTAGGACCTGGAAATTGAAACTTAACTAAAGATCAACCATAAAATGAACTGAATGAACTTAAAAACACATTGGAACATAATGCTCACTAATTAGAGGTCTAGGCTAGAGACGTGCTCCGGCGTCGTTAAACCTAGTCACTGTTGTTTCACATTACGGTTGGGTGATTCCTCCTTTTGTGACTCGATAGTGGTCTAGCACGGACTTGAGCTCCCACGTACCGTCGCGTATATAGGGGAGACCCCGCTAGGTTATCATCCTTTATCCACAGGAAGCCGTGTCTGCCGCCTTACAAGCCGTAACGCACCGAACACAACATTCGGGAAGATTGACTGTCGTACGGGAAGTCCTTGGTTTTCATATTATTGCCAAGGTGTATATGCAGTTTTACGGATTTGTTTGGTAAACCCTTTGCCTAGTCTCTCCAGAGTAGTCACTTTTGATCCTTTTCAGACTCCTTAAAAGAAAAGGCTCACTTGAGCAGTTTGTCACTTTGGGCTCACAAAACATTTGAAGGCGACTAGAGTCACCTTTTTGTCCTTTTCTCGACTCTTAAAACATGAAAAGGTCAAGTTGTGTCCTTGCGTCTTAAAATTTATTTGGCCATGATAAACATTACCTGGTTAGATCTTGTGTGCGTTATTTTGAGTAGGGTCCTTTATCGTTAGACTCCCTTAGGTCTTGTTTGAAGTTTGTCATCCTGGCTGAACCGTCGACTCCTGTTCCAAGTGATCAAGGGTCTTCGTCTTCCATTGCTCCTAAGGTACCAGTTGTAAGTGATACTCTTCCTATTATCCCGAGTATCCAACCGATCAAATCTCGTGCTCCTGACGACGAAGGTTACGAAATTCATTGGAACCCCATCTGGGAGCCTGAAGAGGACGATATTCCTTTTACCCCCCCTGGTGTTTCGTCTCCAATGTCTACCTCTCACATGGATGAGACATCTCCTAGAGTGAGTGAGACACCTGTTTTGTCGAATATCGACACTCCCATTCTGCTCCCCCCACGCTACCAGTCGTTGAGGGATAGAGTAAGTGCCAGGATCCCTGCTTCGACTATGTGGGATACCCATATCACTCCCACCACGGGATCTTTTGTTTCACAAGTCCACACTACACCTGTCACTTCAGTTCCGACAAATCCAACTGTTTGTGTAGCGCATTCAACTCCAGTTGTTAGTGCTGTAACAGCGTCTTCAGCCTTGAACACTGGTGCTGGTCCCCCTCACGGTCAAGTGAGTAATGGCCAGCCGGCACTCTCACCTAAAGTTGTTCACCCTGCACAAAGTGCTCCACCCTCTTCTGGTCCCGTTCCAGGAGGGGAGCCATATGATGCCTATGGACAAGCTATTCAGGATCCGAACACACATGGTCCACTCTTTTATTACGATTCTACTGGTTAATACCTTCAACTTTCTCAACCCTTGCCTACTCAACCTTTTGTTGAGGTTTCGGTACCATTATCCATTGCTTGGAACCCTGGTACCAACTCTTTCCATGGAGGCCAAGCAATGCCTGCACAGCTTCAAGGACCGCCTAACCAAGGCCAGCCATCTTATGTGCAAACCCCCCAAGGGCAGTAATATTATGGCCAATCTTACCCAAGACAATCTGGGGGCCCACAAGGAAAACCCTATCAGGGACAACCTTCGGCCGCTGGTGGTCCATATTTTACCTATCTGAATCAACCTTCTGGTTATTCGGGGCAACCTGGTACCCAGCAAGGTTACCCGTCTGGACAACCAGGACAACCTTACATCCAACAAGGCCAACCTGGTATCCAACAGGGTTATCCCTCTGGACAAGCTGGAAAAACTTATATTCCACAAGGTCAACCGACAGTCCAACAGGGGTACACTTCTGGGCAAGGGGGGCAGCCTTACACACAGCAAGGCCAACCCACTGCCCAGCTTAGTCATCCTTCTGGACAGGCTGGCCAACCTCAAGGTCAACCGGTCGTCTAGCCCGCTCAACCATCTGTTCCACAAGGACAACCCTTGGTTGCACAAGGACAACCTGGTACCCAGCAAACACATCCTTCTGGGCAAACAGGTCCATCCCAAGCCCAACCCGGCCAACCTTCTGGCCAGATGGTCCAAGCTCAACCTGTTCAAGGACATCCTTCTGGGCCCCAGACTCAAATTGGTTATCAAATGCAAGGTGGGCCACGACCCCAACATTCTTACCAAGCGCAACCTTCTTATCAGGCTCAGTATGGAGCTCAGCAAGCGTATGGCTACCAGCAACCCCAGGGGAAAACTCAATTTACCCCTTATCAAAATTATCAACAAATGCAGGTCACTCCTTACCAGAATTATCAGCAACAGTACGTTGCACCTGCAGGACAAGTTGCTAATCTATGGGGTGCTGGGGGGCAGACCCAGGGTCAACTGTCTGCTTATGGACGAAATCCTTATGGACAGAACCCCTATGGGCAAAATCCCTATGCGAAAAACCCTTATGGGCCAGGCCCGTCCGGACAAAGTCCATGGGGGCAACCACCACCTGGTTGGAACCCTGGTACTACCTCTCTTCCACAACCACAAATTTCCTTTAATCCTCAGTTGCCTTTCTTAGCGACGTTGGAACTTCCAGATGTGTCCAAGTTGACGAATGATCCCATTCTTCATAATCCATATTGGCCACCAGTTCCAACTAAGATACCTGGTGATTGCCCGAAATTCGATGGCAAAGCTGGTGAGGACCCTCAAGCCCATGTCATGACCTATCACCTTTGGTGCTCATCCAACTCATGGCTTGATGACTCCATCCGGCTCTGCCTCTTCCAAAGGACTCTCACCGGCTCGGCCGCTAAGTGGTATATTGAGTTGAATCACGGAACATTTCAAGATTTCAACTCGCTGGCTATGGCATTCCTAACTCATTTTCAGTTACCCATTCGGTATGAGACAGGGACACATCTCCTTACGTCTCTCAAACAGGACACGACCATGCATATATCCAATCATATACATGAATGGAGACGACGTCGTCGCTTGATCAAATTTTGGATTCCTGATCAGCTCCTGACAGATTGGTTCACGACTTCCTTTGTCCTTGCAATTGCACGAGACATCGCCATGGGAGCTTGTGTAACTGAAGAGTAAGCTATCGCGCGTGCTCAGTACCTTGACTTGGTATATTCTCAGTCAGGCACTTTATATGATTATTTTCCAGACGCCCCGAGACCCAGAACATCCAAATTTCCGCCAAAACCATCTATTGACGGTGTTATTGGCTCTGTAAACGCGTCTTCAAAGAAATCATCCGCGAACCCTGGGAAGCAAAAAAAAAATGCTTCTAATGGAAACAATTCTCAGGGTCAATCTAATTCTGGAAGTACCTCCAAGGCAAACGCCGTTCAGTCCACCACGGCGGATAAATCCTCGAAAGGGAAAAATAAAGGGAAAGCCAAGAATAAATCCGAACAACCCAAACAGGACTCCCCTAAAACTCCACCCGAGGAAGGACCCAAACGGAAACCTAAGTATCCTTGTCTTATCTGTGATGAGGATCAATACACTAAAGACTGCCCTAGGTGGTCCGAGGTTAGTCGATTATTAAAGGGTGCTCCTGGGACTCCTACTGTGCTTAAAGAACCTTTCCCTTCACAGCAAACTCAAATGGTGGCAGATCCATCGCAACCCTCTTCTTCATTCGGCTCTCAAGTCTTCATGGCTGGGATGAATCCCATCCATGTCACTACTCAAGCGAAAGAATATCCATCTCATGTCGGGAAAGAGCCGGAGGTCCCCTCCAGCGCTCCTCCGTCCAGTTCTGGTCCACTCCACATCGAACGACCTAGCACTGAGACGACGATCCGACCCCCTCCAAAAGGTGTACTCTGGAAGTCTTCTTACAACCCGAATGCTCGTGCTGCTCAGCACTACAGCATTGTTGAGGACTTAGCCCAGGCTCCGTCTGCTATGTCCGCTCTAGAAGTCCTCCAGAGCTGCCCCTCCCAGAGGAAGTCCTTGATATCGGCCATCGGTGGCATAGACCCGACTGACTTGGATCTGATTTCTTTTGATCTCAAGGGCTATACGCCGAGACTGCCTCACCAAATCGCTTTCCTTATACAGGTCATCATCAACGGTAAAACGATTCATCGTACAGTCATTGATGAAGGTGCCTCAACTTGCATCATGTCTGTTGCTTGCTGGAAAGCTATTGGTTCTCCAACATTGAGCCAGTCTCCTACGACGTTAGAAGCCTTTGATGGAAGAGAGTCCCGCCCTTATGGTATCCTCCAACGCTTGCCCATCTCCTTAGAAGGGAAGACGGTAGAAGTGGAGGTCGAAGTTGTCGACGCTAATCTTACCTAAAACCTCCTCCTCGGACGTAGCTGGACATACGCCATGCAAGCCGTGGCTTCCTCCCTTTTCCGTGTCATTCGTTTCCCTCATCAAGGGAAGATTGTCACGGTGGACCAGCTCTCCTTCTTCGCCTCTTCTTTTGAAGGTAATGTGCCATTCGTGGAGCATACCTCTAAATCATTCGAGAGTGTGGGAGCCGGAGTCTTTAAGGATCCCGCTCTTATGGGTGTCTTTCCCCTTCCACCTCCAAATCTTGCCCCTATTAACATGATTTCCGTGCGTTCTGATCCGTGGGTCCTTCCTCCTGCCAATTAGATAGAATCCTGGGGTGATATGATGTCGTTGAGTCCTACCGAGCTCAACTACGTCGAAATCGTTGCTGCATCGGCTCCCCCTCCCGAACCTTCTCTTCTGAGCGGTGTTCCCGATTCGTATGTTCATTTCCCTTGGCTTGGAGATGATGCTACTTCGGATCCATTAAAGGAAATATTTCCTTCCGATGAAGCCATCATAGAGACCATGTCTCTAGAGGAGCTCCCCTGGTTAGATCATCACCATCGTTCCTCGTTTCTCCCTGCCCATCAGGAAATGATCACATGTCTCGAACGGTTTGCTTCGTGTATCCCATCCTCGCCCCTTCAAACACGTATCCAAATCTACCAAGTGTCTTCTGAGGGAAATATGGGAAACATTACACAAACCCAACCCATCGACATCTCTGTCAAATCAGGGATTGTCGAGCACATTTACATTGGAGTCACTTGCACTCCAGAGGAAGTTCAACTTTACACTGACCTATTTCGCGAATTTCGTGATGTCTTTCCTTGGTCCTACGAGGAGATGCCCGGCATTGACCCTAGTATAGTGGTGCATGAGATACCTACGTATCCAGGTGCTAAGCCTGTTCGTCAGCGCCTACACCCTGTGCACCCCCGAAAGGCGCAGCCATCAAAGCAGAAGTCGAAAAGCTTCTCAAGGCTGGTTTCATTTACCCCATTCCACTGACGGATTGGGTTTCTAATATAGTCCCTATGAACAAAAAACAGGGCACTATTCGAGTCTGTGTTGATTACCGTGATATCAATCGCGCCTGTCCTAAGGATAACTTCCCTACACCCTTCATCGATCAGCTCATTGATGAGTGTGCAGGAAGCGAAATTTACTCATTTATGGACGGATTTTCTGGATATAACCAGATCAACATTGCGCCCGCTGATCAACATAAGACGGCTTTTATCTGTCCTTGGGGCACTTTTGCCTATAAGAAGCTCCCTTTCGGTTTAAAGAACGCCAGCGCTACCTTTCAACGTGCAATGTCCTATGCCTTTCATGACATTCGTCACATTGTACAGCCGTACCTGGATGATCTTCCAGCTCATTCAGTCAAGTGTCAGGACCATCCTTCCCATCTTTGCGAAATCTTTCTCCGCTGTCGACACTACCGTATTCGGCTCAATCCTCATAAATGTGTCTTCTGCGTTGAATCAGGCCAACTACTCGGGTTTATCGTCTCCCGAGAAGGAATCCGTCTGGATCCCCTCAAAGTCGAGGCCATTCTGAATCTTCCTCCACCTGCTTCTTTGCAGTAGTTGCAGAGTTTGCAGGGCAAAGCAAATTTCCTTAGACGATTCATTCTGAATTATGCCGAGGTGGCTAAGGGTTTCACATGGTTGTTGAAGCGAGACACACCCTTTCATTGGGATGCTAACGCCCAGGAGTCTTTCGAGCGTCTCAAGGGTCTCCTTGTTTCCGCTCCACTATTAAGACTTCCGAACTACCATCGTGATTATACTCTCTATCTGGCCGCTGTCGATACCATTATCGGCATGGTTCTAGTGTAGGATGATGATGATGGCAATGAGCACGTTATCTATTACCTCAACCGCAACCTCCTGGATATGGAAACTCGCTATGCTTACGTTAAGAAGTTGGCATTGGCCGCTGTGTGCGCCATCCAACGTTTTCGGCATTATATCCTGTTGCGCACCATGACCGTGATTTCTGACCGCAACCCGATGACGTACATTTTGTCATGTTAGTTGCTGGGGGGAAAATACTCGAAATGGATCGTAATCCTCCAAGAGTTTGACTTGGTGTTTACTGCTGCCAAGTCTAAGAAGTCTCTGGTCTTTGCTGAATTACTCTGTTCTTTTCCATCTGCTTCTGCACCCTCTCTTTCGGAGGATCATATCCCGGACGAAACTCTTTTTCTGATCAACACCCTCGATCCCTGGTACGAGGATATTATCGTTTATTTACAAACGTCCTCTTTCCGCCCCACTGTATCCAAAGATGCTCGGCAGTGGATCCGCCATCAATCTCAACCCTATCGAATCATAGGGGACACCCTGTACCGTCTCGGCGTTGACTCTGTTCTTCGCCAATGTCTTACCCTCGAGGAGGCTGAGAAAGTCCTGAATGACTGCCACTCTGGCGCCTGTGGTGGCCATATGTCCGGATATGCCACAACTCAAAAAATCCTTCGCGCTGGCTATTTCTGGCCCTCCATTTTTAAGGATTGCATTCTTGCTGTCCGCTCATGTCATGCATGCCAGATATACCAGTGGAAGATGCGCGCGCCACCGGCCCCGCTGCACCCTATAGTGACCCTAGGCCCTTTTTCAAAATGGGGCATTGATTATACAACATGTAAGCCTCGCTCGGCCGGGGGGCATGGGTTTATTATCGTTGTCGTCGATTACTTTACAAAATGGGCCGAGGCGATGCCCACATTAACTGAAGACGGTCATACAACGGCGCAGTTTTTGTTCAATCATGTTATTACGCAGTTTGGAGTTCCACAGGACATCGTCAAAGATCATGGAAAGCATTTCCATAATCACATGATGACTGAACTGACAACCCAACTAGGCTTACGGCATGATAGTTCGACCCCGTACTATCCTCAGTCTAACGGCCAGGTTGAAGCCGTGAACAAGATTTTGGTTACGATGCTTCAACGTACTGTTGACATGCATAAGTCTAATTGACATCTGATGTTGTTTCCTGCCTTGTGAGCCTACCAAACCTCTGTGAAGGACGCCACCGGTTTCACTCCATTTCAACTAGTTTACGGACTAGAGGCTACCCTTTCTATAGAATGTGAAATTCCTTCGTTGAAAATAGCCTTCGAGTTGCTTCCCAACACTACTCCGGTAGAGGAACAACTTCTTTATCTAGAACGGTTAGACGAGACCTGTCGTTTAGCCTCCCTAGCCATCGAAGCTCAAAAGAAAAGAGTCAAAACTCATTTTGACCATACCATTCATCCTCGTTCCTTTGTTGAGGGAGACCTTGTCCTGCTATACGACCAAGCAAATGACAAGCTGGGGGCAAGCAAACTCGAACCCATGTGGCTAGGCCCTTACATTGTAAAGAGAGTATTGCAAAAAGGGGCGTACGAGCTAGTTGACTACGAAGGCAATCCTCTTGATAAGCCCCGCAATGGGCTGTACTTGAAAAAGTACTATGCATGATTCATGCGCTTCGACTTGTACATACGTGTGTGTGTGTGTGTTTTCATGTTTTCGGTTTGGTGTGAAAGCGTGATTTCCCCTTATTGTGTCTTTTTGCCTCTTGTGCAGATGTCAGGTGCACCTTACATTGGTTTCGCTGACGGTGCCTGCCGCAGCACTCGTAATTTGTCCTCTACGGCGTGGGTGATCTACGATCCTCACAGTGAGTTGATAGATCTTCAAGGTGTCTATTTAGGCTGTACTACAAACAATGTTGCTGAATATAGTGCTGTTATTGAATTATTAGCTGAGGCAATTAATCTCGGTATTCGTACATTGCTTGTTAACCTAGACTCTCAACTTGTCGTCCATCAACTCAATGGGCGATATTCCGTCAGAGACCGTCACATTTTAAGGTTGTACTTACGTGTTAAATTGTTAGAAAGGAATTTTGACTTTATTACATATCAGCATATTCCACGATGATTAAACACATTATCTGATACATTGGCCAATCATGTATTAGATAGACAGTTGTGTAATTTATAATCAAAACATTATACAAGCAAGCACATAAAAGCACAATAATAAACCATAGGCATATGTATATATATATATATATATATATGTGTGTGTCATAATGTTTGCACCGTGTGTGTTACAAAACCCAAAAAATAATACATGTTCATCCTGGTACATCCTCGGACAACATGTCCCTCAAAAAATATGCATGAAAGAAGCCTAGGAGTCTATTCGTGGTGGTGCTCATGACAGCACGTCACCGCGCACACCAAGCGTCTCAACAGACGATGGATGCGGGTCGGCACCCCCACTGTGTGCCTCTGGTATGCAAAGGGCACATCCGCCAATCTAGCATAACCTGGAATCCCTTGGGTAAGTCCCTCGAGATTCTGCACCAGCTCTTCCCCCACGGCTCCCCTTGCCTAAGGGTTAGCTGCAGGTTGGTCCCTCCACGCTATAGGAGACAAGCCGGCTGGTCGCTCCGAGCCCACATCTGCATATACATACAATTGTCATCAGAACATGCATGTATTGACAAAAAAAAAAATTAAATACATAAAACACCAAAAAGAGAAGATCATACCTAACTCCTCTTCCCACTCCTCCCCCTCTAGCAGTGGGAGGTATGGGGCCCCCATGAAGTTGGTTCTCGCGTATGGCCAATCCTCTACCACGATCAGCTGACGGCGAAGCCATATGAAGAACTCGGGCCTCCATGACATCTGTTGGCCCCCTTCTCCCCTGGGCATCAATGCTGCCCAGCGAGCCATCCTAGGCTCTCGTGGCAATGGGTCCGCCACTACAGCTCCCTGGTACTGGAAGAGCGGAAATCGTTCCAAGAAGAACGACACCACAATCGAGCCATACCCGAACTGTTTCACTCCCCCGCGCTTACACTTTATAAGCTGCCTTTTGATATTTGTAGTCACCGCTGTAGCCCAGTCAAAAATGGTGGGGCTAAGCCATTCTGTCGCTAGTAACATATGATTCTTGCTTGCCTCATGGGGCACCTATACCCCAGCTGCACGCGTGATAGTGAATAGTATCACCTTAAGGGCCAAGTCATGGATGGTGGCGATATCCACCTTAGCACTGTTTTTCCCAAATTGTGCCTCTGGGCACACACGAGCCTTCACTTCACCTATCTTCTCCCCGGAAGGCCTGCTTCCGGTCAAAATGGGGCTCGCCCCTCTCTGTGACAGCCCAGTAATGAAGTACACATCAGATACATCCAGCTCTAAGGTCTGATCCCGTAAGCGGAATACTTGGTCATCAACATCCCAAGAATCCACTATGAACTGTAATAGCTCCGGTTGAGCTCGCAGATAAGAGGTGAGGAAGAACTTTTTGAGACCACAGTCTCTTAAAGCATTCATACATCCCTCATCCGCTATGGCCAAGGCATCTACGGCATCATGCTCCCTTTCTTTCCATTCCACCACCATTTTTGCTTGTTTCCTGCACCCACAAGGATGAATAAATCATTAATGAAACCCTCGTAGGCTTACAAACCGGACAAATTTAAAAAATGATGGGCAAATTTAAATAAAAAGTTAAGTCGCGCGGTTGGCGCGAATGTTTCTAAAATAGTCGCGCTAATAGCACGTCACCTTTGGGTAAATCACACCGTTGGCGCGGACCCGTGCCGGATACCCGCGCCAATGGGGCACAACCCTAAATTTTGAAATCCCCCTTGCGGAGGCTCAATCCGAGAACAAAATGCATAAAAAGAGTATGAAAATGGAGCTAAGGGAAGCACCTCTTACTTGGAACTGGCGGAATCTCAAATGGTTGCACGGATTGGCGGTAATTGCTGCTCGAAGTTTGCTCCCCAAATGGACCACCACCACTATGCAAGAGGTAAAAAGTAAAAGTAATTCTATTTTTTACATTTTCACCATATTTATAGACTTTTTGACTTGTAATTAGGGTTAAAGAGTTCTTTTTTGAATATTTTAATATATTTTTGGTCGAAAATGGATTTTACGCTTGCTTTTGGTGCTATGACAGGTCCTTTTTGCAACTTCAATGGTGAAACGAGCTGTATTTTATACTTTTTCGGACTCGGTAAATACACGAAAAAGTCACTATGGAGTCATCTTTCAGCTCTTTTCTGACTCGCTAAAAATGAAAAGATTGCCGGTTCCCCTCTTGACTCGTTAAACATAAATAAGAGGCGGTTGTCTTTAAACCCTTTTCCGACCGTGTAAAAATGAAAAGATCGTCGGACCCTTGTCATTTCCGGTTCGTTAATGGTTACGAAACGACGTGATATTGATCACCTTTCTACTTTTTTGGATCGATGTCGCTATAAATGAAAAGTACTCCTCGATCATAATGGTCGGGCGGTTCTTTCGAGCATTGTTTTATACTTTTTCGGGCTCGAGAGACATAACTTTATGAAAAAGGACCCCCCCCCGGAGTTTACTTTTTTGCTGTCTTTTCAGACTCTCTAAACAGGAAAAGACGCCGAGTTTTTTCTTTGTCAGACTCGTTAAAACTTAATGACATCGGATTCCATCGTAATGACGCCCACAAGCATATGCTATCCCCGTCAAGCTTGTTAAAAATAACTGGGGTACTCGCCAGAAATGGTGGGGAAAATGGATCCATAATCATTGTCGTGTCGGTAGTATGTCGCTCTTGAACATGGCACTAGTCTGCATTCGTGTCTGGGTGGGAACATCTCGTCTTGTTTCACATTAGCCTCCGTGGGTTTGGGTGATCCTATTTGACCTCTCACCTGCTCATTTCTTTGTCACCATGACCTTTGCTCATTTGATGTCAAATACTGCCAAGTCCACTATCGTGCCGCTGATATGTTCAAGAGAAGTTGACCTCTGCAGAATTACAACCTCCCTCTGATACCTCACATAATTCTGAATCACCACAACATCTTTCCTCTGTCTCATGTCAATGATGTGGGAAACACTATGGCCCACCTTTGATCAAGGTCACTTCCTGTCGACTTCAGCTCATTATCCAGGAAGCTGATCCAGAGACTCCCTTCGGTGCCTTGGAGCCTGCATGCCTCAATGGCAGGTTCTTCGTGTTCGACGAGAGGTTTTCATCATTGGCCTCCGATCGAATGATTCTACGGGTGTTCGACGCCAACTCATTAATTCACACGCCGTAGATTGTACCTATAGTACCTTGAGGACCATTTTCATTATTGGTGGCACCTCTCGCGTCTGTTAACAGTTTTCATCATTGACTGGTAATCAGACGATATTCATGCATGTTCGACTTCAACTCATGTATTTGCATGCTTGAACTTGTACTCTGTTCGGTTCGAGATGGAGTGCAAGACCCTGGATTTTGTCTATTGGAATCCAGGCTGCAATTTGTGGCTTATTATGATCATTACATGACTCATTCACTAGATGGCTGCGACCATGCCTGAGTCTATTTATTGATCCTCTCTGGATGGCTGCATCCATACCTTGGATCTAGATCGTTATGTACTCTATTATGGATGGCTGTGCCCATACCACCTACATCATGTACTTGAGATATCAGTTGTACTTCTTTATGCAAGTTCTCCGGCGGCTGTGCTTTCAGTCACGCATGTTCTTGTAAAGCATTTCACCCCTCTCTCTCTCGGGCCTCATGCTTTAGGGGGCATCTGTTACACAAGAATTTGTCACCGTTTGTCACCGTCCCTTTTACCCCTCACCCGTACATTGGAGGACTCATTCCGGGACCTGTGAGAAGTGACATGCCCTGAAACCACTTGCATCATATTCCTCTAAGTATGAGCTTCATTTTCCCTGAAGACATCTCCTGCAAAATCTCCATGAAAATAGCTCTTTTTGCATTAGCGCGGGTCCACAGTTCACTGCCCGCGCCAATGAGGGAAATCCTCTAAAAAGGGCGCGCTATTGGCGCTCTGTCTCAGAGTCACACTCGCACCAACCGAATTGAGTAAAGTTTCTAACCAACAAACTCCTGAAGGTTCTCTTCAACCCATTCACCAACTGAATCTATGTTGAGCTAGGATGGTTTGGCTTCGAATCTCCACCGAAGGGCAAGTGGTTTGCCACCTTTCATGGAAGTTTCCAAGTGATAAAGCCAATCCCATGAGTAATGTGGTTGATCCTATCTCTTTCTTCTCTATCTATAAAAGCTTGCCTCTATGCCTTGAGCAAGCTAGTCATAGTCATAGTTACAATAGCTCCAGTTCTAGCATAATGATAGAGAGTTTGAAGCTGCAAGAACCTTCTTTGCACCCATAAGGCCAAATCTAAGTAAGGAGATTCTTGTCACCCAAAGAGAGAGAGGCTTGTTCCTCATCCCAACAAGCTTTGCAAGACTTGTGTAGCTGACTACCCAGCCAAAGGAGGATTTGACATCAGAACAATGGTTGTATTCTTCTTTGTTACTTATTAATAGTAGATGACTATCATTATGGTTCCACTCTCATTGTCTTATGTTTTATGTTGAGTTATATATTTTCTGACTGATATATAATTGCATCTACTAGATTTTATACTTGTTTTCGTGTTGTTCTTTGCATGTGCAGGTGTCCAATCACGGAGATCGTGGGGATCGTGACCGGCCAAAGCAAAGGAGCGAGGGCGACATCTCTTCTATGAACACTAGCGTTGGAATCCAAGTAGGTTCTCACCATCTACTTTGTATTTGCAATTAGGAACTTGCGTGATAGCATTGTGTGATTGTTGCTAGACCCAGTCTGGGCTAGTAGGGATCGTCTCTGTCCGCAGAGAGGATTTACCTCCACAACACTACAAATGATCCAATGTCATCCTTTAGGCAAACCCAAAAAAACAACTCAATTACCAACCTACCTTTCACACAAAAAGCCGACCAAGGGACCAAGACGAGAATGGCCAACATTACCATTCATGTGCTATCAATTTGGGATGGAAAGCAGATAAGAATCAACCACCCTACAAATGACCCAAGGCCATCCTTCAGGAAAAACTAAAAGACTACACCCAAACAAGTTTACATGTGCACCCTCACACGACCCAACCCGAACCAACTAAGTGAGTTATCATGGGTGCCCTCACATGACACGAAACAGCCTGACCCAACTGAGTTTACATGGGTGCCCACACACGACCAAAATCAAGGCACAAGTGTTATAGACATTTTTGTGCCTTACAGCTATAAGCATGAAATGTCCATAATCTAAGGGGTCCAAAGTCCCTAAACATGTTGTTCCTACCCCTAGAGGAACAAGGCTAACAAACCACAGCAATTCACAGAAGTTCTCCACCAGAAACTGCTCAAAAACAAGTCAATTCAGGATCAATTCAGTGGCTCCACTAGCTGTCTGCGTTGAATGTCAAAGCCAACACTGGCTACCTACACTGCAACGCAGGTAGAAGCACTACCAGGGTGCGCTGAGCGAGAGTTTACAAATGGCAAGTTCATTCCAAGAGGTGTCAAGACCCAGGAAGCTTCCAGAATCTTCCTCAATGACACTTGCCCTAGTGAATTCGACTGGTGATGAGTAAGAGGTTCCTAATCTACAAGTGGAAGCAAGAACCTCCAAGTGGAATCAAGAAATGACAGAGGGAGAGGACACTAGTCAGATCTCAAGCTGACTCATCCTCTCTCCAAACATCTATATATGGATCTCTCCTCCATGAGATCTAGAGGATGGAATTTTGTTATTGAAAAGAATTGCTATTGGTTTGAGATTGGAATCATTGGGTGCTTAATGCTTTGAAGGGGGTGAAGATAGGAATTCCATTTGCTGGGAAGGAGATGCTGGATTGGAGCCCTCTGGGTTGTATCTCTTCCTGAACCTTGTTATTCATCAATAAATCTATCTTGGTTTCTCCTATATACTGATGTATGATTGCATTAGTATGTTTAGTTTATTTCTAATCCTGAACTAGTTATGAATATGAATCCATGTCTTGTGTAGTGTTCTCTTCTTGTGATCTTGCAAAAACCTCTTGAAGCTGGGCGAGCGAGAAGGCAAGTAGCTGGGAACTCTCAAAGAGAAGAGAAACCAGATCGAGGGACAAACGGAAGACACCGGTTAGTCCATCTATCTCTCTTCATTCTTAATTCATAAAGGAAGAATACTAGAATAGCTGTCTCTATTTGTTGCTAAGGCACTGTCACACCTTAGGTGGATAGGATCGTCCTGCATAGGCATTTTTCCCCACAACAACAAGGGAGAGCTGGACAAAAGATCTAAACGAACATGCACAAAGCCCACCTCGAGTCACAACTTAGTAATTTTGATATGGACTCGTGTGCCCAGGCATGCCCTCATAGTGAATGACCTGACCAAATGTGTTTACACAGGCTCCCTCAAACGACTCGCCCGAATGCGTTTACACGAACACCCTCAAATGATCCCCCCGAATGAGTTTACACAGGCACCCAAAAATGACCTCCCTGAACGAGTTTACATGGATGCCCACACATGACCATAACAAAGGCACAAGCTAGAGTCAGGCAAACGAGCTACAAAAACATGCACAAAGCTCACCCAAGGTCACAACTTAGCATTTCTAATATGGGCTCATGTGTCGGGGCATGCCCTCGCACTGAACAACCCGCTCGAATGACTTTACACGGACACCCTCGCCTGACTCGCATGTCTCGCCCAAATGAGTTTACATGGACGCCCTTGCCCGACTAGCCCGAATGAGTTTACAGAGACACCCTCAAACGACCTGCCTGAATGACCCACCCAAATGAGTTTACACGGATACACTCAAACAACCCACCCGAATGAGTTGACACAGATTCCCTCAAATGACCCAACTGAACGAGTTTACATGGGTGCCCCCACAACCAAAACAAAGGCACAAGGGAGAGCCAGGAAAACGAGCTGCACGATCATGAACAAAGCCCACCCTGGGTCATAACTTAGCATTTTTTATATAGGCTCGTGTGCCCGGGTGCACCAACACACTAAACGACCCACTCGAGCAAGTTTACACGGACACACTCCCCCGACCCACCCAAACAAGTTTACAAGGATGCCCTCGCCCGACCCAACCGAACGCGTTTACACGGATGCCCTCAAATGACCCACCTAAATGAGTTTACATGGACGTGCTCAAACGACCCACCTGAACAGGTTGACACGGATGCCCTCAAATGACCTGCCCAAATGAGTTTACATGGGTGCCCACATGATAGAGATGAAGGCAAAAGGGAGAGTCAGGCAAACGAGCTACACAAATGTGCACAAAGGCCAACCCAGATCACAACTTAGCATTTTTGATACATGCTCATGTGCCCAGGCATGACCTCACACTAAATGACCCAACCTAACAAGTTTACATGAACACCCTCACCTGACCCGTCTGAACGAGTTTACACAGATGCCCTTGCTTGACCCGCCTAAACGATCTGCCCAAACGGGTTTACACGGATGCCCTCAAATGACTCACCCAAATGACCCACCTAAATGTGTTGACATGGATGCCCTCAAATGACCTTCCCAAATGAGTTTACATGGACGCCCACACAATCGAAACGAAGGGACAAGGGAGAGCTAGGAAAACGAGCTACACGAACATGCACAAAGCCCACCCCAGGTCAGAACTCAACATTTTTGATACAGGCTCATGTGCCCGGGCGTGCCCTCACACTATACGACGTAATTGAATGAGTTTACATGGACGCCCTCGCCCGACCTACCCAAATGATTTTACATGGACGCCTTCGCCCAACCCGCCTGAATGAGTTTACACGGACGCCCTCAAATGGCCAGCCTGAATGAGTTTACACTGATACCCTCAAGCAACCCGCCCGAATGAGTTTACATGGGCACCCGCACTACCAAAACGAAGGCACAAGGGAAAGCTGAGCAAATGAGCTACACGAATGTGGACAAAGCCCACCCCAGGTCACAACTTAGCATTTTTGATACAGGCTCATGTGCACGGGCGCTCCCTCACACTAAACAACATGACCGAATGAGTTTACGCAGGCACCCTCAAATTACCCTCCCGAACGATTTTACATGGCAAACGACCCGCTTGAAGGAGTTTACATGGCAAACGACTCGCCGGAACAAGTTTACACAAGCGCCCTCAAATGAACCGCCCGAACGAGTTTACATAGCTGCCCTCAAATGACCCGCTGGAATGAGTTTACACAGGTGTTATCGGGAAATATAGTGTCTATGCATAGCTGCTAGCCCCACTAAGACTCGTAGCTATCTTAGAAACAAACAAACTAAAACTACCTTCGTTTTCCTTTATGATAAGTAGATAAGAGGGGAACTAAGGAGACCAACCTCTGTCTTGCGCTTGGTTCCTTGCTTGATTCCTCTCCCTTCCGATAGATATTTGCCACTCGCTTCCTCGTCTACCTAGCTTCAAAGAGAACCTGTGGATTCAATGCAGCATAACACTATCCAAGAACAAAGATCTACTATCATAAACAATATAGGACCAGATATATATTGACCACACAAATGCATATACCATCAATCTTACAAGAATGTGGAGGAAAACTTGAATAACTTTATTAATATCAAGAATAGTAAAGAGGATTACAATCAATTGGTCTGACCCAACGTCATCCTCTCAGCAAGAAAGCGCTTCTTCACCTCATGAAAAGCTTAGATCACCCAACACTATCATGTTACACCAAGAAACCAGCAGCAATTCCTTACAAGATACAAAATTCCAGCCTCTGGATCTCTGGGATGAGGGATCCATATATAGATTATTGTATGGAGGTGAGTGAGCTTCTGAGATTTGATTAGTGTCCTCTCTCTGATAGTTCTTGATTCCACTTGGATATTGATGATCTCTTACTCATCCCTTGGCGAATGCAGAGAGGCAAGTGTCAGAGGAGAAGTTTCTGGAAGATTCCATGATCCTCCACCTCGTGAATTGACTCTTCCATTTCTCCACTCTCACCCATCGCACCCCATAGAAGGGCTTTCCAGTATGAATCGCACCTCCCGTGTGCATTTAGGTGGGATGCAGTGCACTTTGACCATGGAGCAGGTGAGATGGTCTAATTTTGACCAGTTCTGAGTAGTTTTTCATGGAGAACTTCTAGGAGATGATGTAATCAGCTGACCTTGTTCTTTTAGGGGATGGAACAACACTTTTAAGGACTTAGGAGTCCTTGGTTTATGGACATTTTTGATTGGGGTTGTAGTGCCCAAAAATATCTATAACAATAGGCACCCTCAAACGACCCGCCCGAACGGGTTTACACGACCAACCTCAAACAACCCACCCGAATGAGTTTACACGGGCGCCCTCAAACGACCCTCCCGAACAAGTTTACATAGCAAACGACCTGCCCAAATGAGTTTACATGGAAAATGACCCTCAAACAACCCACCCAAATGATTTTACATGGAAAACGGTGCTCCTGAAAGAGTTTACACTGGTGCCCTCAAACAACCCGCCCAAACGATTTTACATGGAAAACAACTCGCTCGAGTGAGTTTACACGGGCACCCTCAAATGACCCGCCCGAACGAGTTTACATGGAAAACGACCCACCTGAACGAGTTTACATAGGAAATCGACCTACCTGAACAAGTTTACATGGGCAAATGACCTGCCCAAACAAGTTTACATGGCAAAAAACCCACCCGAACGAGTTTACATGGGCTCCGACACATGACCGAAATGAAGGCATAAGGGAGAGTCGGGAAAACAGGCCATATGAATGTGCAGAAAGCCCACCCCTGGTCAAAACTTATCATTTTTAATATGGACATGTGTGCCCTGGGTGCCCTCACACGACACGACCCGACCTACCCCAATGCGTTTGCATGGGCACCCATACACTACACGTCCCAACCTGCCCAAACGAAATTTGGGGTTTCCATGGGTGCATGACCCAAACGAAATTTGGGGTTTCCATGGGTGCATGACCCTAACAAAGACACGAGGGAGGGTCGGGAAAATGGGCCGCACAAACGTGCAGAAGACACACGGGCGTTCAAGACTTAGCGTTTTTGGCACGGCCACGTGTGCCCGGGCACCCACACATGGCACGACATGACCCGACCGGCCCTGGGCGAGCCGACCTGACCCACCCAAATGCATTTGCATGGGCACCCACACACAATACGACATGACTTGAGCCAAACAAAATTTTTGCTTTCCATGGGTGCACAACCCAAATGAAATTTGGGGTTTCCATGGGTGCACGACCCGGAAAAAGGCACAAGGGAGCGTTAGGCAAACGGGCCACAAGAATGTGTAGAAGGCACACAGGGGTTCATGACTTAGCATTTTTGGCACTGCCACGTGTTCCCAAGAACCCATGCATGGCACGACCCAACCTGCCCGAACAAAATTTGGGGTTTCCATCGGTGCACAACCCGAACGAAGGCACGAGGGAGCATCGGGCAAACGGGTCATACGAACGTGCAGAAGGCACATGGGTGGTCATGTCTTAACATTTTTTACACACCCACATGTTTCCAAGCACCCACACATCACACGACATGACTCGACCTGACTCGCTCAAACATTTTTGCACGGGCACCCACACACGACACAACCCAACCAGCCCAAATGAAATTTGGGGTTTCCATGTGTGCACGGCCTGAATGAAATTTGGGGTTCCCATGGGTGCACAACCTGAACGAAGGCACGAAGGAGCGTTGGGAAAATGAGCTGCACGAACATGAAAGAGACACATGGGTAGTGACGACTTAGAATTTTTGGCATGGCCACGTGTGGCCGGGCACGCTTACATGGCACGACATGACCTGACCCACCCTGGGTGAGCCGACCCGACCTGTCCAAACGAAATTTGGGGTTTCCATGGGTGCACTACCCAAAAAAGGGCACGAGGGAGCATCGGGAAAATGGGTTGCATGAACATGCAGAAGACACACGGGAGATCATGACTTAGCATTTCAGCACGGCCACGTGTGCCTGGGCACCCTCACACGACACGACACGACACGACCCAGCCCACCCGAACAAAATTTTGGGTTTGAATGGGCACATGACCAGAATGAAGGCACGAGGGTAGGAATATCTTTGACTCTAATACATAAATATACATGGTGTAACATGCCCTTAAGGTCCTCAACATTTTCTTTTGACTCTTCGACTCACCTATAACACTTGAACATGTGCTAGACCTATTTAAATGAGCAAGAAACTCAATGATATATATATATATATATATTTATCATTGAGCTTCTTGCTCATTTAAATATTTCTTTTCTTGAATAAATACAAATATCAAAAGTACATTAATGAAGACCAAACCCAGTTACACTTTCTTCAACACGCCCTGTTAACTAGGGAGGTACTCATAAATCATTACAATGAGTTTGACTATTTTTCAATCTTAAGTAATTCACATAAGAGAAACTAGATTCGCAACCCATCTGTTGTAGCATCATATTAGCGAACATTGTTCATAGCAAGGCCTTGACTATCAGCTTTATCTCTCATAAGATCAGAGCACAATGTTGGCGAGGCCAATGGCTTATAAACACCTTAGTCATTGTCTCTCAAGGTACATACCCACCCAGGTGTTCCCTGAGTGTGATCTTCTAGGAAAATTCTTGTCTTGGGTTCCCAGCCCTCAAAGAATATCGCTCCTCTTGCCTACTCTTGTCTTGGATGCCCTACACATCCTCAAAGAGCATCATATGCCAGATGATTACCCAATCCTCCAATTCTTTCTTGCCAAGTGAAGACAAGAGCGTCGGGAAAATGGGCTGCACGAACATGAAAGAGACACATGGGCATTGACGACTTAGAATTTTTGGCATGGCCACGTGTGGCTGGGCACGCTTACATGGCATGACATGACCTGACCCACCCTGGGTGAGCCGACCCGACCTGTCCAAACGAAATTTGGGGTTTCCATGGGTGCACTACCCAAAAAAGGGCACGAGGGAGCATCGGGCAAATGGGTTGCATGAACATGCAGAAGACACATGGGAGATCATGACTTAGCATTTCAACACGGCCACGTGTGCTTGGGCACCCACACACGGCACGACACGACATGACCCAGCCCACCCGAATGAAATTTTGGGTTTGAATGGGCACATGACCAGAATGAAGGCACGAGGGTAGGAATATCTTTGACTCTAATACATAAATATACATGGTGTAACATGCCCTTAAGGTCCTCAACATTTTCTTTTGACTCTTCGACTCACCTATAACACTTTAACATGTGCTAGACCTATTTAAATGAGCAAGAAACTCAATGATATATATATATATATATATATATATATATATATTTATTTATTTATCATTGAGTTTCTTGCTCATTTAAATATTTCTTTTCTTCAATAAATACAAATATCAAAAGTACATTAATGAAGACCAAACCCAGTTACACTTTCTTCAACACGCCCTGTTAACTAGGGAGGTACTCATAAATCATTACAATGTGTTTGACTATTTTTCAATCTTGAATAATTCACATAAGAGAAACTAGATTCGCAACCTATCTGTTATAGCATCATATTAGCGAACATTGTTCATAGAAAGGCCTTGACTATCAGCTTTATCTCTCATAAGATCAGAGCACAATGTTGGCGAGGCCAATGGCTTATAAACACCTTAGTCATTGTCTCTCAAGGTACATACCCACCCAGGTGTTCCCTGAGTGTGATCTTCTAGGAAAATTCTTATCTTGGGTTCCCAGCCCTCAAAGAATATCGCTCCTCTTGCCTACTCTTGTCTTGGAGGCCCTACACATCCTCAAAGAGCATCATATGCCAGATGATTACCCAATCCTCCAATTCTTTCTTGCCAAGTGAAGACAAGAATGTTATGTCTATCTCTTCCCCTTGATTGAGGAATACATGCCCAAGTTTCCTCTGACAAGGAACTTGCCCAAGCTCCTTGTAGTTGGTAACTTATTAGAACTCCCTCTTAGCTAGGGACTTGTCCATTTATCAACAACGTCTTCTTCATTGGTCCTTCAGCTGCTTGATCTCCTTCTTTCCTTCGATGTCATGAAGTATTTGTTTGAACTTCTTCTTGGCAGGGTACCAGCCATCGATCACTTTCGCTCCAAGTTTGTCATGTCATTGCTCCCTTCATGGAAAGTCGCCTTCTTGATAGATATATATCAGGTCCCTTTTGTCATCTAGCTACTCCTTTGTCATCTTGTATATCCTTCATAATACTTATCACATGGATGCTTAGTTGTACTTTCTTGTTCCCATATGTCACACGGAATAAGTCGATCTTGCGGACAAGATAGACCTTCCTAGAATCTAAAGAAGACCTAATGACAAGCAAACCAACCAGACACTATCTTTCTCTAAATATGCTTTTATAAACAATGGAAAACAAGTGTTTTTAGGGCCTACCTTAGGTCCAACGCAAGTTTGTGGATGCCCTCGCTCCTTTGATCCAAATGAGCTCCTTTGTCGCAAATCTGCAAACAAAAACAAGGCAAACAAATTAAATAGCACCTGAAAAGCCAAAATCATAAAACATATTTAACATGAAAGTCAAGGAGTCCATGAAACAAATAACATGAGATACTTGTTGAGAAAAATGAGTTTGATTGTATTAATTCAAAAGAAGAAGAACTTTACAACCTTTGCCTTCACGCTGTACAAGCTCCTCCCAGGGTCCAGCAAGAAGTCTCCTCTACTTTGACAAGTTTCACTCACTCCCCAATGAAGCCAAGAAGGTATGTGATCTCTCCTCTTAATCTCAACTAGGAAGTCTTGATTTCACCAGCATTTACCCTAAAAAATGTTCAGCTTCTAACCTCCTCAGCAACTAGCCCAATGCCTATATTTATAGTGCAATGGAGGGAGGTTACTAGGTCCTCCTTCAAAGGGATAAAGCCCTCCTTCAAAGGGATAGCTCCTCTCATCAAGGGATTAGCTCCTTCTCTTTTGGGATGCATGAACCACCTCAGAGCGAACAATCCACGTCAAAATTCCTTCTAGAATCCTCTAGAATTAACCCAAAGTGAGTTTTTTTAAGATAAAACTTGCGCCTTTTGACTTTCACAGGGGTCCGCACCTACACCGTTAGGGACAGAGCAGGAAGGTCCACAGTTTTTGTAAACAGAAGGTGCAGGACCGCAGGTGACAGTGAGAGAAAGTGCGGAACCCGAGTTACATTGATTTTTAATGTCTTTCTCCCATTTTCAAAGCTTGACTTGAAGAGCTAAGGTCTGAGACTTGCTTAGGAGGACAGTAAAAGTGATGATAAACCCATACTGACTGCAAATAATCATTGTGACGATATTTTTGTGTAACAGATTGCCCCCTAAAGTGCGAAGTCTGTAGTAGATGAGGATTTCATTGATCATTTAGGAAGAGTGAAGTACTTTATCATTTCGAGGATCATCTTGTGGAGAGCCCGGTTGGAACCTGTAAAAACATTCAATGCAAGATATATATATGAGATCATATCATCGCTGAGGTAGGCATTCCCATACTCAGATCAAAACTGACTAGAAAAAATAACTACTGCTCTGATATAGGAATGATCTTGTAAAACATCACAAGTATAGACTCAGGTGGTCACAGTATGGACGTAGCCATCTGTTTATGAATAGTCTAATATATAATGAATACAAAATTCCTCGCAGCCTGGATTGTGGAAACTAGATCCAGGGTCTTCATTTCTACTTCCCGAAACAGTACGATTCTATCCATGCGAATGAATGTGTTGTTGTCGAACATGGTAGAAACCACTTGATTACCAGTCAATGATGTAAAATGATAACAAGTGTGAGAGAAACCACCAGTGATGTCAATGTCTCTCAAAGTACCCAGTACAATCCATGAGATGTGAATAAATGTGTTGATGTCGAACATGTCACGGAATCCTTTGATCGAAGGTCAATGATGCAACCTGTCGTCGAAGGTGAGAAACCTGCCATTGAGGCATGCATTTCTCAAGGTACTGACGATTTCTAGATCATCTTTCTAGATAATGAGCTGATGTTGATAGAAAGCGATCCGTCGTAGGCAAGCCCACAACATGAAATCATAGATCAAGTTGAAGAAATTTAGTTGCAAGGACTGACTCAGGGATGGTCAAGATGGATGACAGATATTTTGCAGATGAATGGCTTATTGACAGTGACCTCTTGAACACATAACGACACGACAGATGGTTTGGTGACAATTGACCCAAAGTTAATACCCAGAAACCGGCTGAAGACTTTCAATGTGGTTTGATCAACTGTTAGGCAAAGGATTTCCCAACCCAGGTGAATAAAAGTGTCGTGTTCAAGAGTGGTTATGATGTATGACAAACATGCTCATTTTTCTCTCTTTTCCCCCACCATTTCTGGCAAGTACCTCTTTATTTTTGACAAGATTGAGGAGGATAAGATTTGCTTGATTATAAGCTCATCCTTCGGATGAGTCCAACTTAGTTTAAATTTGAACCCTAAGAAGGAGTGGTTTGTTCCTGTTTGTAATTGAACAGGTCCTTTACTGTGAAATTTTAACGAGTCCAGTATAGGAGAAACTCAACGTTTTTCAATTTTAGAGAGTCTGAAGAAACTTAAGAAGACTCCAGGGTTGACCTTTTCCGTAAATTTGTGTCTCCCAAGCCTGAAAAAGAATAAAATAATACTTGAGAGAATCGCTTGATCTTTACGACCAAGGAGTACTTTTCGTAATTAGTGCCCCTGACCCAAAAAAGTAAAAAAGCGATCAATGACACATCGTTTTATAACCAATATCGAATTTGAAACGACAAAAATCCGGCAATCTTTTCATGTTTTTACGGTCAGAAAAGAGCTGTAAGTGGACCGTCCTTTTAGTTCCATTTTAACGAGTTTAAAAAGAAAAACTCGGCAATATTTTCATATTTTGAGAGTCTGAAAAGGGCTTAAAAGAGAACTCCAAGGTGTCACTTTTTCGTAAGTTTTAACGAGTTCGAAAAAATGATAAAATTGTACTCATGGTTTTCACTTTTTCGTAAGTTTTAATGAGTTCGAAAAAATGATAAAAATGTACTCATATGGCCTACTTTCAATTTAATTTACGAGTAGGAAAAGACGGAAAGAACTCGGCATTTTCATTTGTTTTACGAGAATGAAAGATAGCAAAATAATCTTGGGATTTTCATGAGTTTAATGAGTCTTGAAAATAACTGAAATTGACTCGAGATAGGTTTCATTTTTACAAAAGCTTGAAACAGAGAAAAACTATGCTTCAAAGTAGTTTCATTTTTACACAAGCTTGAAACAGAGAAAAAACTGTGCTTAATTCCCCCTAAGCATAACTGCTAGAGCGCATGCCCCCCAGCTTCATTGCATTCAACCAGGTGGATGGAATGAAGGTTTAATTTTTAAATCTTGGAAAGACTCGTGGGAGTTGTTTCATTTTTTAGTGAGGTTGACATAGGAAAAGAACTATCGTCATGACTCCTTGTTTCATTTTTTAAACGAGCTTGACACAAGATAAGGAACTATGCTCATAACTACTCTCTACGATCTACCTATATATCCTAAAATCTATCTGATTCATTTTTTAATGAGGTTGACTCAGTAACAGGAACTATCCTCTAACACCCTGTCTCATTTTTTAACGAGGTTGACATAGGAACAAAACTATGCTCGCTTCTACTCTCTACAATCTACCTATATAACCTACCCTTGTTTCATTTTTTAAAGAGCTTGACACAAGACAAGGAACTATGCTCAATACTCCTTGTTTTATTTTTTAACGAGCTTGACCCAAGACAAGGAACTATGCTCCAGAAGTTTGCATGCCCCTGGCATAATGATGCAAAGCAATGGTACAAGCCCCCTAAGCTTCATTGCATTCAACCAGGTGGATGCAATGAAGGTTTTCTTTCAAGATTTAACTTGAAAAGGGAGTTGTTTCATTTTTTAAGGAGGTTGACACAAGAAAAGAACTATCCTCATACCTGATTCATTTTTAATGAGGTTGACTCAGTAACAGGAACTATCCTCTGACCAACTGATTCATTTTTTAACGAGGTTGAAACAGGAAAAGAACTGTCCTCAAACTTGATTCATTTTTTAACGAGGTTGACTCAGTAACAGGAACTATCCTCGAAACATCCTATTTCATTTTTTAACGAGGTTGATACCAGAACAAAACTATCCTCACACTCACTGATTCATTTTTTCACGAGGTCGACACAGTAAAAGGAACTTTCCTCATGACAACCTGTTTCATTTTTTAACGAGGTTGATACAGGAAAAAACTATCCTCGCTACTCACTGATCATGGCTTCCAACTGGAAGAAAGACATGTCAATGGACACACCTTGATCATGGCTTCCAAAAGGTCTTCATCAGAAGGAATAATAGTTCTTTGGAAGGAACACATGTCAAGGGACTCAAAAGGGATAAGAACATCGTGTTCAAGTAATCCCATAGAGTTTTCCATGTCAATTACCGTATCTAAATCAAAGGAAGATGAGCAAACAGTGAGAGGCTCACTTACATCGGTAACTGAAAACATGGGACCAGTTGCCACATAATTAACCCGTGGTGGGGTAGATACCACTTTATAATCAGGAACATTTTGGGGTGTCATATTATCCGTAGTTGAAACAAGACTAGGAAACGAAAGCTGGTCTATAGTCACAATATTTCCATTGTGAGGGAAAGACATCACGCCAAAGAGTGTCGATACGATAGCTTTCATTTCATAAACGTAGTCTCGACCAAGGAGTAAATTGAAATCCAAGGGACCTCGAACTACCATAAGATCGATACAAACAGTTTTACCTTCCAAGGTAATATAAAACTTAGGAAGGATCCCTAAAGGTTCACTAATGGTTCTATTAAAAGCTTTCAGATTCTGTGTAATAGGCGCAAGCTGAGGGGAACCCAAAGCTTTCCAAGCAGTTGAGGATAAAATACTAACAGAAGCACCTTCATCTACCTGCATGTGATGCATGTCCCTGCCACCAACCTTGACAATGATTTGGAAAGGGATGGAGGAAGGAAGACGAGGTTCTGTCAATCTATTCCAATCAAAGGAAAAGACCCCAGTACTTGGAGGGGGTTCTATAGAAACAGTTGAAATGCCCCCCGACGTAGAGGAATCTGATGTAACAAAAAGAACTTGAGCGGTATGAAGTTCACTCTCTAAAGGGAAAGTGGGATCGACCGAATGTGAAATTGAATCAACCACTTGATCAACTAATGGATCATTAACCTGAGTGACATGAGTTTCACTCTCCAATGGAAGAGTGTGATCGACTGTACTTGAAATTAGATCAATCAATCCGTCAGTTGACGGTAGGTTGGGAGAAAGTTTACGGTAACCAGTTGGAAATTCTTGTTGTGGAACAGTAAGGTTTTCCAACAATTTTGAGGCTTCATCCATGTGAGGGCATATGTGAGTTTGATGACTCCCTTTGCATAACTTACAAGGAAACCTAACTTTACCCTTTTTCCCAGGAACCTGACTATCACTGGTTGATGGATCAATGGAAAGTTGATGAAATTTTTCTAACCCTACTTCCAAGACCTTTGGAATACCAGGACAATTGATAAGGAAGTGGTCACCCTTACAAAGCCTGAAATGGTATTTGGGTTTACCATGCATGTCAGAGTTTTCCTCAACACAACTAACACTTACAACCATGGTTGGTTGGTTGACTTCTTTCTTATCTTGCTTCTTCTTCTTCTTCTTCTTCTTCTTCTTCTTCCCTTTCTTTTTCCCTTTCTTCTTCTTCTTAGACACCTGGTTACTAGCGTTAAGGCTTTTACCAAGCGAAGAGAAAGAAATGGAGGAAGAAAAATTAGGTGAAGAAGGTAAAGGGTCAACAAAAGGTTGGTGATGTTGAGATGGTGAACTCTGTTGAGGTGAAGCATTCGGTTGAGGTGGAACAATTGGAGTATTTGGGGCCAACGAAGTTGAAAATAACCATATCGGTAAACCTATTGTAAATCCAGGTAATGACAAAGTAGCCATATAAGGAGGACCAACATTTCCAAAATAAGGAAAGGTACTAGGATTCTCGTTAAGAGGGGTTCCTTGGTCGGTAAATTCTGGAACAACTGCCATTATATTCAACTTCAGTGAATTTAAAACTAAAATTAACAATTCACAATTCACACCTAACAATTAAAATTCACAATTCACACCTATGGTCTCTAAAAGTAAAAACAAACAAATTAACATGCGCTATCAAATCTAGGAGTCAAACCACACAAAAACAGTAACTTTCCATACTGAAAACACTAGTTGGTGATGAAATCCAACGTTGCAGAGTTCAATACAGAAATGGCGGTTGGAACAGTTACCCCGACAACCTGCTTAATGAATAGACTGGCACAAGTTTCTCCACTTAACCGTCTTGAGTGAAGAGAACCCCCGAGAAAATCCAAGTGAGTCTAGCCAACGTCTGATCCAGGTACAGTGGGATCTTCCCACCACTGTCACCTTAGGAAGAATCCTATAGAATATGGTCACTAAGGTTACCAACAGAAACAAATATACCTCGGGGAATAGTCTATGATCCGATACGCATGCAAGGGCAGAGTAACAAGCTCAATCCCCTTGAAGGCTCCTTGACATAATCCAAGGTTTACCAACAAGTGACCCCAGGCTTCTCGACAATGGTTAATCCGAGGTTTACCATTTTTAATACGTGAATATCTGGTGTTGTTCCCAATGAGGAAGGATTGATTCCCACACTGGTTCGAACACAATCTCGTGCTTCTCCTTTAAGAGGAGCTTTCCCAGAGCATAGATGCAACAATTGGATTTTTCTCCTACCGCAAGATACAACTACTTGTTTGTTTTACTGTCTTGGAGAGTTAACTAAAACCTATTCCAAGACACTAGCCTAAGCTATATTGGTGGAAAGAGCCCTAAAAATGTAAAAATTACTAGATGAATTTTAATTAAGCGTTGTGTTATTTAGGCTATTATTACTCAAAGGGGTAAATGGATGCGAAACCAATGGTGTTATGACCCAACTCAAAACTGAATGCAATCGAATATGATAGTGTAATCCTTTCAATTCGATGAATCCTAACTAAAGTAAGGAGAGAGTTTCCATTCACTTCCAACAATGCAAGAAATTGATCACTAAGAGAAAATATAACAAATTCTCTAATGCACTAATTTCATCAAGAAAAACTAATGCAAATCAATTCCAAAAAGTTTTTTTTTTTTTTTTTTATTTATGTATTTATTTATTATTATTTATTTTTTATTTTTTTTGTGTGTTAAAAACAAGAATAAAAATATGTAAATTCAAATCAAAGAAAGCTGATCTAAATCTACGATTGATTTTTCAGAATGTAAACTATGGAATTGTAATCTATGCACAATTCACTTGAAAAGTATGCAAATGTAATCTATGCACATTTTTCATTCATATTCTGAAAATGAGAATTCTAATTATGCATATGTGATCTATGCAAGATAATTCTCAAACACAAGATGATTCTAATGTAATCTAAGAACCAATCACGTGCAAGTCAAGAAAATTGGGTGAGATTTCCAAAGATCAAAAATAAAAACACTCAAAGGCGATTAACACTCATACACAATTTAGCCCCCCCAGCGAATGAGGGGGAATTTTTTTTGCAAAAACAAAAGCAAAAAGATGCAAAATTATGAAAAGACTGAGACAAACCTTCAAGTAATGACCAAAGGAAATCAAATTAAGAATTTCTCAAAAAAGAGACTCAAAACACCCAATTGATAAAAGCTTAAAACAAGAATGCCAATGGAATTAACCTAAGGAAAGCTTCTGACAGGTTATGTGCAGGCCTGGGCAAGGGATAATAACATCTAAACAAAAACTAAGCTGACTGACAGAGGAAATCTTAGGTTTTTTAAAATTTTGACAGGGTCCGTAGGCCCACAGTTAACACAGGTGCGGTACCGCTCTGTGCTAAAAGAAAAAGTGCGGATAGGTCCGCACTATGTCAAAAGGCTAGGGTGCGGTCCTCTCCCAAAGCTATGAAAAATGAAAAATAACCCTGGATCTACAATCTCTACCCAATTTTACACACAACAAGCCAAAAATAGAAACCAAAAACACAGTTTCTCAGGTCAAAGTAAAACAAGGAAAAAATCAAGTCCCCAGCGGAGTTGCCATTTTGTCACACGGAATAGGTCGATCTTGTGGACAAGATAGACCTTCCTAGAATCTAAAGAAGACCTAATGACAAACAAACCAACCAGACACTATCTTTCTTTAAATATTCTTTTATAAACAATGGCAAACAAGTGTTTTTAGGGCCTACCTTAGGTCCAACGCAAGTTTGTGGATGCCCTCTCTCCTTTGATCCAAATGAACTCCTTTGTCGCAAATCTGCAAACACAAACAAGGCAAACAAATTAAATAGCACCTGAAAAGCCAAAATCATAAAACATATTTAACATGAAAGTCAAGGAGTCCATGAAACAAATAACATGATATACTTGTTGAGAAAAATGAGTTTGATTGTATTAATTCAAAAGAAGAAGAACTTTACAACCTTTGCCTTGACGCTGTACAAGCTCCTCCCAGGGTCCAGCAAGAAGTCTCCTCTGCTTTGACAAGTTTCACTCACTCTCCAATGAAGCCAAAAAGGTATGTGATCTCTCCTCTTAAGCTTAACTAGGAAGTATTGATTTCACCAGCATTTACCCTAAAAAATGTTCAGCTTCTAACCTCCTCAGCAACTAGCCCAATGCCTGTATTTATAGTGCAACGGAGGGAGGTTACTAGGTCCTCCTTCAAAGGGATAAAGCCCTCTTTCAAAGGGATGGCTCCTCTCATCAAGGGATTAGCTCCTTCTCTTTTGGGATGCATGAACCACCTCAGAGCGAACAATCCACGTCAAAATTCCTTCTAGAATCCTCTAGAATTAACCCAAAGTGAGTTTTTTTAAGATAAAACTTGCGCCTTTTGACTTTCACAGGGGTCTGCACCTACACCATTAGGGACAGAGTGGGAAAGTCTGAAATTTTTGTAAACAGAAGGTGTGGGACCGTAGGTGATAGTGAGAGAAAGTGCGGAACCAGAGTTACATTGATTTTTAATGTCTTTCTCCCATTTTCAAAGCTTGACTTGAAGAGCTGAGGTCCGAGACTTGCTTAGGAGGACAGTACAAGTGATGATAAACCCATACTGACTACAAATAATCATGGTGATGATATTTTTGTGTAACACCATACTTTGATTTAGTGGCCCTTCATGACTTCATCGTGATATTGCTTCAACATCAAATGGTGCTTTTGTTGGATGGCCTCTTCATCATGACATATTTGTAGAGTTGAATTGGTTATCTACACCTTACTATCTCCAAGGCCTTCGTAGGTGTCAAGGGTCCTTTGATCTTTTTCTTCCTTTGTCAGAGTTTCCATGCCTTCTTTCGAGAGATGTTGAGGAATCTTGTCAAATAGTTATTCTTTGTGACCACGATGTTCTTCACATGCTTGATCTCTTTCTTCATTTGCTTCTTCTTGGATTGATTAGTCAACCACCTTATACTCCTTATGAGAGCACTTCTTCATGTTGACCTTTACTCCATTGTAGTACATGCCTCTGAGCATATCGTTGGTGAAAGAGATCCTTTTATTCTTGATCATGATTCTAGAACTTTTCCCATGACCCAATATATATGATGACATGACTTAAACTTTGATGCATACATACCTCATCTTGATTATGATTTTATCATCTTGGCTTTATTTGATAGTTCTCCTCGATTGGTGTAGCCTTTCCTGCTTCATCTGCTCTTGCTTGTATATCATCCTTTCTTAAATCCCATAAATGGGATTCCTAATGATACATCTACCCCCTTCTGTACTAACCTTATTTTGAAGATTCTATCAGAGAATCTTGAAGACCCTTACCTTGCAAATGTTTCTTCCTTTGATGATGGAGGCCTTCTAAAAATTTTGATCATGACCAATCCTTTTTTCATTCTCGATGAGACCCTATAATAGGTATGCTCCTTCTATGTGAATATCTTGAGCTATATCTACACCATGCTCCTATCTTCTAGAAGATATCTTTAACCATGCAATCTGTTCTATTTCTATATGCTCCTATACTACTCAAAACATTCAAAGATGACTTTAAGCAAAGAGGTTGACTTAGTCATAGGAGGATCTTCCTTATTTTGCTTTTTGTCATCTTCTTTCACTCCTTGAGTTACATGAGCTTCTTCCCTTTTTCTCTTGTTTTTGTTGTTGTTCTTAAGTTTAGGACAATCCCTTTTGTAGCGTCCATATTCTTGGCATCCAAATCATTGGAATTTGGACATGTAGTGTGTTGTGGAGGTAAATCTCCTCTGTGGACAGAGGTGATCCCTACTAGCCCAGACCGGGTCTAGCAACAATCAAACAATGCTATCACGCAAGTTCCTAATTGCAAATTAAAGGTGGATGATGAGAACCTAGTTGCATTCCAACGCTAATATTCGTAGAAGAGACGTCGCTCTCATTCCTTTGCTTCGGCCGGTCACGATCCTCACGATCTCCGTGATTGGACACCTGCACATCCAAAGAACAACACAAATACAAACATAAAATCCAATAGATGAAATTATATATCAGTCAGAAAAGATATAACTCAACATCAATCATTACAAAGGACAATGAGAGTGGAACCATAATGATAGTCATCTATTATTGATAAACAGCAAAGAAGAATACAACCATAGTTCTGACGTCAAATCCTCCTTTGGCTGGGTGATCAGCTACACAAGTCTTGCAAAGCTTGTTGGGATGGGAAACAAGCCTCTCTGTCCTTGGTGACAAGAATCTCCTCACTTAGATTTGGCCTTATGGATGCAAAGAAGGCTCTTGCAACTTCAATCTCTTTAACTCCTGGAACTCTTACTATCACTAGCACTCTACTGGAACTAGCTTGCTCAAGGCAAAAGAACAAGCTTTTATAGATAGAGGGGAAGGAGATAGGATCAACCACAATATTCATGGGATTGGATTTATCACTAAGAAGCTTCCATGAAAGGTGGCAAACCACTTCCCTTCTATGGAGATCCGAAGCCAAACCATCCTAACTCAACACGGATTCAGTTGGTGAATGGGTTAAGGAGAACCTTCAGAAGTTTGTTTGTTAAAAACTTTACCCAACTGGGTTGGCGCGAGTGCGACTCTGAGACAGAGCGCCAACTGGCGTGCCCTCTTTAGAGGATTTCCCCCATTGGTGTGGGAGGTACACTGCGGAGCTGCGCTAATGCAAAAAGAGGTCTTTTTATGGGTATTCTGCAGGAGATGTCTTCAGGGCATATGAAGCTCACACTTAGAGGAATATAATGCAAGTGGTTTCAGGTCATGCTAGTTCTCACAGGTCCCGGAATGAGTCCTCCAGCGTGCAGGAGAGGGGTAACAGGGACGGTGACAAATGGTGACAAATTACTGTGTAACATAGTGGTCCCAACCAATTTTTTTATTTTCCTTGCAAAAGTACATTGAGGTATACTCAGAAGGGGACATATACTTACTTGATAGAGTTTGAGATGTAGTGAACTTGCTTTCTTCTTAAAGACTTGATGGTTTGCCTTCGTTAGATATTGATGTTCTTCAAGTTGCTTTCTTCAAATGGACTTGCTTGATGACTTGACTCGTAGTGCCTTTCATTTTTCAAGATGGTGTAGCTTGATGTAGGTCCCTCTTTGATTTGTTCTTCTTGTAGGTCCCTTTATATAAGGCATTTCTTCTCTCTTTGTAGTCTTCCATGATGAGTGATAAATGGTAGACCTTCTTCTCCTTGATGTGATTGAGACTTCTTCGCTTGATGCTTCAACCTTGCGGATGTTCTTGAGATTCCCTTTCCTTGATGTGTCACCTTAGCTCTGATACTGCGTTGAAGAATTTGGGGCAATGGGGTATAGAAGGATTCTTCTAGACTTGATAACAATTTTTGAAGCTCATTTACAATTTATCTTGTTATCTTAATCTTCTTCTCTTCTTATTAATGAATGTGTGCTCACTTCATCAAACTAGTGACAAAAACATAAGAACAAGAACACAAGATGTTGGCTCTCTGCCAAGGAAAAACCTCTCTCTCTCAGAGAGGAAAAGCCTTTTGTAAATTTCTCTTATTGAAGCTTCTTATTGGTCATTCTAAAGCCATAGACCTTTGACCAGAATATCCTCCAAGCACAAGTCAAGTCATTCCTCCTCTCTACACTTTTTTTCTTCGGCACTTCATTCCCCGACACTTTGTTCTTCTTTCAACTTTTGATAGTCCTTGGTGGACTAGTTGTAGAATAGACTCCAACCTTTGATCCTTATAGAGATCCTTTACCAATGAAGATACATTCATTCTCTTGACCAACCAAGCCTTTTTCTTGATATGAGGTTGCAGACTCGATGTACACCAAGTTTACTACAGCTGGGGTGATTTCCATCGTGACGAGACATGGAAACCCTAAATTTCCCGCACTTGGGAGGTTTTTGACAAGGCTGGAAATGGAATGCTTGTGTTCCCCACAATTTGGAAACTTTTGTCAAGGAGGGACCGGGAGACCCCATGTCACACTCCTATCCCAGTGGTAGTATTTCAACCACACATAAGCGGGTGTGGCACCGCTGTACTTTTTCGTTTTACCAATACTTGAGTACAAAGTCTGCGCCTACTTCAAAACTTAGTCAATTATCCAATAAGTGTTCTTAAAAATGCAGCGAAAATAACTTACCATCAATTTATCTTCTTCAATTATTCTTTCACCCCATCATGTCGTGTGGTCGTGCTAAACTACCCTTGGCCTGCGTGACACAACTCCACACCTGAACTGCGAACCTGTCCACCCGACTTTCTATTCTGCGATGCCCAAACTCTGCTTGTCGGTGTGGTCCATAGTGAGGGTGGATGGCTCGCACGCAGTGTGGCCTGCTTGCCTAGTCGATAACCCACCCTGCTCTGCTTGTTCGCACTACCAAGCCTGACCCACCCACTGTAATCTGCCAGTCGGTGTGGCCCTCTGACCCACATCCTTATCTTTCTTCTTTTTTCGCCCAACTCCTTCCTTCACACTTGTTCTATGATGTGGAAGTCTATGTTTGATGTCCCTTCGTCGAGCACCATCCTCCTTACCTATACACATCCTTTCACCCAAGGGCCATGTCTCTCAGGGATAACAAGGGATGGCTCCATCAACATGCATGCCCTACTGACCTGCCACATAACCTCGACACAACCCATTCCAATGAACCGTTACATCCCTTCGTGTGCATTGTCGCACCCATGGGTGAGCTCCAACACTTAGCTGATTACACCCGTCGCCATATGTGTCACACCTGCCCACATCTTAACTTGTCCTTACATGGTCACCTCTTTCATCCGGGCACCCAACAAGGGTCGCCCACGTGCCTTCCGCCGGTGACTCACCCATCGTGCACATATTAAGGGGCGTGTGCCCCGCCCAACACGGCGCACCCTCTATGAGTGCGCCCATCACCATCGCGCATAAGAAAATTTTGTGCCAAGTCTTCACATATAACCGAACACGGCCGCCCATACTACAGGTTCAGTATTTCGACTCACTTGGGTGCTCCCGACTCGAATACCTGACACCCCAGCCCCCCCCGTACATGGTAGAGGTTTCCGATGCGATGGGACATGGAAACCCTAGATTTCACACACTTGGGCAGCTTTTGTCATGTCAAGGTAGGGAAACCCCGCTTTCCCCACACTTGGATGGCTCCTGTTGCAACGAGGCATGGAAACCCCGAGTTCCAGAGACAAACCAGGCAAGCGGTTTCCACCTCGCCATGAAATGGAAACCCCAATTTCACAAGACTTGGGTGGTTCTTCATCATTCCACAACATGGAAACCATGAGTTCCATAAACTTGGTAGATTTCGGTCGTGTTGCAACATGGAAACCCAAGTTCCTCACACTAGGGCCACGGTTTTCACCCAGGTGGGAGATAGAAACCCTAGAGGTTCCCAGAAATAGGCAATTTCCCTCATGCCACGAAACAGAAGCCCCCAGGTTCTGTAGACTTGGGCAGTTCTCTATCATTCCATGGCATGGAAACCCAAGTTTCTTACACCTAGGTCACAGTTTCTGTCGTGGTGGGACATGGAAGACCCCGAGTTTCCCATAATTGGGCGGTTTCCATCATGCCACATAATGGAAAGCCTCGTGTTTGGTAGACTTGGGCGGTTGTTCCCTATCATGTGATGACATGGAAACCTAAAGCTCCTAAAACTTGGGCAGTCATTCCCTATCGTGCAATGACATGGAAACTTGAAGCTCCCCAGACTTGGGCGGTAGTTTTAGCCACGACGCGAGCAACATGGGAACCCCGCATTTCCCAGACTTTGGAAGCAATTCTTTTCGTGATGCGAAACGGAAACCTCATGTGTCCACTGACTTGGGTAGTAGTTTCCATCATGCTGTAAAATGGACACCACACGTTCCTCAGACTTTGGTAGATTTTCGTCGCCCCATGACATGGAAATCCAAAGTTCCACAGATTCTCAAGCGATTCAGGGTGTGCCGCGACATGGAAACCCCAGGTTTCCTAGACTTGGGAGGTTTTTGTCGGTGGTTCCAGCCGTGCCGATACATGGAAACCACGAGTTCCCCAAACTTGGGCAGTCATTTTGAAACACCCCAAGTTCCTTAGACTTGTGAGCTGGTTTGCATCGTTATGGAAACCCCATGCTACCCACGTTGGGGCATTGTTGAAAACCTTGCATTTCCATCATGTCGTTAAATGTGGAAACCCGCGGTTCCATCAAGGGTGGGACATGGAGACCCCAAGTTTCCCTAGACTTGGGAACCACCAGTCTTGGCCATGGCACAACATGGAAACCCCAGGTTTCCCAAGCTCGGGTGCCAGTGCGTAACATGGAAACCTTAAGTTTCCCCAGGCTTGGGTGCCACTGGTTTTGGTCGTTGCGCGACATGGAAAGCCCAAGTTTCCCAGGCTTGGGCGCCAGGGCGCGACAAGGAAACCCCAAGTTTCCCTAGGCTTGGGTGCCATTGGTTTCAATCATGGCGCGACATGGAAACCCCAATTTTCCCCAGGTTTGGGCACCGGGGCGCGACTTGGAAACCCCAAGTTTTGGGCGTGACATGGAATCCCCAAACTTTTTGCACCGGGCGGAAACCCCAAATTTTAGGTGCCGGGTGGAAACCCCAAATTTTGGGTGTGAAAGGGAAATCCCAAATTTTGGGCGCGACATGGAAACCCCAAATTTTTTTACGCTGGGAAGAAGCCCCAAATTTTAGGCTCCAAGTGGAAACCCCAAATTTTGGGCGTGACATGGAAACCCCAAATTTTTTTGCGTCGGGAGGAAACCCCAATTTTTAAGCACGAGGTGGAAGCCCCAAACTTTGGGTGCCGGGGCATGGCATGGAAACCCCAAATTTTGGAAGCCGGGGCGCGGCATGGAAAGCCCAATTTTTCCAATGCTTGGGCACCTTTTTGGTTGCAACGTGGAAACCCCAGATTTTGGGCACTAGGGTGCAACATGGAAACCCCAAAATTTTGGGCACTAGAGTGCGACATGGAAAACCCAATTTTCTTGGGCTTCGGTGCCTTTTCTGTCGTGACGTGGAAACTGCAAATTTCCTGCCCCTAAGCAATAAAAAATTGTTGTCTGGAGGAAGAGGCAAAGGCACGAGAGCGGGAGGGTTGTTCAGATTTGTTTGTGATAAGAGAAAAGTTCTGAATCGAGGTGACCAAGTGCTGAATCTCAGTGGATCATGGCAACAAGG